>MU260063.1:540000-982500 GCA_020310875.1 Ceratopteris richardii
AGATTATGCAGCTCATTCTTGAGCTGAATCTTCCTTGCCTTGGTTGATGAAGAGTACAATCTCTCCAAGGTTTCCCAAACCTTCTTGAATGTGTCCAAGTCTTGTATATGCCTTATCATGCTATTGCTTATGTGTTGAGATAGAATGAATATGACTCTCCTATCCCTTTCTATCCATTCATTAAGTGCCTTGACCTGCCCTTGAAGTGGTGGATCATGTGCATGAGACATTGGCTCCGTGCCACTCACTAATCCCCAGAATCCTTTGGCCATAAGGTAGTTGCTAACTCTAAATTTCCATGGTTGATAATTGCCTTTCTCTAACTTCTCTATTTGTGCATTATACTCAGCCATACTGAGCTCTAAGATGCTCCTCTAGCTTCTCCTCAAGTGTTTGTATGCTTTAGAAGGTGTGGATATTACCTTTTGATAGCTTCTCCCTTGCTAACCTTCCACTAGTTGAGATCTCAAACGACGTAGCCCTCTTTTGATGTCTTCTTGCTTTGATGAGTCCTCCTTGTGCTTCCACGAGTTGTCTTGATCCCTTCAAGTCTTCAATATGATGCCATTGATGTCTATAAGCCTCTAAAATGACTCTGATACCACTGATGGGAAATGATTCCAACACCCCAATGCAAAAATGGAAGATGGCTGCCCTCCACTAGGTCCACAAACAGTGATATATGCTCATTGTTATGAACTTTTCTCTGCACCAGTACAGAGAATTAAAATGAAATTTTACAGGCTTGTAGTAGACTATAAGAGCTACCCAACAAACTTTAAATTATCCCAAATGAATTCTCCAGCTGGAAGAACCACGCTTTGCAAATTAGGCTACCTGTTTGCAACACTCTCTGCCTATGTGCAGAGATATACCTTCACAACGTTGGTAATTTCTCACAACTCACTTAGCCAAATAACTTGAAACTTTGGCAAAGTTTAGGGCACAACATGAGAGACCAAATGAAGCTTGAATTCAATGAAAATGAGTACAATGATAGAGCAAAAAATGCTCTGCAATCTCATACAATCAGATTTGGAAAAGCCTAACTACACCTCTAGATAGAGAGGAGCAAAATCATGAGAAAATGAGGTAAGCAAGCAAGGGGGCTGCTTGCTGGACTTTATGACTTCACTAGACTAAGTGGGAAACTCGTGGAATGCATACAACTCAAGAAACAAAGGCGGGATGATGCTTTTATAGACTTTTACTTTTCCTACAATCTAGCTAACCACACACTAATCAGTTTAGGTGCACTTTTTGGTGCCTGATTTGATAAGTTTGAATTTGAGTGAGTTTGGTGGAGCTTCTAGCTTTATTCAATGACTTTGGGTCCTCCTTTTTTATTGGTCCACTTGCAAAGCTCGTGGTTGAGCCTTTTTGCATGATTGAGATTTGATTTTCCACAAATTTGTGGCTACAATGATGTACTCTACATGGGAGTTTCTAGCTGGGGGTTAATAGGACCTACAAAGTATGTAACCCACTTCAGGAATGCACATCCTCTCATAAAGGGTCACAAAGGCATCTCGTCTTTTCTTATTGGATATTGTGCATGTTGGCATGTGTCACACTTCTTCACATAGGTATGTGCATCCATATGAAGAGTGGGCCACCAAAGTCCTAAGAAGAGAATGGTCTTAATTACTTACAGGTCAGGTCTGAACTGTCCACCTACAACACTACTATGTGCAGTTTCTAAAACTTTCAGATAGTCTGATTTGTGAACACAAAATCTTAAGTAACCATCTTTGCCTCTTCGATATAGGTTGTCTCCTACTAAGGCATAGTCCTGAGCCTCTTGCTTCAAGCTTCATTTTCTTGCTAGACTAGCATTGCTGGGTAGTGTTTCCGATCTCATAAATTCTACCAATGGAGTGATCCAATCCAGAATTAATGACACGTGATAAAGGGTAGCATGCTCCATACCACTTGCAACTATCTCGAGAATGTTCTTCCCAAAATCATCTCATAGGCCTGGTTTTTGCTAAAGTCATATATAGAAAAAGTGTGCTCAAACTCTACACCACAAGTAGTGAGAGTTGTTCCTTCTAGCAATCCTAAGGGTCTTTCTATATGACCATCGGCCATCTGTAATTTCATTCTCATTGGCCTAAGTGTAGGTTTGCCCCAATGCTTCCATAAGGAAGTGGTAGCAATTACAACTCT
This sequence comes from Ceratopteris richardii, assembly GCA_020310875.1. Lineage (NCBI taxonomy): Eukaryota > Viridiplantae > Streptophyta > Polypodiopsida > Polypodiales > Pteridaceae > Ceratopteris > Ceratopteris richardii. The sequence continues at coordinate 542,170 of MU260063.1, forward strand.
TGCACTTGAGTCCAAAATTGCCTTTGTTGTGTAACCTTGATGTGTGATTGGAAGATAGGTGTTTCCTTCTTCTCCTTCACTCATGTCTCCTACTTGGAAATGGGCTTTAACTACCTTGGGTACTTGCTTTGCTACATGTTTCCAAAGCTTAGGCTTCACTTTGAGAAGTTCTTCTGAACTGAGATTCTAGTGCACTTTAGTGTAATTCACTAGCTCTGTATTCCTACGTATGATTGAGTTTTCCTTTCTTACCATGACTATGGGTGCTCTCTTACAAGTAGAAGTAGACTTTGCTTCCCATGGGCTCGTGAAATGCAGTGGTTCTTGCAGGGAATTAGACTCAAAGTCTAACCGTTCACTTGACTGGGCATCATCTTGCTCTCCATAAATAGAGGGAATATCTTGTGGGAATTGATCATGTAGGTCGTCCACAAGCTCAGTTGGAGGAGTATTCTCACTTTATTTCACCCATTTCTCTTCTTGAATTTCTCTCTAAAATTCTTGGGAATATCGATTCATAGAAGAGGAGGTGTATAGTTCATTGGAGCTAGGCACATAAGTTTCCTGAGGAGGAATGCTCATTCCTTCACTTGCCTTGTCCTTACCCTGGGAGGTGGCTTCCTTTCTATATTTTGCAATAAACTTCTCCAATTTATCTTATAGTCGATCAAAATGCAATTGGCTCCTAGTTGAACTAGAGCAATTGAAGAGGTGACTGGCTTCAAGCATGGTTTGAGCCAATTCTACCATCTTAGCACAAGCTTCGTTCGTTGAAGCTCTAGGTCATTTGGAAATCCTTGATGCTTGATGAAATATCAAGGTTTACTTCATAAATTGTTGAGTGAATACCCATAAGTCACATATAAACACCTCTTGTAAAAGCCATGAGTTTAACACCCAAGATAAATGCTAAAAGGTAGGATCACCTTTTAGGTGGCAGATTCAAAATTCAAATTAGATCACATCTATAAAAGAATATGTCTTTTAGTCGTGGGTAGAACAACACAAATAAGGACACATTGAGCTTCAAGCTTGTAGCTACACTAAGCCCACACATGTATGAGTAAGCCTAAATCATCTCCTTTGTATCGTACATTCATAATCTTATACATTTCATTCAGTTAGTGCAAGCTACTTGATGTATACTGTTGTCTGTCACTAAGTGTTCATTTCAGTGAATTTGTTTTGAAGAGTTCTCTGAGAATACTTATCCATTTGATGTGATTCAACTTGGGATATGTTCAGATATCAATTTTCATATCATTTGATTCATTACATTGTGAGATACATTCTCTGGAAGTCACCTATGTCTGCTCACAGTCATCTTCCTAAAAAGTCGAGATTACACCACTAACTTCTAAATATGATTTCTCGTCATGTTCTCATCCTAAATTAGTGAATGAACTTCTTGTAGCAAGCTTACAGCTTCAATCAGCTATATCTAAGAGCTCTTGGGTCAACTGAAATCAATGAGTGAGTACTGAGTGATTTCTTGAGAAGAACCAATTCCTAAAATAGCAAGTTTTTGGAACTCTTCAATCTTGAAAGTTGTCTGTTTTGAGATAACTATTTGAAGGTGATGCTCCAATGTACATGGTGGATCCAAATGCATATTTGGAAAGCTAAAGGTGTCTACTAAGAATCTACATTGGTAGGTGTAGAGCAAGATTTGTGCAGCACGACCTCATCTCTGGAGTATATCAAACCATCTCCTAATAGTAGTATCAGAGCTATCATTAACTCAACATGGGAGATGGATTCCCATCATCAATCGTTAAACAGGATGGAGGTAATTACTTTGCTTGGTTTATTGGAATGGAGGCATATCTACAAGGTAGGAATCTCTATGGTTACATATTTGGAGATGCGTTAATGCCAATAATTAGAGCAAAGGTCAACCAACTCAAGAAGAACAAGAAAGGTTATCAACATGGTGTCCAAAGGATCGTTTGGCCATGTCTTATCTTCTCAACTTAGTTTCTGATTTCTTACTTCCATAGATTAGGAATTGTAAGACATCACAAGAAACCTAGAATGCACTTGAAGTATTCTTTTCTTCAAGCACTAGAGCAAGGAAGAACCATTTATGGATGGAGTTCACAACACTCAAAAAGATGCCCAAACAAAATGTGATTGACTATGTCACTAAAATAAAGGACCTAGCTGATCAACTTGGAAGCATTGGAGAAGTCATTGAGGAGGAGAAAATTGTAAGAAAAGTGATCAATGGAATCAAGGTACATGAAAAATGGGAAGCCTTCACCACAACAATGGATCTATACATGGATATGCAGGTACCTGATTTCAATACTCTAATGGGACAACTATTCACTCATGAAGCCAAGCTTGTGAAGAAAAATGACAACTCAAAAGGTAATCAATCTTCTACCCTATGTATGCATATGCATGTTTGTGTATGTATGCATGTGAGTGTATGTATGCTTGTGAGTGTATGTGTGTATGTATATGTGTATGCACATGCATGTGTGCATGTGTGTGTATGTGTATGTGTGTGTATGCATGTGTATATATATGTATGTCATTTTATGTGTGTGTATGTGTATGTCTGTGTATGTATATGTGTGGGTATGTGTATGTATGTATCTGTATGTATAGTGTGTTTGTGTGTGTATATGTGTGTGTATATGTGTATGTGTGTGTATCTATGTGTGTATGCATATGGGTTTGTATGTGTATGTGTGTGTATGCATGTGTGTATGTATTGTTGGTGCAATTACTCCAAGTCTAAATGCTTGATCACTTATCCTAAAGCTCATATGTGCATTCTGTGAGAACATGGTTGGATACACTCCAGACCCACCATGTAGATTGGAGCATCACCTTCAAATAGTTATGTCAAAACAAGTAACTTTCAAGATTAAAGAGTTCCAAAAACTTGCTTTTATGCGACTTGCTTCTTCTTAGGAAATCACTCAGTACTCACTCACTAATTTTAATTTATTGAGAGAGATGGTGGATAATCACAAGAGATGAGATGGTGTAGCTAAATCCTGCTTCACACCTACTACAATTGATGGCTAGAGAGTGTCGTGGGCCTCCTTAGCTAGCTAATAAGCATAAATGATCATATATATTGCGTTGGAAGATGATGCACAAATGATAGGATCAAAACAGATAGGTAGACATATGATCCAATGCACAAAACTTACTATTTTGGTTGAGACACTTGCTCAGTGTTTCACTTAATTCTATGTGTATAGTTGTACCCTTTAGGTACTTAAGCACCCTCTTTGCAGCTTCCTTGTGTGGTTTCCTTGGTACATGCATGAATTGACTTAATGTACTCATAGCATATGCATTATCTACTCTTGTCAAGGTAGCATAATTAAGACTACCCTCAAGTTGTTGATACCCTGTAATATATCAAGTGGTTCACCTTCATGCGAGCTTAGCTTATGATTGATCTCCATAGGAAGACCTGAATCTTTAGTGTTCTCAGTTTTAAATTTGATCAAAATATCATTCATGTACTTCCTTTGTGTGATGAATATACCTGAATCTGTAAACACAAGTTCTAAGACAAGGAAATAAGTCAGCAACCCTACATCACTGATTTTGAATTCATTCATCAATTGAACCTTGACTTGCTTGATACCTTCAGAGTCATTACCTGTAATAATGATATCATCTACATAGACAGACAAGTAGATGATCTCTGATTTGTTCTTCTTCACAAACAAAGAAGAATCTGCCTTGCTTGCTACAAAGCCTTGATCCTGCAAATAGGTAACAAGTCTATGGTTCCAAGCTCTAGGAGCTTGCTTGAGTCCATAGAGTGCTTTTCTAAGCTTGCATTCATAATCAGCTTTTTCCTCATCTTCAAAACCTAGTGGTTGTGCCATATACACCTCTTCTGATATCCAACCATTCAGAAAAGCATTCTTGACATCTAACTGATATAAGTTCCAATTTTTTGATGCAGGAAGACTTACCAATACCTTGATTGTTGGCATCTTTGCCATAGGAGAAAATGTTTGTTTGTAATCTACTCCATGTGTTTGGGAAAGTCCTTTTGCCTTTAGTCTTGCGTTGTACATGTTTATAGAACCATTAGAGTTCTTTTTAACTTTATATATCCACCTTGAACCAATTATCTTCATATATGGTTTCTTGGGAACTAGGTCCCAAGTGTGATTCTCATGCAATGCTTCCACTTCTTCCTGCATAACATCTATCCACTCTTTCTTCTTCTTAGCCTCTTAAAATGAGGAAGGCTCCTCTGCCATTGAATCTTTAGTGATGTACATAGACTTCTTTGTGACTAAGGATGTATCATATCCATACCTTATGGGCTTCTTAATTTTTCTTTGTGACCTTGTTAAAGCTTGATTGGAAGATGTAGCTCAGTGATGAGTAGAACCTCCTTTAATGTCAATCCGGGAAGACGTGAGGATGGTATGATGACCTCGAGCAAGTGAAGGCACAAGTGCGTGAGTGAGAAGCACACTAACATGCACACACATACACACACACGTGCACACACAGTAAGACAAAGAGTGAGAAGCAATGGAGTTCTTTAGATTACTTCCAAAACGCTCATACAAGTTCAAATCAATTACAAGCTAACCTCAAAAATGAGTTCTCTAGCTCTATTTATAGTTTTTGACTAGGTTTTGGCCGTGTCCACACCTAGTGTCTGGCCTAGTTAAAAATTAGGTTCTAAGTCCTATTTGAAGGCTCAAACGGAGTCTAAAAATTATGAAAACTAGTAGGTAGCTACTTCTATTGCTCCTCAAGCTCAAGGACTCCTTGGCTTGCACAAAATGGAGCTGCAAAAATATGAAATGGTATATACAATGATTTTTAGTGATGAAAATCACTATTTTTGTAGGGATTGCTTCTAACCATTTGACATACACTTCCTCTCAACCCTTTGGCTAAGTCAGTAAGTAGAGCATCCCAATCTACAAGCCCGGGAACTTCTGGATGTGGCATATGTAGCTTTTCGGAATGCAGAGCTTGTTCCACCGCAAATAATTGCAATAAATGAGATGGTCTGGGAATGAGTATCTCGGAATGATATTCCCAGAACCCTGTGATAAACATTTCTTCAAATGTCTATTTGAAGCAAGCCGGTATATATTTTATTCGGGCATGCCACGCATAGACAACGTTAATGGATGGCGTTGTGCTCATGTCATAGACAAGATCTTGATTGCCTTCATTAAATCCGAGAGCCGAGAGATGAGGTTCCTTAATATTCTTGAAGGTCCTGAAGGTGACCAGCATGAGCTCAAAAATTTTGAGACACATTTTGGCCATGATATCTGGTACATTTTTGAACCTGACCCCCCAATGCCGGATAGTCGAAATCATGTATCCTACGGTAGGTTGGCCTTTAGGTGGTGCTAAGTAGACATAATTGAGCCATTTCTCACATCCTTTGGCTATCAGCACAGTTTTTGTGTAGTCCGGCCAAGACCTTCTTCGAAAGACAGGGCAGTAGCATGGGTTGTATTACAAAGGCATGTTATTCCACGTCCTTACCATATCCGGGTAGGTTTCAAGCAGATGGATCCTCCATGTAGGTTGATGTATATTCCCCTGCTTGGCACTTGTAGGGGTGTCGTCCGGTGCAAACTGTGTAGCCGAAGTTGGTCCTTTTGAGGTATGGTGCTTGATTTCAGCATTGTAATCCGCCATTAAAACACAGAAAGGAACATACAAATCATCGGATGTGCCGATCCACCTATGATGGGAGAGGTTTCTAAAGTAATCCGATTTTATGACTACCTCTTCCAAACGTGACATAGAAGCTATCTGAACTGCCACTCAGTCATCATGGGTGGTGGCCACTTTCTCTAACCTCTGCATCCATTCAAGAGCCTCGATCTCGATGGTGTCCATGCCCTCTTCTGTTTGCTTGCCCCCTGGTGCAGGCATGGGAACATATGGGTCTTTGAAGGTTTCCTCTATTTCAATTGGCACTAAGTCTTCAGGCTCGGGCTCTACAAGGGGAGACGGTTGACGCTCGTATTGCATGACTTTACTTCGTAATTCTTCTAGTTCTGCTCTGAGTTTTTCGACTTCTTCAGACGTGTGAACTGCGGTTGTGACTTTGCTTGGTGACTCATGCTGGGTTGCCAGCTGCTTTAATAGTTCATCTCTTTCTCTTTCTAATGCTGCATGGGCTTCCAGGAGGTCGGCATGGGTTTCTAACACAATTTGCATATTCTCTAAAGGGGATGGCCTTGAACTTCTCGGGGTCAATTTCTTGCGGGGAGCCCTCCATGGCTGCTTCCAAGTTTTCCTCGTTTTGTTTCTGCAGTCGTTTATTCTCCTAGAGTGCTGTAGACATGTGTTTTCGTAATAGAGCCAGGTTACGTCGAAGCTTGAGGTTCTCTGTTATCTGGGAGTGTAGCAGATCATGAAGTTGTTGTTTTTCTTTTGCATCTGACTGGGGTGGATTGGCCACTAACTGCTCGTGTTGTTCCTGTAAAGTGACATACTGTTGTTGTACTAGCCGCTTTTCCCTCTCTAAGTCAATGAATCTTCCTTGTAATGTTTCATGACTCCTGAACAAACTTGTATGCTGAGCATCTAGGTGCTGATAATGTTGCTGTAGCTGAGACATACACTGATACATGTTATTAAATACATTATTAATGGGGGTGGATGCGGGAAATGTGTTGAATGCAGAAGGGAAGGGAAAAGGGAATGGGAGTGTGTATGCTGTGCTTGAAAAGGGTGAAGTTGGTGGTGGGGAAATGGGGGATTGTGGGCATATGGGGGGAGGGAGAGGTGCGGAGGTGGGTGATATATCCATGAGATCGAAAGTGGACGCAGTTGTGGGGGTTATTGTGAACATAGGAATTGTGGGTGCGGTGATACTGGTGAAGGTGTAAAGTGGTGTGTGTAGTTGTGTTGTGATAGGGGGAACGGGGTTTTCCATGGTTACAGTTAGAATTACAGTGTCAGTTGTAGTGTATACAAGGGAGGTGTTGATAGGGTGTGTGGGTTGACTGACAGTTTGGGCTTCAGTATGGGCAGTGGACTCAGAGGCGGTGACAGTAGTGGTTACACTGGTAGTGGGAGGTGAATGTGGTGGAGTTGGAGGTGGGGGTGGTAAAGGGGGTGAGGGAGGTGCACTTGATGTATGGGCTTCCTCAGTATCATGAACGGTGTGCACGGTGCCCGTGGTTGTGGATGTTCCCTAAGGTTCTGATACTAATACGTTCATCTGTTTTCCTGATCGGGGGGGACGTCTGCCGTATCTTTGTTCCGTTCTTCGCGATTGAGCAAGGGCGGTATGTACCATCTCAGGTACCCCCAACGCATCGGCTATCATATCAAGGGTTGCTCGGTATTGCTCGTCCATACCCTCCTCTTCAAGGATTTGATTCATGAGGGCTTTTCCTACTGCGAGGGACAGTCTGTGTTGCTCTTGAACTCTATTGATGGTATCATGCAGCTTTTTCAATTCCTTCGTATATGCTGGGGCTCCTTCAAGTTCCTGCACCACTTCTTGCTCATATTCATGCGCTTCCTCGTCAGAAAATCCTTCCTGTTCCTCTTATTGTTCTTCTTCTTCTTCGTCCTCCACTTCAACTACTTCTGGTTGGACTAGACGAGGTTGGTCTGGGACTATCTGCTGTCCGCTTGCCTGCTCTGCTTCCACTTCTAAATTCGTAGCATTGATTATTCTGGCTACTTCTTCATCAGTTAGATCTTCCAATGTAAATCCATGAGGAAACTCTAAGTCAGTTGGTACATGTGGAAACACAAGATTAGGGCCATCTGTGCTATGCCTGGGTAACCTGATAGTAAATGGTTGCACTCTTCTGGGAAGCCGTGGAATTGTTTCTGGTGTCAGTGTTGCACCGCGGGCTTGTGCACAGGGCATCTGGACGGCGCCTCTCATTTTCTTTGAGGGAGGCCGTGCGGTTGATAGTCTGCGTTGAAACTCCTATACCCTGGTCCAAATTAGTGCCCTTTGAACTGGCACATCATAAGCCAAACACCTAAACACAATCCTGGTGAGAGCGCAACATCCATACAGTACAGACTTTTGCTTTTTATACCACCTTTGGTGAGCCAAGTGGATTTGGTCGATAATCCAGTGAGGCATGTTGATTGTCAAATCGAAGGCGTCAGCTAAGTAGAGACTGAACCATATCTTTTTGGGTGGCATTGTGAACCTCTCTTGGGCGGGGAATGCGAAATGCTGCATGCACATCCGAAGAGGAACGGCAATAGTCGGGGCCATTGCCACCATGTCCTTAAGTTTCGTCAGATTCCTGTTCTTCATATTGTCGGGGACCATACTCTCTTTCTCGGTGGGAATGTGCATACCTTTCATGTCAAGAGCTTCCTTTACCAAATTGATAGTCAGTCTGAAGCGTTTCAGCTCATTGCCCCTTGTGAGAGAGGGAAGGACAAAGGTACTGTATGCTTTCTTCTCTTTGCTCGGAGTGAGGGTGCTAATTAGATATGAGCATCTTAAAAAGTCGGGCTTTGGCAGTTGGGCTTTGAAGTAATCGTAGAGTCCCGCTTTCTTCCATATCGGTTTCAGTCCTTCATTATTTTGAAGTTTCTCAAATTCCCTGGTGAAGAAGTGGTATCTGCCCCAGTGCCCGTTGAACTCTATCTCGGCCTCCCACATGTAAGTGCCTTCTCCCAGAGGTCCTGCCACATCACTGAACCAATGTGAGTTTTTGCTGACCGGCATTGTGTGCCCCTCTGGAGGATTCTGAATCGGTATGGCATGTAATGCCCTCAATGCCACTGTGCATTCCTTCAATTCCTCCTCGATGGGAAGACTTTCAATGTCCACGATTTGAGGACTGGTACCTGCCTGAGAGCTAGTTCCTGCCTCGGCCATATTGGGGAAACTGGTCACCGGTTCTGTGAGAATATACAAATGAATGTTAACATTGCAAACGGACACCAAGTGTTCATGTGTCCCCATTACAACATTAACATGATTTGAGTGAGGGTCAGTAGTTCAGTAAGTGCACGGTGATTATGTGTGTAGTTAGTGAATGGGAAGTTCTAAGGGCTAAATGGAAAGATGCGGCGTATGAGTGATGTTGTTAGTAAGTGGATATGAATTCAGAAAGGAGGGTCGGGGGGTTTATTACACATTTTAGGCCGCCAAAAACAGTGGATGGTTTTCGGTGTATGTTTGGTAGAGACTCTTGCGGGCTTCGTGAGAGTATCTGCTTGGAAATGAGGCTTTTTAGGGACCCATTTACAAGTGATCCTACTCGTGCGCATGGGTGAATATGTGTTCGTACATGGTGTATAAGAATGGGTATCAGACGTTAGAGGGAGTGGACCATTGTTGGAAGCAGTCAGAGGCACAGACGCCATGGAAGCATGTGAAGACGAAGCAGGGAGCCAGGCGGATCAATCTTTTAAACAAATACATGTCTTATTAATTTTCCCAAAACATTCAACAGTGATTATTATCACTAATTGTAACATATGTATCATAGAAAACCCCATTTTGTAATCCATAGCTCCATTTTGTGCAAGCCGAGGAGTCCTCGAGCTTGAGGAGCTTAGGTAGAATGCTCGTACCAAATTTCGTTATTTTTAGACATCGTTTACCCTTCCAAATAGCCTCTAGGACCTATTTTTTAACTAGGCCGGTCATTAGATGTGAAACCGGTCAAAACTAGTCTAGAAACTATAAAAAGAGCTAGAGAGCTCATTTTTGAAGAGAGCTTGTTGGAGATTAGAGTTCTTTTGAGCTTGTAAAGAGTGTTCTTGAGTAATAGAGCTCATTTCCCACCTTCCATTGTGTCTTGCTTGTCTCTTCATTGTGTGTGTGTATGTGTGTGTGCACCTTTGTGCTTCTCACCTTCACTCTCACTTCATCTCACATTCACGATCTTCATATCACTCCTACCTCTCCCTCGGATTGACATTAAGGAGGTGAAGCTTCTTAACGTGGTTCTCACCATTGTGCTAGAGCAACACCAAATTTGGCGCCGTTGCCGGGGATCGAGTCTAGGACGAATGTGTGATGGTAAGAGTATAGCAAGAAGAGGCGTTGGAAGGTAAAAATTTCAGTTTTTTGTTGTTGTTTTTACTTAATTTTTAGTGTTTTTCACCTTCCCCACACTCCATCTTCATCATTGCATCATCATCTCCATTTCCAAAAAAATCAGAAAATTCACCATATCCACCCATTCACCTCATTTCCCCTCATTTGTGCGTGCGAGAGAGCGAGAGAGAGTTTTTGCGCTTGTATGCACTTGTGTTTTCTTGAGTTTTCTTGCAGGTACAGAGCTTCAGAGCATCAGGAAAGCTTCCAAAAGGTAAAAAATGTGCTTTCTGTCAGAGATTTCCGAGTGTGGCGGACCATCGCGATGGTCTGCACTTTTCGGTTTTTGAGGTAGGCGACCACACCACTAGATAGGCGACCCTTGCGCATACACGGAACCAAAGTTGCATTTTGAAAATTCATTGTTTGGTGGACCATCGCGATTGGCTCGGACCATCGCGATTGTGTCGCACCATCGCGATAGGCTCACGCCATCGCGACGGCTCGGCCGGACCATCGCGACGGTTCGCTTTTTCGGACCATCGCGACGGTTCACTTGAGCCATCGCGACGGTCCACTTGGACCATCGCGACGGTTCATTTGACTTCGGACCATCGCGATTGGCTTATGCCATCGCCACGATAGTGCCACGTGTCACGATAGACCATCGCGACGGTTCAACTTTTGGACCATCGCGACAGCCCAAAATCGGACCATCGCGATTGGCTCAAGCCATCGCATCGCGGACCATCGCGACGGTTCACTTCGGACCATCGCGATTGTCCACCGTTGACCGTTGACCGCGCCATCGCGATTGTCCGCCCGATCACGCCATCGCGACGGTTCATTTTTTGGACCATCGCGACGGTCCATTCCCACGCCATCGCGATCGTTCACTTCGGGCCATCGCGACGGTTCGCCTTATCGCGCCATCGCGATTGTCCAACTTTGACCGTTGACCCGCGCCATCGCGACGGTTCGCTTTTTCGGGCCATCGCGATTGTCCAAGTTCCACGCCATCGCGACGGTTCGCTCGGACCATCGCGACGGTCCCAGACCATCGCGATTGCCCACCCCCATCGCAAATTTTGGACTTCAATTTTTGACCAATTTTGGGGGTATTTTTGGAAAATTTTTGGACCATTAGACTCATAGGAGACCCCTTAGCTCATATTTGAAGGAAAATTGGATTGTCAATTTTTACCCCCCAGGACCTGAACGCGTGTAACTTTCTCATCCGAAGTCCGTTTTTTGAGCTTAATAGCTCGTTAGAAAGCTCGTGACGAGTACTACGTGACCTCAACTGTTTTTTTCATAAAGTATACGTCTATTTTTGGATAAGCTATTTTGAGGTTCACCCAGTTTGGGACTAGGAGGCCAGGGGGCACACATTAAAATTTGGGCAAAAAGGGAAGGGATTTAAAAGATGTATGTGCTCAAGTGTTTAATCATCTGGTGAATTGGTCTAACATTGGAATTTTCCAGGTCTAGCAAGGGCAATCAAAGGCAAGCGAGCAAGGCAGTGAAGACAGCAGAGCTTGGGAAGCACGGCTTCTTGGGCAACAGGACATCAGAGCAATCAGAAAAGCCGACTCGAGGTTGGAAGATTACTCAACCCCCTCAGTCAATTCTTAGCTTAGGCTAAACGGTAGTTGTGGATTAACGACGATAGGAACGCCTCAAGTTCAAGATACCTAATTCTATCAAGTTTAAGACTTAAAGTAAAGGTGTGTGTGACGAAAACCTAAAGAAAAGAACCTAAGTCTGACGGAACGAAAACTTAAAATCATCACGAAAGTCGAATTCCTGACGCATAAATTAAGACAAGAATCCAAAGAAAAATTAAAAGGAACCAAGAATTAATCACAAAGAACCATTGACGATCTAAGTGTGTAATTGAGCGTGCAAGGAAGGAAATTAATGAACCTTAGATCGGGCAAACATATAGGTAAGTCGGACAGAAGAAGCCTTAGATCATCGGAGGCTAGTGTAAGAACCACCGCACGATCTTGGGCTCAGCAATTGAACAGTAGTTATCCCTACGAGTTGAGCTCAGAATCAAGTGAATCAGAAATGGCATTTAGCACAGACAGACGAGCAGGAGGGTCTAATGTAGCATACTTAGAAAAACCTGAAGGACCCTATAGAACGCAGTTAGAGTTTCTCTGAACCAACCGATTAGGTGCTCGCATCTATGAGGATGGTTTGCAAAGGCAAGTGGTGCAACTGCACAACCCTGATCAACCCATTGGATTGGAAAGACCAGTGGTGAAATTTGAGAGAGACGCTTACATAGACAAAGAAGGAACCATGTACGTTCTAAGTATGCAGCCAAACGATACTAATGAGTTTGGCACAATCCAATTAGAGACAGAAGGGAAATTTCAAGGAAAAGAACCGTTAGAAGAACCTAGAACACCGAGAGGGAAATCCGTATTAACAAGAGTACTCATCCCAGAGTGGATCCCTCAAGATAACAGGAGCACCGAGTTGTTCATAAATAAAGAGACAGATGAAGCCTTTTGGAGGTACAGAAAGGAAAACCCTGGTGAGGTAGGCATCATTACAATCTATGAATTCAAGGACCCAGATACACCTGGAAAGGTGGTATACCTGGATGAGACTTCAGAAAGAGTCTTTGTGGTGCCTGAACGCGCTAAAAACACATACACATGGAGAGGTGAATTGATATTCCCTCCACCTAGAACAAACATGAATACAAGTCAACAAGGGGCAGGAACTTCCTCAGCCCATGGAAATCAAAGAGAAGGAAATCACGAGAGACCAGAAGTAAGCTTCAATCACCCCATAGGGAGAGATAGAACAACCACGAACACTAATAGGACGGATAGACAAAGAGAACATGGAATACCAGGTGGTAGAGATGATTTTCCTCTACCTAGACCACGCGAACATGCAAGAGTATTGAGACCCACACAGTTAGTAAAATCAATGAAGAATTACTTTGATGGGACAGGAGATCCCTATGACCATGTCGCAGAATTCAAGCAGGTACTAAGAGCAGAACAAGTCGAGGACATGTTCACGCAATACAATGCATTTGGACTAACGTTAAAGAATACCGCTTTAACTTGGTTCCAACCATTGCAACAAAGGCAATTTAGAGACATCCATCACTTTTTAGAGTCATTCATTACTGAATTCTCTAAAAGTGGGGTTAGACATGACACGTCTTCGTTGATTCATAGTTTTAAGCAAACCCCTCAAGAAACGGTAAGACTGGCAGGTCGTAGGTTCAGACAATATGTTGAGCGATGTCCAATGCAAGAGCTACCCTCACAAGCCAAACAAGTATCACTGTTCCTAGATGGCTTGTTGAGCGCTAAACTACGCTCTTATGTGTATCTAAAAGAACCCAGAACGCTAGAGGAGTGTGTAAGAATATGTATAGACATCGAGGACAACCTAGGAGAGGAATTAGAACTCTCAAAGGTTTATAAGGACTCAGATTGTTCTTCGCTAGCATCCACAAAATTGTCTACTTCGATAGAAGACCTAGCAGAAAAAGTGGCCCAAAAACTAGGAGTTTCTGGTAAACAGGTGCCCAAGCTACCAACTAACGTACGTTGTTACACTTGTGGTGGGAATCATTTGGCAAACATGTGCCCTAATGCACCTCAACCTCAAGCCAACCCTAGTGGCCAATATTGCACAATTGAGAGAAGATACACAAATCATACAGCTCAGGACTGCCCATACAACAAACAAACTGTGAGACAGAACTACCCGCAAGCATACCAGCAGCCAGGTAGGTATCAAGGCCAATACAATGCTCAGCCTTATTACTATAGGCCTCCCCAGAACTACCCATACCAGGCTCAACAGAGACCTCAACCCGTCTTAGCTCAGCAGCCACCCCCACCAGCGAATGTCATCTCAGTCAAATACGCTGCTGCAGAGGAGAACCTAAGTAGGGCCTTAGTGCCCTCTTCACCCCTGATCACCGAAAGTGACCCGAACTCAAACAGTTTTGACTCTACTCATGTAACTAGTCCACCCGCTTATTACACGGAGTCACCAAAACGTGTGGAGACATATCATTATGATAGTCCACCAATGGAACCTAGTTGGGAGCCAGATTATACCAATGTGATGTACACAAACCCAAACCCAAACCCACGGCCCCAATTGAGACAACAGAGACCACAGGGCCCTAGAGGACCATGCTTTAGGTGCCAAGGAGATCATTTCATAAAGGATTGCCCACATCCCCCAATAGCAAGGCAATCGCAGTACTATAGCATCCAAGGCTTTTGCGCCGACTGTGGCAAAGAACACATAATCAAAGATTGTCCTAAGAACCCAGTTAACACTTCAAATGTGACGTCGATCAACGTGATAGGTATTGTAAACAACGCAGATGCATCCAACCCTACATACGTGCCTATCCAAGCTATAACCAAAGCCCAGACACTCTTACAAAACCAACAGCTTAATCATGAGAAAATAGCCGAAACTAGTGAAGTTGCGGAATCGAGTAGTAAAAAGACGAAATCTTGGAAAGATTCCAGAGAAAGAATAAAGAGAAAATGGAGTAAAAAGATAAGTGAGTTGGAAGGAAGTCTAAGAGAATCTAGAGCCAAAATACAAGAATTGGCTTCACAAGAATCAAACCAAGAAATCCCAGCTCAGAAATCAGGATCAGTCTTAGCGGAACCCATACCGGAAGATCTAGACATGATGTTTCGTGCATATCAGGCTAGAATAAAAGAGGGACCTCAAGTCACGGAAATGAGTAAAAACTACCCTCGAGCTGATCTAGAAATTGAGAGAACTAAACTTTGCATGAAGATGGTAGAGTTAGCACAAGCATTGTTCGAAGCCTCTAGATATCTTAACTGGAATAACATGGCAAAACCAGAACTACACTTTCAAGGACTAATGGAGAGGCTAGAACACTTGATTGAAAGCAAAGAGAGAGAGGATCAGCATAGGAACCCTAGTGCCCCAGAGACACAGGAAAGGAATCCACCATCCCTGTCTCAAGTACCCAATACAGAGAGTCAAGATAACCTATCTTCCATACATAAGTACTCACATGAATTTTTAAGAGAAATCCAAGAAGAGAAATGGAGAAAAGAACGAGGAACCCATCCTCCTATTCAAGAAATAGACGACTTGCAGGAACAATTTCCCCAAGACATCCCCTCTATATATGGTGAGGTAGAGGTGGAACAACTGAGTGAACCCACAGGATTTGCGTCTAATTCTTTACAAGAATTACCTCAGTTCACAGGACCTTGGGAAGCAAAGTCTATTAGTATGAGAGCACCCACAATAATAGTGAGGAATGAAGAATCAGTGATCCCTAGAAATACGGAAGTGATCAAGAATACGAAAGTACAGTGTAATCTCACTCTGGAGGAACTGTTAAAGGTAAAACCAGAATTGTGGAAGCACGTAGCAAATCAATTCCCTGAGCTAGCTACCACACCCTCTCAGATAGGATCACAGAAGAAGGTACCAGAGATACCCGTGGAAAAGATTGGAGACGTAAGCGAAGGAGAGGAAGGTAACACATACCTTCCTATAACCCATCAGGGCTACACCACGAAAGCCATCTTAGATTCAGGAGCCGGAGTAGCCATCGCTACTACCGCCTTATGGAAACGTTGGGGTAAGCCAGCACTCAGACCCACCAGGATGAAGCTACAAATGGCCGATGGACACATAGAAAAACCGTTAGGCTTACTAGAAGGCATATCTCTCACCACTTGTGGTGTAGAGTTTGAGCATACTTTCGCCATTTGCGACTTTGCGAAAAATCATGCATATGAGATGATATTGGGACGACCATTCATGCGTCAGTTACAAATTGTACAAGATTGGGGAACTAATTCTTTGTACTTGCAACATTTAGGAGTGACTACCAAAGTCAACCTTAAAGACTATTCACATAGAGATGTACCCCCAATACAATGGAATACCATCCATAAAACACCAGTAGAGACGGAATCCGTGCACTCATTAGAATCAGATCCTTCTTGGTTGCATGAGGATACCCGTTTATGGATGTGTAAAGTAGCCAAGCAAGAGGAAGAACGATTAGAAGCCAGGACCTTAGGTGCAGAACAACATCCACGAACCCTTCAAGATCCAGCCTATGCACCGGTAGTATTCCCAGATGAGGAGTTTGAACCCCATGGTTGGGCAGAGATTCTAGCAACCATGGACGTAGCCATCAATGAAGAACAATGGACACCCCACTGTGACGAGGATGGCTATGACATTTCAGTTTTCACGATAGAGCCAATCATGGGCGATGCAATTTTAGAAGAGTGTGAACCAGACACTGATGCATTTGAGGATGCAAGTGATTTTGATTTAGAATCAATTATCATGGACCCACCCTTTGCATCAGAGGAAGAATATTTCTACGAAGTAGAGACTCACACTCAGAGACACGAGAAAAGAAAGAAGAAAGAAACAATGTCAGAAAAAGAAGAATCTTTGTTTGAAGTACCCGAGAATTTCAAGAAATATGAAATCGAAGATAGAAGAATTATGGTACGAATGCCCAATAGAAAGGCGAATGACGGACAAGTATATGATAATCGAGAGAAAACCAAGAAAGTAATAGTTGCCATAGAAGGAGAAGAAGAAAAATGCACATACATAGGGCATGATTTGACGACTGAAGAAGAAGAAGAGTTAGTTGCCCTATTGCGCGAATATAGAGATGTTTTTGCTTGGAGTTACAAAGATTTGAAAGGAGTAGACCCAGATATATGTTCTCATAGAATCCCTATGACTCCAGATGCAAAACCAACAAAACAGAAACCTTACACGTACAATGATAATTACGCTGCGAAGATTAAAGAAGAGATAGATCGATTGATAGAAGCAGGATTCATTTACGAAATTGAGCACACCGAATGGGTATCCCCCATTGTGGTTGTGCCCAAGAAGAATGGAAAATTGCGTGTGTGTATTAACCTTAAAAAAGTTAATGCTGCCACGATTAGAGATAGTTATCCTCTTCCTATCACGGAACATCTATTGGAAAGAGTTGCAGGCAAGGAAGTTTACAGCTTTCTTGATGGATTCTCAGGCTATAATCAAGTAGCCATTGCTCCAGAAGATCAACACAAGACGGCTTTTGCCACAGAATGGGGCATATTTGCATTTCGTGTGATGCCATTTGGCTTAACAAATGCACCCGCTACTTTCCAGCGACTCATGTGTCATGTTTTTAAGGAATTCTTACGCAAGAGCTTGGAAGTTTATGTCGATGACGTATGTGCTCATTCAAATGTGAGGCAGACACATATCCCAGAGTTAAGACAAATATTTGACAAGTGTCGAGAATATCAGGTTTGTTTGAACCCAGAAAAATGCGTTTTCATGGTCAGACAAGGCAAAATTCTAGGACACATTGTGTCAAAAAATGGGATCTCTACGGATGAGGAAAAGGTGAAGGTAATTGCGGAATTACCTAGACCAACTAATGTGAAAGAGGTACAGGCATTTATGGGCCATTGCGGTTATTACAGGAGATTCATACACATGTATGCAATCATAGCCAAGCCTCTGTACTCTCTTTTAACCAATTTTGAGTGGACAGATGAATGTGAACATTCATTCAATGAACTTAAACGACGCTTGTGTTCAGCACCTATATTGACCACCCCAGATTGGAGTAAGCCATTCCATGTACATGTGGATGCATCCAATTACGCCATAGGATGTGTATTAGCACAACCCACGAATGAAGGTAACATAGATCTCCCCATAGCTTACGCTAGCAGACAACTGAACGCAGCAGAGAGAAATTATACCACGACGGAACGAGAAGGACTAGGGATGATCTATGCTGTAAAGAAGTTTAGGCACTACTTGTTGGCCAACAAATTCAAGTTCTTTACCGATCATCAAGCCCTATTATATTTAGTCAACAAACCATGTAACACAGGACGACTGATACGTTGGTTTCTATTACTCATGGAGTATGATTTTGAAGTGGTAGTTAGGAAAGGAAAGACGCATCTTAGAGCTGACCACCTCTCAAGATTAACCTCGGGAGAAGCCCCTCAAGGAGTAGCTGATGATCTACCAGATGCATACTTATTCAACCTTGAGATAGCACCAGAATGGGCTAAGCCGTTAGTCCCTATTCTGACATACGGACCCAAGAGCCCTAGGATAAAGATCAAAGAAGGAGAGATTACCAAATCTCAGAGGTACCAAATAATAGCAGGAAGCATATATAAACAAGATAATCAAAAGATTCTTGCTTGTTGTGTAGATGAATCAGAACATGCGAATTGGTTGCAATTAGCACACATAGGTGCACTAAAGCAACATCATTCAAAACATAGAACACTACAAACTCTGCATAGATTAGGAGTATATTGGCCTACGATGGAAGCAGATGTCTACAAGTTGTGTAAGGAATGCCATGTTTGTGGCGAAAGACCACCAGTAGAGCATGCGACACTATATCACGTGTCTCTCACACCAGACTGGAGTGAACCTTTAGTGACCTACTTGAGGACGAACACATTCCCTCAAGGAATGACCTTAGCTCGACAACGTAGTCTAGAGCAGGAAGCTCACGACTATTCACTTATTAGCGATAATCTATACAAAAGAGGACGAGATGGATATCTAAGACAATGTGTTCATGAGAGCGAGTATCTTAGCATACTAGAGACTGCACACCAAGGTGTTGCAGGAGGTCATTTTGGACCAGATAGGATAATCAAAGCCATTCTCTTTGCAGGATTATGGTGGCCCACTCTTCACATGGATGCCCATACCTATGTAAAGAGATGTGACGTGTGCCAAAGAACTCAGTTCCCTACTCGCAGAGACGAAATGCCATTGAAACCCATGATGGGCGGACGTGCATTTTCTAAGTGGGGTATAGACTTTGTAGGACCCATCAACCCCCCTGCAAAAGGTACACATGCGGAATACATTATTGTTGCCACAGATTATCTAACCAAATGGGTAGAGGCAAAAGCCACAAAAAAGAATGATGCACACACGACTGCAAAATTCTTATTTGAAAATGTCTTTACAAGATATGGATTGCCTATAGAGTTAGTGAGCGATCGAGGCACTCACTTTCTAAACCAAGTCATTGAATATTTGTTACAGGATTTTATGGTGATTCACAAGAAATCTGCACCATATCATCCTCAGGCCAATGGTCAGGCTGAAAGCTCTAACAAGATACTTTGTACCGTACTGACGAAACTCGTGAACAATAAACGTTCAGATTGGGACAAACAGCTACACCACGCTGTTTGGGCATATCGAGTGGCCTACAAGACCGTACTCAATGCAACTCCCTTTCAGATGGTTTTTGGTCAGAATGCTGTGCTTCCTTTGGACTTCTTGATACCGACCCTTAAGGTTGCACAAGAACATCAGTGGACCGGCCATGAATTATCAGCGAGAATAATGGACTTGGAACGATTAGGCGAAACAAGGCTGAGGGCAGCAGCGGGAATATACGCAGCGAAGAAGCGACAGAAAGCATATTTTGATGCACATGTGAAAGATAAAGGCCTAAAGGAAGGAGATTTAGTTCTAGTATATACACTGAAACAGCACGCACGGAAGTTAGAAAAGCGAGGTTATGGACCTATGATCATTAACAGACTCTCGACGAGCGGAGCAGTGCAGTTAGCCACCTTAGAAGGAGATATAATGCCTAATTACATTAGTGGCTGTAGAGTCAGGCTATATCAAGAACCTCTTACTGAGGATATGCTTAGACGACTCACGTTGGCAAAGAAGCGTAAGGAGGAAGAAAATAGAATACGAGCAGAAGCTCGGGCAGAAGCCATAGAACGCATTAAGCGCATGAAGCTAAGAAGACAAGGACTAGGAAGAGAACATTATAACCATCTGGAAACACCACCCAGATATCCCATGGCCATGTGTCAAGTAAAGTCAACCACTCATCCTAGCATAGTGGACAGGAGACCATTCATTACAGTAAGGCTAGAGCACGGTAAACATAGCCAAGGACTCAGGGCTTTAATTGACTCGGGTGCTGCGACTAGTGCGATTAGATGGTCCCACTATAAGGATTCAGGAATAGAAATGCGGCCAATTGAGGCATACCTCATAGGCCTAGGAGGCATGGAAACCCCTTGCATGGGTGAGGTGGACCTTCCTATCCTCATTAAAGATTTGACGATGACAGCGAAGCTACTAGTGTGCCATGATGACGACCTGATAGAACCCCTAATCCTTGGCCAAGATTGGCTATACGATCACTCAGTGGACCTAAATCTTAGACAAGGCTCCTTACAGATTGGAACCTTAGAGCAGAAGCGAGTGATATCGCTTGACTTCCCTAACGGCATTCCGCTTGACGGTTGTGACCCTAGACCCTATGAAACGCATGCGACGGAAGACAGGAAGATTTTTGGGCAGACCAGTCACGTTACGTCTACACCAACCCACTCGGGCTTGGCTATAGACAGTTGTCAGTCAGAAGAACGACAGGAGATCTTCCCTGGGACTTCCTGCAAATTAGAAGCGACAGTTACCCAAACGCAAGGACAGAAGGGCACAATCAGAGGTCAGGTGGGTTGCATCAGCGGCCAAATAAGCACTACACCCTACGGTGCTCATCCTTCCAAACTTGTTGCGGACTGGCCTAGATTAAAGTTACAAAAGGCATCACTTCCTAATGGGCAGGTCACGCAAGTGTTGGAACTCCCTTCTTTTCCAAAGCAGAGTGTCCATCCGACCTCTCAACCTCAACAACAACAGAGTCAACCGCGACAAAGGAACCCAGACCGACGACAGTATCAGAGGAAACAACATGGAAAGCAGCTTAGGCCTCCCAAAGGAAGCGGTACCAGACAAATATGGGTGCCTAAAGGACAAAAAGCACCGAAGAACTCCAACCAAGCAGAGATCAACAAGCAAAGGGCAGTACAGAAACAGAATCGATATCCACCATCCCCTCGACCTTCTTCTACAGGTCCGAGCATCCGACAAATGTGGATCGCCAAGAAGTACCTTACCCATAGACCCACGCCCACGCAGATTTGGGTACCCAAACCATGTATCATAGCTCAACCCATAAGCCATGTAATACATAATCCTTACAAACCTTTTCACCCCTCGATACCACCACACCCAACACCACCTTTTACCCCTCAGCAGAAAATCACCACCCATTCAAGGACTCTTAGGAAATGGATACCGAAACGTGTCCAACCGTCTTCCCCTAACCCATTGTCTAACTACCCCCCGACTAACCTACAACCTTGTACTCAATTACTAACCTTTAAACCTTGTATAAATTCACACACCATCATCACACACGACTCGTAATCTCATCTCATCAAGAAATGTATGCATGATCTGAAACGTATAGGTGTCTTGAGACCTGCACTAGTGCTGCAAGAAACATTGCATCCATCACATCACAGCACTTGGCTACACGGGTTACGCATCAGTTATGGAAAGGGATTGCGGTCTCACTTTAATGGGATCATGATTAATTTCCATGCTAATGTGTTAATCTTTTGTAGCAGATCTTTCTCACTAGCGCACCAGCCACCATGCAAACTGACGAAGGAACATCAGGAGTAGGCCCCAGTGTAGCAGCAGTACCACTCAACGTGCTACGAGCAGAGTCCCACCCTACTGCTCCACCGCCGGAATTTCAGGGATTTCCAGGGCCCATGCCTATCGATAACCCCCCTATGGGCTACACCGAAAAGATACACAGGAACTCTCATTGGTTTCAGGGCTTGGCAGGACCCCTCGCGGACGCAGACTTTATATTTGAATCCTCTCTGACTTTTGATGACCGCACGTGGGGAAAGTACCAGTTTTTCTCCAGAGAATTCGAAGCCCTACAAAGCACCCAGGATTTAACTCATGTTTGGGCCAGAGCCGGCTTCACAGAATATTTCAGTGATCCTCTACCCAAACCAGATTTTTATAGGTGCTATTATTTAATCACTACATTGATGGCATCGGAGAATAAGGATATCCTAGGAACCTTCATCTTGCCTACCCTAGTGGATGATCCACCTTACAAGCGATTTTATCTCTCTAAGGACCTAATCAGAGCAGCCATCAAGATTCATGGAACCCACACTCCCACAGACCGAGAGAGATTAATTCCAGAACCGATGAAACGTGGGGATGTCACGAAGTGGGAAGAGATTTCGGCCATTACACCTGAGCTGTCAAAGCCACTCAGAATTTGCATGCAACATTTCGCATTCCCAGCTCAAGACAGGTTTACCATGCCACACAAAAGAATATGGTTCGGATTATATTTGGCATGTACGGGACCTCAAACAGTTGATCTGGCAAGCTGGATCATAGACCAAATGTACCTGGCACAGCACAGATGGGAGCGTAAAAAAGTGCTTAACGGATGTTGTGCACTCACAAGAATTGTGTATATGTGTTTGGCTTATGACTTGCCCATCGAGCGTGCATTAACAGGAGAGGAATTGAAGGCATTCAAGAGCACAGCGAAGAAAGCTAGGAAGCCCAGTAGGACACGGGCAGGTAAGCGCATGCGGGGCACCATCCCTTGCCTCCAAGTGCCAGAGTCGCCGTCACCACAACCCTCTCCCGAGCGACCACAGACAGAAGCTGCGCCCACTGTACAACCTATTCGCATACGGTTGTCCAGACCAGTAATTACGGAGGCCACCACGAGTACCGCTGCACCTCAGGCAGCCACCACCACAGAACCCCTCACCACAACTGCAGAAGCTCCCACCACTATTGGTGCGGAAGCGTTTTCTTTCCCGATACCACATATGGAGGCCGACCCCATAAACACGACATTTGATTTTGAGATGCCTGATGCATTCTCAAACGAGTTCCAGTATTCAGAAGCACCACTGTTCTCACAGGAATATGAACGCCCCAGCTACCCTACTACGCCGCGAGACTTGCCAAAGGGACAAGCTGTGTCGGGCTCTGAAGAAGAAAGAACCGAAACAGACGACGATCAAGGCGACGATGAAGCCAGCCAGGGCTCACAAGAGGGACAGACAGAGGGCCAAGGCCAACAAACCGACACGCACGGCGACACCAGCACATATGAAGATGAAACTTTCGAAGCCGCAGCGTACACATTGGCCATCAAGAAATTATATCGTACCATGGAGAAAGTCTGGGCACGAAAGAAGTTAACTGAAGAGGAGAGCCAGGCATTAATTGAACAGGAACTCATCTCCGGAGGATTCGAAGACGCCTATATCAGAGGGTTCAGAGAGTTAGTCCAATCAATAGGCTCCCATGAAGCACTCAGGTTTCTACAAAGAAAGCAACTACCACAGTTTGACCCCCGCCGAGTGCGACTACTCTCAAAACCCGGGGAGTATATTCGTGTACCAACAGGAGCCCAATCTTCAGCACACGCCAGGGAGGCACGCCTCGCCCCCGAACGTTCAGTAACCGCAGAAACCATTCTTGTAGATTCGCCACCCCGTACCACCATTGTACATACCACTACAATCCTCGAAATAACCTCCACCCCTTCGACTCCTCTTTCACCTCATCTTTCACCAACCCATCCTGTATCACCCGCACACCCACCTGCTTTCCCCACATCCACACCTGTACAAAGCTACGTAGCCACAACCTCTTCCTTACCCATTCATACCACCAGGCCCACACCCAACCCTCTGCATCCCTATGTTAACCCCTTCACCCCTTCATCCTTCCCAGCGTTTCCCCCACCTCTAAGACCCCCATTCCCCTTCCTAACCCCTCTAACCTTCTCACCAGTCTCACCTCCCCAACCTACCCTAACCCCTATTTCCCCGTTTCACCAAACTATTCCCACAATCCCCCCTGTAAACTACTCTACGTTTGTAAATCCCGTATTCACACCTACGCAACCACCCACAATCACACCACTTTTCGCAGTCACAACATTAAACACGTCCAATGGCATGGACATATCACCACCCACCTCACCACCACCCACTCCACTCACAGCACCCTCATATTTAGGCACTTCACAATTTTCCACAATCACCACTGCATCCACAGTCCCAACCCCGCTCCCCATTCCCACTGCATCTACCATCACTGCATCCTCATTTAGCACTTCACTACTGCTATCGCCCACCATAGACACAGCATTTCAACACATGTTCGCATGCATGACGCAAGTCCGCGATGAGTTTGCATCACTCGGAACCAACTATCAACAGCTGCAGAAAACGACGAACGACTTGCAAACGCAGCTTAATTTGTTATCAATTGAGAACGCCTCACTGAACAGCCGGTACCAAGAGTTACGAGAGGCGTATCACAAGTTAGAAATAGAAAGTGAGGAAAAAAGCAAAGAGGCCACCGCGGATTTAGATAACCTACTTAGAGCCCAGACTGTCCGCAATGCAACGCTCACTAGAAATATGGGCTTACTAAGAAGACACTTAGCTGCAGCAAAAGAGGAGAACCAGAGACTCCAAGAGCAAAATAGAGAGAACTTAGAAGCGGCTTTAGATCATCCAGAACAGCCACTAAGTCCGAGCAGATTCAAGGCAATCCCATCTGAGTCGATGCGGATGTTGCTAGACGACCATGTCAGATTGCTCGAGGACTATGATCGGATGAACGAAGAACATCAAAAGTTAAAGGAAGATCACAAACTGCTACAGCTCAGAGAACCAGCAACACAACACGAACAAGTAGCAGCAGAATTACCAGCACCTGTGGACCTTGCCCCTGAAATTTTAGAGGAACTCAACGCACTCCGGGCCCAGGTAGTGAATCTTGAATCTCGAATCGCCATCTATGAAGCACCACCAAGGCCAGACTCCCCACCTGAGCTACCAGCTGAGGAAGAAACAGTCACTATCCCGGTGGAGGAGACCTTCGAAGAGGCTTATGAACCGATACCCATCCCAGGCGGACGTGTCACGGCCGAAGGCCAGATGACCTACGAATTACCTACCCCCGCGTGGATGAAGACAGTAGAAGAACTCGGAACGACACACTCGGCCAGAGTAGAGGCACAGCTACACGCCATGGCCATAATTGAAGAGAAAATTTTACAATCACCATTCTTTGCTCAAATGGCCCCGCGACGATATATATCTGGGCATGAACTTCAGTATAAACCATACTTCATGTTAATGGCAGAATATCAGTTAACCATAGAGAAAGAAACTGGCATGAAACCAACGCATGCCACTCAATTCGAGCCAGAGGACTTGCCACCAAGGGCGCAGAGAGGTGAAATCCTTCAACCAGACTGGCGCAAAGATTTGCTGCAAAATTATCCAGAAATGATGAGCACGTGGGTAAAAGCGCCGCTTCACTTAAAATTTAATCCGTGCTGGGGACCAGTACCACGACGCCGCTCTTGGACTGCCTTCGCTATAAAGCTACAGAACAATAAGCAGTGCCAAGACTGGTTGAACTACCCCTACTTCAAGCCACGAGTCGCGTTACCCACAGTAGGCTACATGATGGCGACGATCCGCCACTGGCTCCCTCGATTAAAACCTATGGATGATATTGCCGCGCACATGACTGTCAAAATCTTTGACATGATGCAGATGGTCTTTAAAGTCTTCCGGCGCATCAAGGCTCCCCATGTCAACACCCCGGGCTTTGAGCATGGCAACTTGGATTTAGTCTATGATATTGAGCACAACGCCATCGCTACGGGTGTGTTACGCCTGGCACTGCAGGATCAAATATCTACCGGCATGTTACAAGCAAACATTCGAAGAAATGTTCACCACCGGTTTTTGGGAGTACCATTCAGAAGTATTCATAAGCAGGCCCACACACTTATTGCAATTATTCGCCTGTGAACGAATGGTGTACTCCACACACTATCAACTCCCACCACCAGACGAGCCGCAACCTATAGACTGGGAGAAACTCGAGGCTGATCTAGCCCGAGGTATTCGTGTATCAGAGCACACCCTCGCTCAAGACCTCCTACAGAATTACATCCGGCAGACCTCACAACAAGGTTCTGTCAGGGACGACAGAAGCGAGAGGGAGGGGGGTGTTGGAAGCAGTCAGAGGCACAGACGCCATGGAAGCATGTGAAGACGAAGCAGGGAGCCAGGCGGATCAATCTTTTAAACAAATACATGTCTTATTAATTTTCCCAAAACATTCAACAGTGATTATTATCACTAATTGTAACATATGTATCATAGAAAACCCCATTTTGTAATCCATAGCTCCATTTTGTGCAAGCCGAGGAGTCCTCGAGCTTGAGGAGCTTAGGTAGAATGCTCGTACCAAATTTCGTTATTTTTAGACATCGTTTACCCTTCCAAATAGCCTCTAGGACCTATTTTTTAACTAGGCCGGTCATTAGATGTGAAACCGGTCAAAACTAGTCTAGAAACTATAAAAAGAGCTAGAGAGCTCATTTTTGAAGAGAGCTTGTTGGAGATTAGAGTTCTTTTGAGCTTGTAAAGAGTGTTCTTGAGTAATAGAGCTCATTTCCCACCTTCCATTGTGTCTTGCTTGTCTCTTCATTGTGTGTGTGTATGTGTGTGTGCACCTTTGTGCTTCTCACCTTCACTCTCACTTCATCTCACATTCACGATCTTCATATCACTCCTACCTCTCCCTCGGATTGACATTAAGGAGGTGAAGCTTCTTAACGTGGTTCTCACCATTGTGCTAGAGCAACAACCATGTTGTACGAGGTGTGGTCTCTGGGTATCTATTTGAGCCCGTAAGCAAGCCTTAGGCACCCAAATTTGTCTTGATTGTGGGCTAGCCTGCATTGACTTCTTGGGTACCCAAATAGACTTCACTTTTGCCGAAAAATTTCTAAAAGACTCCTTATTAGTGTCGTGTTGTTGATTACTAATAAGAAGCTTTGCCCGTGTGGTTGGCTTGATCGCAACTGGGTGTTCGCCTTTCTGCACCCATACTTGTTTCAAGGGCTGAGATCTCCTGCTTCGCACGTTCTTTTGGCCTTCCGCATGGGTTTGTACCTTCTGTATTTGATCCGCTCTTGGTTGCTGCATCCCTCTGGTCTTTGGAAAAGAAGGGAGTTCCATTTTGTCCCTGACTTCTTGATTGAGACTATCATTTCTCTGCATCACACAGTTTTGGACAAGAACAGCATGGTCATCTTCATGTGTACTCCTGGAAGGACCAGGAGTTTGTGCCTTTCCTAATTCCTTGAGTGCTTCATTTTCTAATTCAACTGTAATTCCACTCTGATTTACCCATACTTGAAGAATTCCGCGTCTTAGGTTTAGGTTGACTGCATGATCATAGATCCAGTCTTGGCCCAAGATAAGAGGCTCAGTGAGATCCTCGTCTTGACACACTAGTACTTTAACTGTCATTAAAATGTCTTGAATGCAGAGGGGAAGCTCCACCTTGCCCATGCAAGGGGTTTCCACACCTCCCAATCCTATGAGATAAGCTTCTATAGGATTGACTTTTAAATTCAATTCTTGACAATAAGAGAGCCTCACAGCACTAGTGGTTGCACCTGAGTCAATAAATGCTCGCACCGTTCTTGCACTAGTTTCTTGTCCTATCTCTAAGGTCACAAAAGGGCGTCTATCAATGATTCTATGCGAACTTATTCCTGAGACTTCGCACATAGCCATATGATATCCTGGATCCTCATAGGCACTTGTCCTAGGTTGGTCTTTCCCCTATTTTCTCAACTTCATCCTTCTGATGCGTTCTAAAGCTTCTGCTTGAGCCTCTTCTCCAATTTGCTTTTCTTCTTCCTTGCGTTTCTTGGCCGAGTTGAGTCGATTCAACATCTCTTCAGTCAGAGGTTCCTGATACAACTTGACTCTGCATCCGCTGATGTAGCTCGGGAGAACATCACCTTCTAAGGTGGCTAGTTGTACTGCTCCACTCGTTGAGATCCGATTGATGATCATCGGTCCTTAGCCACGCTTCTCTAATTTCCTAGCATGTTGCTTCAGTGTGTAGACTAAAACTAGATCTTTGGCTTTTAAGCCCTTATCCTTCACATGGGCATCAAAGTATGCCTTTTGTCTCTTCTTAGATGCATATATTCCCGCAGCAACCCTCAGTCTTGTTTCTCCTAATTGGATCCTAGAGGAGAGCTCATGACTTGTCCATTCATGCTCCTGTGCTACTTTCAATGTAGGTATCAAGAAGTCCAATGGTAGCACCGCATTTTGACCGAATACCATCTGAAAGGGTGTGGCTTGGAGTACTGTTTTATAGGAAACTCGGTATGCCCAAACAGCATGATATAGCTGTTTGCCCCAATCAGAGCGTTTATTATTTACCAATTTCGTCAGTACATTGCACAGAATCTTATTTGTGCTTTCGGCTTGCCCATTAGCTTGTGGATGATAGGGAGCAGACTTCTTATGAACTACCAAGAATTCTTGGAGTAGATTTTCAATAACTTCATTCAAGAAGTGAGTGCCTCTATCACTGACCAGCTCTATAGGTAGTCCATATCTTGTGAATACATTCTCAAACAAGAATTTAGCAGTTGTTTGAGCATCGTTCTTTGTCGTAGCTTTACCTCTACCCACTTGGTGAGATAATCTGTGGCCACAATGTTGGTGCAATTCAAGCCTTCACATTTGGCTTGAAACCATTGAAAGAACCCTCAACATGAAGCAAGGTCCATAGGAACACATGCCTATGAGTTATTACCATTTTATCTCTTGTAAAAATCTTAGTGATTTGGCATCTTATGTAATCACAACTACTTGATTAAAGTCGTGGAAAAGTTGTTAGATGATTGAGAGAATATCTCATCACCTTTTAGCTGAAAGATTCTAGGAGATTTGAATTTGAATTCAAATTCAAATCTTCAACTTAAGTCTATAAAAGACCAAAATCAAAAGTCGCGGGTAGCTTCATTAGTCAACTCATTTTAGCTCACTCCCCGAGGCATCTATCTTTGTAATCTGAGTGTGTGAGAGTCAAACATCATTGATCACACCTCTCAAACTCATTTGGCTATGGTTGTCATGCCAATGAGGTTGTACATCAATGTGATTTAATAGATACATTCAGTTCATTCATCTCTGTGATTCTCTGAGTATACCTTTCCAAGTCTATCAACTTCAACAGGACATATCTCGGTGTCTACTGCTCCAAATCAAGTGATTCAAAACATATTGTATTCAGCTCAAAGTATTCTACACACCTACAAAATTTGAAGCAAATTGGTTCACCCATTGCAGAGAAATCTCAGTCTAAGCGCTCACTGGTATTTGTCTGCAGAGCTCCTAAAAAGTCGGGGGTAAACATATTTTTGCTAAACTTATTTCTCAGAGTATAGTTCATCATTTCTTCTCATTCCACTTGCAAATGGTAGATTGTTAAGCTAATTTAATATTTCTAGAAGGAATTTGATCAATTGTAAGTGTGCTGGTCATACTGAGTAAAAGACTGAGCAGGTGTCAACACCAAAATTGCAAGTTTTCTTAGAATTGTGAAGTGCAAAGTTATCTGTTTTGATTTGATCATTACACATATCATTTGCAAAGTAAATATATGCTTTCTTGGTATCATTTGGAAGCTAATCAAGTGTACTAAGCATTCCTGGAGTCTCTGAGGGCTGGTGCAAAGCAGGATTAGCAGCACCTACTCAATCTCTGAGTGTATCCAAACATCCTCTCCCAACACACAATGATGTATTCAGCATGGGAACCCTTAGCTGGGGGATTAATAGGATCGACAAAGTCTATTCCCCACTTAGAGAATGCACGTCCACCCATCATCGGTTTCAGTGGCATCTCATCTTTGCGTATAGGAGGCTGAGCTCTCTGACAAACATCACACCGTTTCACATAGGTATGTGCATCCATGTGAAGAGTCGGCCACCAAAGACCTGCAAATAGTATAGCCTTGATCACCCGATCTCGTCCAAAATGTCCTCCTGCTACACCTTGGTGAGAAGTTTCCAATATCTTGAGGTATTCGCTCTCATGGACACATAATCTGAGGTAACCATCTTCACCACGCTTGTATAGATTATCACCAATGAGCGAATAATCTAGGGCTTCTTGCTCTAAACTTCTTTTCCTAGCCAAATTCATATCTGGAGGAAATGTTTTCGTCCTTAGAAAGGTCACTAATGGTTCAATCCAATCTGGCACTATGGACACTTGATAAAGAGTGGCATGTTCCACAGGTGGGTTAGTGCAGCAGATTGGGCATTCCTTGCACAACTTATGAACATTAGCTTCCATAGTCGGCCAATGCACTCCAAGTCTCCTTAATGTCTGTAGGGTTCGTTGCTTTGAGTAGTGTTGCTCTAATGCACCTACATGTGCTAATTGCAACCATTTAGCGTACTCATCCTCTTCCACACAACAAGCCAATATCCCTTGATCTGTGTGCTTGTACATGCTTCCAGCCATGATCTGATATTTCTGGGCTTTTACTATTTCTCTATCCTGTGTGTTTACTACTGGGTGGTTAGGCCCCTATGTCAATACTGACACTAATTGCTTAGCCCACTGAGGTACAACTTCTAAATTAAATAAGTAGGCATCAGGCATATCATCTGATACTCCTTGTGGAGCCTCTCCTGATGTGAGCCTGGACAGGTGGTCTGCTCTCAAGTGAGTCTTACCTTTCCTCACCACAACCTCAAAGTCATATTCCATTAGCAAGAGGAACCATCTTACTAACCTGCCTGTGTTGCAAGGTTTGTTTACCACGTACAACAATGCTTGATGGTCAGTAAAAAATTTAAACCTATTTGCAAGCAAATAGTGTCTAAACTTCTTAACTGCATATACCATGCCTAAGCCTTCTCTCTCAGTAGTGGTGTAATTCGGTTCAGCAGCATTCAACTGTCTGCTAGCATAGGCAATTGGAAGATCCATATTACCTTCACCAGTAGGTTGTGCGATTACACATCCAATAGCATAATTGGATGCATCCACATGCACATGAAAGGGTTTATTCCAATCTGGTGTGGTCAAGATTGGTGTTGAACATAATCGTCGTTTAAGCTCATTGAAGGAGTTTTCACATTCATCAGTCCATTCAAAGTTAGTCAAAAGTCCGTACAGAGGCTTGGCAATGATGGCATACATGTGTATAAACCGTCAGTAATAACCACAATGCCCCATGAAAGCTTGTACTTCCTTGACATTCTTTGGCCTAGGTAGCTCTACAATGGCTTTCACTTTTTCTTCATCCATAGATATGCCATTCTTTGACACTATGTGTCCTAGAATCTTGTCTTGCCTGACCATGAAAAACACACTTTTCTGGGTTCAAGCAGACTTGATATTCTCTGCACTTGTCAAAGATTTGTCTAAGTTCAGGTATATGTGTATGTCTAATGTTGGAATGAGCACAAAGATCATCACCATAGACTTCTAAGTTCTTCCTCAAGAACTCTTTAAATACATGGCACATCAGCCTCTGGAAGGTTGCAGGAGCATTGGTAAGCCCAAATGGCATTACCCGAAAGGCAAATATGCCCCATTCTGTGGCAAAAGCCGTCTTATGCTGGTCCTCCGGAGCAATGGCTACCTGATTATAGCCAGAAAATCCATCAAGGAAATTGTACACCTCCTTGCGTGCTACTCTTTCTAGTAAATGCTCAGTAATTGGAAGCGGATAGTTATCTCTTATAGTGGCTGCATTAACCTTCTTCAAGTTAATGCACACACGTAGCTTTCCATTCTTCTTGGGTACCACAACAATGGGGGATACCCACTGTAGCTCAGTGATGAGTAGCACCTCCTTTAATGTCAATCCGGGAAGACGTGAGGATGGTATGAAGACCTCGAGCAAGTGGCGGCACAAGTGCGTGAGTGAGAAGCACACAAGCATGCACACACATACACACACACGCGCACACAAGGCAAGACAACGAGTGAGAATCAATGGAGCTTTTAGATTACTTTCAAAATGCTCTTACAAGTTTGTTTCAATTAC
The DNA here is from genome assembly GCA_020310875.1 of Ceratopteris richardii. NCBI lineage: Eukaryota > Viridiplantae > Streptophyta > Polypodiopsida > Polypodiales > Pteridaceae > Ceratopteris > Ceratopteris richardii. The sequence goes on from MU260063.1 coordinate 574,061, forward strand.
AATCTAACCCCAAAAATGAGCTCTCTAGCTCCTTTTATAGTTTTTGACTAGCTTTGGCCCTGTTCAGACCTAGTGTCCGGCCTAGTTAAAAATTAGGTTCCAGGGCTTATTTGAGGGCTCAAACGAGATCTAAAAAATATGAAAATTGGTACGATGGTACTTCTAATACTCCTCAAGCTCGAGGACTCCTCGGCTTGAACAAAATGGAGTTACTAAAAATGGATAATGGTATTTACAATGGTTTTTAGTGATGAAAATCACTCTTTTTGTAGGGGATTCTTCTGAAAATTTGACATACACTTCTTGGAGCTCCCTAATTGCTCCCTTTCCTTGTGTGTCCACCTTTTGATGTGCTTCCATGCTTTGTCCTTGACTTTGAGCTTCAACACTCCCCCCCCTCTCGAGTCTGTCGTCCCTGACAGACCCTTGTTGGAAGGGCTGTTCTATGTAGTGCTTTGAGAGGTGGTGTCCATCCGTTGTATGAGCGGGTTCCTTGGATTCCAGCAAGAATGTGTCATTGTGAGCTTTCAAAACTGCAAGTTGCTCAAAAGAGGTTGTCAAGAGTGATTTGGAGCAACTACTGGCTTCAATTTGCTTCCGAGATATGGATGTTGTTCCCATGACGTCTGCTAACTCTTCCAAAGATGATGTTGAGAGCAGTCATGCCAACTACTCATAGCGCATAATGAATGATGGGTAAGTGTGTTCGTGCCTGGGTTGAAAAAAGTATGTGCCTTGTGCAAGGCCTGGTAATGTAGCCCTACACATGCTTACTTGGAAAATGCATTGGAAGAAGTATGGTGCGAAAATTGCGGGTCTTGAGCTAAGTGCTCAAGGGTATGCTGACGAAGAGGTTTCCTAAACTATCATGGTTATGGTGTTTCCAGAGTAAAGATACTTACCATGGAGAAGGTTGATGGATGTTTGTCTCTTCGTGTTGTACACTCGGCCTTTGGGATGGAACATTGTTGATGAATGTCCATGTTGATTGTCCACTGATGAGATCTTTTGAGTGGTGGATCCTCTCTCCTCATATGCAGGAGTCTTCTCCTCCAGAACTACCTTTTGCAGATATCTCCTTGGATGCTCTGGTACATGAAGTAGTTAAGCATCACTCAAGTTGTGGACCTTCAAGCTCTTCATTCCAGATAAGGCAGCAATAATCTCACTGCTGGCCGAGACACACTTCTATCCAAATTGATAAATGCCTAGTAATCAACAGTTCCACCTTCAACTAAGCATGACTCATTCATGTTTCATAAGCCAAACCTGGGAACAAGCTCTCTCCCGCTTTTCTTTCTCCCCCCCCTTTTTTTTTTTTTTTTTTTTTTGAGGAAAAGGATATCACAAAACAAGAACACAAAAGTTAGTATCAATAGAAATATTTGACATATGTCACCGTGCTCTTGTGCGTGGGATTCTCAGGTGTATCTATGCACAGCCGTGTAATGTGGCCCTATATTAATGCATACTTTGGAAATGCATGACCTGAATGGTGCAAAGGACAGGGTTGTGCAAGGAGCACATGGTTGTTGCTCGTTCGAGGCTTTTGATGTCATTTGTGGAGGTTGATGCCGACCTTGGTGGAGGTATCCATTGAGTCTTGAACTGATGTGATCCTCCTTATTGGAGTCCATTTTAGAACATCATTTGGCACTGTAGAGGTCACTTCAGGCGTCTTTCTCTTTGGATGCTTTCCGAACTGTGGTATCCAGTGTGGTTGACGCTTTGGTTCGGTGGAGACTACTTTCACTTTTGGCTTCCAAACCCATATCCTTTTTGCATGTCTTCTTACTAATGTTGAAGAGCTGATTTGATCTTCCTTTGGTCTCTGTACGTGGTTCTTACCCTTTTCTCTTTTTGGCTTCGTTATTGAAACCTTTTGCATGTGGGAGAACAAAGGTTGTTGTGGATGTAGGAGCTTCTTAGGTACCCACATCTGTAATTGCCCTTGTTGAGCTGCAGCTAACTTCTTAGGCACCCAAACTTGTTGGATACCTTGTGATTGAGCTTGTCTGAGCTGCTTCCTTCGTCTTCTGGCCTGGTTGGTTTGCATGGATGGAATTTGTGGGGGCAAGGTTGGTGGTTGCTCTCCTTTGCGTACCCATATCTGCTTCATCGATTGAGTTGTTCTGCTTCGCGCGTTCTTTTGGTCTCTCGTCCGGGGAGTCTTTAGTGATTGATCTGCCCTTAGTTGCTGCCTCCTTCTGGCCCTTGGAAAAGAAGGGAGTTCCTTTGCATCTCTGACTCCTTTTTTGCGAATATCATTCCTCTACAACACATAGTTTTGGACAAGAACAACATGGTCATCTTCATGTGTATTCCTGGATGAACCAGGAGTCTGTGCCTTTCCTCGTTCCTTGAGTGCTCCATTGTCTAATTCTACTGTAACTCGACTACGATTGACCCAAACCTGGAGAAGTCCACTTCTTAGGTTTAGATTGACTGCTTGGTCATAGATCCAATCCTGACCCAAGACGAGAGGTTCAGTGAGATCCTCATCTTGACACACTAGTACTTTAACGGTCATTGCCTCCTCGTGAATGTAGAGGGGAAGTTCCACCTCGCCCATGCAAGGGGTTTCCACGCCTCCCAATCCTATGAGGTAGGCTTCCACAGGATGGACAGTTAACTGTAACTCTTGACAGTAAGACAACTTAACAGCGCTAGTGGCAGCACCTGAGTCAATCAAGGCTCTTACGGTCCTTGTACTCTTTCCTTGTCCTATGTCTATGGTTATGAAAGGACGTCTATCAATTATTCTATTCGAGCTTTTTCCTGCAACTTCACACATGGCTATGGGAAATCCTTGGTCTGCATAGTCATTCGCTCCAGGCTGATCTCTACCTTGCCTTCGTAATTTCATCCTTCTGATGCGTTCTAAAGCCTCTGCTTGAGCTTCTTCTCTAATTCTCTTTTCTTCCTCTTTGCGTTTCTTAGCAGTGTTGAGTCGGCTCAGCATTTCCTCCGTGAGGGGTTCCTGATACAACTTGACTCTGCATCCGCTAATATAGTTAGGGAGAACATCACCCTCTAATGTGGCCAATTGTACTGCTCCACTTGTGGAGATCCTATTGATGATCATAGGTCCGTAGCCTCTCTTTTCTAGCTTCCTCGCGTGTTGTTTCAGTGTATAGACTAAGACTAGATCTCCCGCTTTCAAGCCTTTATCCTTCACATGGGCATCGAAGTATGCCTTCTGTCTCTTCTTGGCTGCATATATTCCTGCAGCGGCTCTCAGTCTTGTTTCTCCTAATCGTTCAAGATCAAAGATCCTAGAGGAGAGCTCATGACCTGTCCATTCATACTCTTGTGCTACTCTCAATGTAGGAATCAGGAAGTCCAAGGGTAGCACAGCGTTTTGACCGAATACCATCTGAAAGGGGGTGGCTTGGAGTACCGTTTTGTAGGCAACTCGGTATGCCCAAACAACATGGTGTAGCTGTTTGTCCCAGTCAGAGCGTTTAATGTTCACTAATTTCGTCAGTACATTGCATAAAATCTTATTAGTGCTCTCAACTTGTCCATTAGCTTGAGGGTGATAGGGGGCAGACTTCTTGTGTATTACCAAGAATTCTTGGAGTAGATTTTCAATCACTTCATTTAAGAAATGAGTGCCTCTATCACTTACTAGTTCTATGGGTAGCCCATATCTTGTGAACACATTCTCAAACAAGAATTTGGCAGTTGTCTGAGCATCGTTCTTTGTTGTAGCCTTTACCTCTACCCACTTGGTGAGATAGTCTGTTGCCACAATGATGTATTCCGCATGAGAACCTTTGGATGGGGGATTAATAGGACCTACGAAGTCTATTCCCCACTTAGAGAATGCACGTCCACCCATCATAGGTTTCAGTGGCATCTCATCTTTGCGTATGGGATACTGAGTCCTCTGACAGACATCACACCGTTTCACATAGGTATGTGCATCCATGTGAAGGGTAGGCCACCAGAAGCCCGCAAATAGTATTGCCTTGATCACCCGATCTGGTCCAAAATGTCCTCCTGCTACACCTTGGTGAGCAGTTTCTAAGATCTTAAGGTACTCACTTTCATGGACACACAATCTCAGGTAACCATCTTTACCGCGCTTCTATAGATTATTACCGATGAGTGAGTAATCCTAGGCTTCTTGTTCTAAACTCCTTTTCCTAGCCAGCGTCATGTCTAGGGGGAATGTGTTTGTTTTCAGGAAGGATACTAGTGGTTCACTCCAATCTGGCACAATGGATACTTGATAGAGAGTGGCATGTTCCACAGGTGGTTTAGTGCAACAGATTGGGCATTCCTTGCACAACTTTTGGACATCCGCTTCCATAGTTGGCCAATGCACTCCAAATCTCTTTAGAGTCTGCAACGTTCGTTGCTTTGAATGGTGTTGCTCTAACGCACCTACATGTGCTAATTGCAACCATTTAGCGTACTCATCCTCTTCTACGCAACAAGCCAGGATCCCTTGATCTGTGTGCTTGTACATGCTGCCTGCCATGATATGGTACTTTTGGGCTTTTACTATCTCTCTATTCCGTGTGTTCACCACTGGATGATTAGGCCCGTATGTCAATACTGGTACTATTGGCTTGGCCCACTGCGGCACCACTTCCAAATTAAACAAGTAAGCATAAGGAAGGTCATCTGACACTCCTTGTGGGGCTTCTCCTGATGTGAGCCTAGAGAGGTGATCTGCTCTCAAGTGAGTCCTACCCTTTCTTACCACAACCTCAAAATCATATTCCATTAGCAAGAGAAACCATCTTACTAATCTTCCTGTATTGCATGGCTTGTTTACAAGATATAACAATGCCTGATGATCAGTCAAAAATTTAAACTTATTTGCAAGCAAATAGTGTCTAAATTTCTTGACTCCATATACCATGCCTAATCCTTCGCGCTCTGTAGTGGTGTAATTCCGTTCAGCCGCATTCAATTGTCTGCTGGCATAGGCAATTGGAAGATCCATATTACCTTCACCCGTAGGTTGTGCAAGCACACATCCAATGGCATAATTGGATGCATCCACATGAACATGGAATGGCTTATTCCAATTTGGTGTGGTCAAGATTGGTGCTGAACATAATCTTCGTTTAAGCTCTTGGAAGGAATTCTCACATTCATCCGTCCACTCAAAGTTTGTCAGAAGTCCGTACATGGGCTTTGCAATGACAGCATACATGTGTATAAATCGTCGATAATAACCACAATGCCCCATGAAAGCTTGTACTTCCTTGACATTCTTTGGCCTAGGTAGCTCTGCTATGGCTCTCACTTTTTCTTCGTCGGTAGATATGCCATTCTTTGACACTATGTGTCCTAGAATCTTGCCTTGCCTGACCATAAAAACGCACTTTTCTGGGTTCAGGCAGACTTGGTATTCTCTACATTTGTCAAAGATTTGTTTGAGTTCAGGAATATGGGTTTGTCTAACATTAGAATGAGCACAGAGATCATCTACATAGACTTCTAAACTCTTCCTCAGGAACTCCTTAAACACATGGCACATCAGCCTCTGGAAGGTAGCTGGTGCATTGGTAAGCCCAAATGGCATTACTCTAAAAGCAAAAATGCCCCATTCTGTGGCAAAGGCTGTCTTATGCTGATCCTCTGGAGCTATGGCTACTTGATTGTAACCCGAAAATCCATCGAGGAAGCTGTACACTTCCTTGCCTGCCACTCTTTCTAAGAGATGTTCTGTGATGGGAAGCGGATAGTTATCTCGAATTGTGGCGGCATTAACCTTTTTCAAGTTAATGCACACACGCAGTTTGCCATTCTTCTTGGGCACCACTACGATGGGGGATACCCATTCAGTGTGCTCAATTTCATAGATAAATCCAGCTTCAACCAGTCTATCTATCTCTTCTTTGATCTTAGCGGCGTAATTATAGTTATATGTATAAGGCTTTTGCTTAGAGGGTTTAGCATCTGAGGTCATGGGAATAGTGTGTGAGCATATGTCCGGGTCAACCCCTTTCAAATCCTTGTAACTCCAAGCGAATACATCTCTGTATTCTCTTAGCAAGGCAATCAATTCATGCTCTTCTTCTTCTGTCAGGTCATGGCCTATATACGTGCATCTCTCCTCTCCTTCTTCTATGGCCACTACTATTTTCTTGGTGGTTTCTTTGTTATCATAGGCCTCTCCTGATTGTGCTTCTCGTTTAGGCATTCTTATCATGACTCTCCTGTCATCTATCTCATACTTCTTAAAATTTTCTGGGACCTCAAACAAAGATTCTTCCTCCTCTGGTGAGACTTCTTTCTTCTTTCGTTTCTTTCCTTCTTCCTTCGGAGTCATATGTGTTGCTAATCTTACATCATTTGTAACCTCTCCATGCCTCTGGGGTTGAAAGTCTACTTCATGGAAATATTCTTCATCTGATGCAAATGGTGAGTCCATAATGATTGACTCTAGATCGGAGTCACTTGCATCCTCAAATGCATCAGGGCTAGGTTCGCATTCTTCTAGAACTGCCTCTCCCATGATTGGCTCTATGGAGAAGACTGAAATATCATAGCCATCCTCATCACAGTGAGGTGTCCATTGTTCTTCGTTGATGGCTACGTCCATTGTTGCTAAGATTTCTACCCAACCGTGAGGTTCAAATTCTTCGTCTGGAAAAACTACAGGTGCATAGGCTGGGTCTTGGATTGATCTATGGGTTTCTTTCGCACCTACCTCTCTGGCTTTCTCTCTCTTCTCTTCTTCTACTGCTACCTTGCACATCCATAAGTGGGTGTCTTCATGCATCCATGAGGATCCAGACCCTATGGAATGCACCGATTCTGTGTCATCTTTGGCTCTATGGATGGGATTCCATTGGATAGGAGGGACGTCTCTGTGAGAAAAATCCTTGAGATTGACTTTGGTTGTAACACCCAAGTGTTGCAGATACAAAGAATTGGTTCCCCAATCCTGTACCACTTGCAACTGTCGCATGAATGGTCTTCCCAAAATAATCTCATAGGCATGATTTTTGCTGAAGTCACATATAGCAAAACTATGCTCAAACTCGACACCACAAGTGGTGAGAGTTATCCCTTCCAGCAATCCTAAGGGTCTCTCAATATGACCATCGGCCATCTGCAATTTCATTCTTGTTGGCCTGAGTGCTGGCTTGCCCCAACGCTTCCATAGGGATGTAGTGGCAATTGCAACTCCTGCACCTGAGTCCAAAATTGCCTTAGTGGTGTAGTCCTGGTAGGTAATGGGAAGATAGGTGTTCCCTTCTTCACCTTCACACATATCTCCTATCTTATCCAAGGGAATTTCTGGCACTGTCCTATGGGATCCTACCCTGGAACGTGGTTTTGCAACTTCAGTTACTTGACTAGCTACATATTTCCGCGCTTCTGGTCTATCCTTGGGCAGTTCCTCCAAAGTGAGATCGCGCTGCACTTTGGTGTTCTTTACTATCTCCGTGTTCCTAGGTATGACTGAATCGTCGTTCCTTACCATGACTGTGGGTGCTCTCATACATGTGGACTTCGCTTCCCATGGGCCTGTGAAGTGGGGTAGCTCCTGTATGGAATTAGAATCAAAGTCCAATCTCTCATGAGATTGAGTACTCTCATGTTCCCCGTAAATGGATGGGATGTCTTGTGGGAATTGGTCGTGTGCATCGTCCACAAGTTCAAATGGAGGGGCGACCTCACTTTCGTTATCCCATTTGTCTTCTTGAATCTCTCGTAGGAAGTCTGGTGCAAACCGATTCATAGAAGAAGAAGTGTCTGGCTCCGTAGAATTAGGCACGTAAGCAACCTGGGAAGGAGGGCTCATTCTATCGTTGGCTCTCTCCTCATTCCCACAGATGGCTGGAGCACAAGCTTCTTGGAGAGGATTACTTATTCTATTACTCTTCCGAGCAAGCTCATATGCTCCCTGAGAAGGAATGTGGGTCACCTGTGGAGGTACATAAGCTTTCGGGGGAGGCTCATGTGACTTTTGGGGGGGAAGATAAGCTTCTTGAGGAGGCACATGGGCTTCCTGAAGAGGCTGGCTTATCCGTTCTCTTGCCCTTTCCTTTCTTTGAGGGGCAGGTTCCTTCTCTGATTGTGCAATTAACTTCTCTATTCTTTCCAGCAGTCCATCAAAGTGTAACTGCGTCTTAGCTGAACTAGAAATGTTAAATAGGCGGCTGGCCTCAAACATGGTCTGAGCCAATTCCACCATTTTGGCACAGATCTTAGTTCGTTCAAGCTCTAGCTCGGCTCTAGGGTAGCACTTTTCATGATCGGTTATGGTTGGCCCTTCTTGGATTCTGGCCTGATATGCTTTAAGCATCATATTAAGGTCCTCGGGAGTGGGGTCAGCTAGGACTGATCCTACTCTAGGGGGTGGTGGGATTTGATGAGGCGGTGGGGAAAGTGGTGGGTTGGATGGAGGTGGGAGTGGTGGAGGCGGGGTAATGTGAGAGGGAGTTGGAGCTGTGAGTTCAGTTATCCTCGCTTTGGTTTCTCTTATGCTTTCTTCAAGTTCGTTTATCTTTTTTGCCCATTGTCTTTTCATTCTTTCTCGACTATCTTTCCACGCTCTAGCCCTTTTCTTTGTCACGCTCTCGGTTTCACTAGCCTCTGGGCCCTTTTCCTGGCTTGTCTCTTGGTTTTGCTGCAATGCCTGAGCTCTAGTAACCACCTGCACTGGTGCAGTGGAAGTGACACTTCCTGAGGCATCCACAACCAACCCAATCACATTGATAGGAGTGATTTTTGGCATGTTATTGGGGTTCTTTGGGCAATCTCGTAAGAGATGCTCTTTTCCACAATCTTGGCAAAAGCCTTGGATCGTCACGGACTGATTTTGTGTAGGTGCAGGTAAGGGACAATCACGAATGAAGTGATCCCCCTGACATCGGTAGCATGGTCCTCTAGGAAAGGGTGGTCGTACCTGCCTAGGTTGAGGCCTAGGGTTGGGGTTTGCATACATGACGTTCGTGTAATCCGATTCCCAACTAGGTTCACTTGGTTCTTCACTATAGTAGGACTCACCATGTTCTGGAGACTGCATGTAGTAAGCCTGGGGACTATCGACATGTGTAGAATCAAAGCTATGGTCACTAGGGTCACTTTCAGAAAGCAAGGATGTTACCGGGACTAAGGCTCTATTCAGGTTCTCTTCTGCAGCAGTATACTTTACCGGGATCACATTGGTTGGGGCAGGGGGTTGTTGTGCTAGCACCGGTTGGGGTCTCTGTTGGGCCTGATATTGTGGTTGGTAGGTTTGTTGGGGTCTAGCATATTGTGGTGGTGGATTTTGTTGTGGCCTGCCATATGGTTGTGGAGGGTACGGGTTCTGGTATCTTCCTTGCTGCGGGTATGGCTGAGGGTAGGGTTGCCTAACTGCCTGCTTGTTGTATGGGCAATCTTGTGCGGTGTGATTGGTGTATCTTCGTTCTATGGTGCAATATTGGCTATTTGGATTGACCTGGGGTTGAGCCAGAATGGGACACACGTTTGCCATGTGGTCACCACCGCAGGTATAGCACCTCTTCGCCGGAGCAAACCTTGGAATTTGTTTGCTAGTTACACCTAATTTCTGAGCTACCTTTTCGGCAAGTTCCTCAATTGATGTGGATTGCGTGGAAGAGTGACTAGATGCACTATCTGAATCTTTGTAGATTTTGGAAAGCTCTAGCTCTTCCCCTAGGTTATCTTCAATGTCAATGCACATGCGTACACATTCTTCTATGGTCCTAGGGTCCTTCAGATACACATAGGATCTCAATTTCGTACTCAGCAATCCATCAAGGAATAAGGCTACTTGTTTAGCAGATGTGGGTAGTTCCGAAATAGGGCACCTTTCAAGATATTGTCTAAATCTTCTTCCGGCCAATCTGACAGTCTCTTGGGGGGTCTGTTTGAAGCTGTGAATCAATGAGGAGGTATTGTGTCTTATGCCGCTCTTAGAGAACTCTACGATAAATGCCTCTAGGAGTTGGTCTATGCTCCTGAGTTGACGCTCATCTAATGGTTGAAACCATGTAAGTGCTGTGTTCCTAAGGGTTAGACCGAAGGCATTGTACTGCGTGAACAGATCTTCCACTTGTTCAGCTCTCAAGACTTGCTTGAACTCCACCACATGATCATAGGGATCTCCTGTGCCGTCAAAGTAATTCTTCATGGACTTGACTAGCTGGGTGGGTCTCAAAGTTCTTGTGTGCTCTCTAGGCCTCGGCAAAGGGAATCCATCTACATTTCTTTGGTTCCTGTGGGCTCTGAGTATCTCAGGTTCTACCCTATTTGTCTCCGTTCTCATTCTTTCTCTGCCCGCTGGGTTGGCAAAACTTACTTCTGGTCTATCTCTACTTCTGTCTCTTTGCGTACCATGAGCTTGGGAAGTTCCAGCCCCAGGGTGACCATAGGATACATTTGATCTTGGTTGAGGGAAAATAAATTCACCCTTCCAAGTGTAAGCATGCCTATCATTTTCTGTCACCACAAAGATCCGTTCTGAAGCATGATCTAAATAGGTCACTCTGCCTGGGCTATCCGGATCCTTAAACTCATAGATCATGATATTTCCTATGTCTGTTGGCTGATTAGACTTATACCTCCAAAAGGCTTCATCAGTTTCTCGATTGAGGAGCAACTCTATGCTCTTGTTGTCTTGGGGGACCCATTCAGGCGTGATAATCCTAGTGAGAACTGATTTACCTCGAGGGGTTCTAAGTTCCGCACCCATGTTCCCTTGTTCCAGGTCACCTAAGTCCGCTTCTGAGATTACATTCCCAAAGTCATCGGTCCTATCAGGGTGACTAGTGACTACATATATAGTTCCTTCTTTGTCCAGGTATGCACCATTTTCAAACTTGACAGCTGGGTGCTCTAGTCCAATGGATTGATCAGGGTTTTTAATCTGGACCACAGATCTTCCTAAGCCGTCCTCATAGATGCTAGCACCTAATCGGTTGGTCCTAAGGTACTCCAGCTGCGTTTTGTAAGGGCCTTCTACCCTGTACAAGTAAGGCACTCCTGAACTTCCCGTAGGTCTGTCCATGCCTTGAGACATCTCTGACTCACTGGTCTCGGAGCTAGGGTAGTTCGAGTGGTGGCTCAACTGCTGGGCCCAGGACCTAGCAGTGTGGTTGACACTAGCCTCTGAAGATCTAAGGCTTTGTCTTTCCCTTGCTAAATGTCGTCCTGATCTAAGGTTCATATGCCTATCTAAGTAGCCCAATTCTTTGCCCAGAGTACAACCTCGTTGCCGCTCAATTGGTATCAGTCACTTGATTCTTTTTAGTTATTTTATCACGTTTGAGTTCTTGTCTGATATCACGTCGTCGGAATACTTGAGTGTTCTTCGTACTTTCAGGTTGATCGTTCCACGTTAGGTTCTTTCCTTTATGTTACCAACAGTATAGAGATTAGATTTTTATCTTGAACTTGAGTTTTTAGGTAGTCTTCAACTTGATGACTGCCTATCGTCGCTCTGCCTTACTCCTACCTCTCGTCGTTCTTAGCCTAAGCTATGAATTGACAGAGGGGGTTAAAAGTGTCCAACCTTTTGTTTCCTGCTCGGTTGCCCTTGAGTGCCCAGGAAATGTGTTCCCAAGCTCGCACTTACACTTGCTTAGAACGTCTCTCGATGCTCTGTAAGAGTTTCAAAGTTAGCTTTGAAATTTACATTCCAAAGACAGAACCAATTATTTTCATTCATGTAGCACAAACACTAACTTGCATAGTGATTTTCAAGAAAACAATCCTAAGGACCCCTGACTTTGATCCCCCTGGGTATGGTCAACTTCAAAATACCCTATCTAAAAATCAATGCATTATCTTTATAAAAAACAGTTGAGGGCGTGTAGTATATGCTACGAGCTTTCCAACAAGCCCTAGAGCTCAAAAAATGGATCTCGTATGACAAAGTTGTGACCGTTCAGGGTTCTAGGGTTACGACAGGGTTCAAACAGGATCACTGTGCAACAGGTTTTCCCCAAGTTGTTTTCCTAAGGCTTCCCCATGTGCTCAAGAGCATAATATTTGTGCCCAAAATTAGCCCAACTTTTCAATTAACAAACCCTAAAAAATTTGGCTAAAATTGGCTGTCAATCGCGATGGATAGGGTTGTCAATCGCGATGGACACTCAGTCAATCGCGATGGACAGAGAGTTCAGTCGGTCGCGATGGACACCCAATTCAATCAATCGCGATGGACAGAGACTTCAGTCAATCGCGATGGACAAGGGGTTCAGTCAATCGCGATGGACAGGCAGTCGGTCGCGATGGACAGAGACTTCAGTCAATCGCGATGGACAAGGGGTTCTGTCAATCGCGATGGACAGGCAGTCGGTCGCGATGGACAGAGACTTCAGTCAATCGCGATGGTCAAGGGGTTCTGTCAATCGCGATGGACAGGCAGTCGGTCGCGATGGACAGAGACTTCAGTCAATCGCGATGGACAAGGGGTTGTGTCAATCGCGATGGACAGGCAGTCAGTCGCGATGGACAGAGACTTCAGTCAATCGCGATGGACAAGGGGCTCTGTCAATCGCGATGGACAGGCAGTCGGTCGCGATGGACTGGTAGTCAATCGCGATGGACAGAGCTGTCAATCGCGATGGACAGGGCTGTCAATCGCGATGGACTGAAATTTTGCAAGATTTTCAAAAATTTTAGTGGGAATGTGGTGTGCAGGGTCTCTAGTCCACTGTGATGCACTCAGATTTACCAACAAGTGAAAATTTTTGTCAATCGCGATGGACAGAAGGCGGCGACTGCGAGACAGTTTCGTCGAGTTCCGTACCTGCGCGGAAGGCTGGAGATGGTGATGTGACCTGTACCTGCAAGATAGCTCAAGAAACATGCAAAAACAGCACATGCAATTTCGCTCTCTCGCTCTCTCTCACAAGTGAAATGAGGGAAATGAGATGGAGGTGGGGATATAGTCAAAAAACTGAAATTTTCGCGATGATGGAGATGGACGTGGGAGATGGTGATGATGATGATGGTGATGAAGATGGTGAAGAAAGTAAAAGAAAATCTATGAGAGTGAAGAAAATACCTACAACTCCAACGCGTCAACTCTACGTCTTACCATCACACGCTCGTCCTCAAAGCTCGATCCCCGGCAACGGCGCCAAAATTTGGTGTAGCTCAGTGATGAGTAGCACCTCCTTTAATGTCAATCCGGGAAGACGTGAGGATGGTATGAAGACCTCGAGCAAGTGGCGGCACAAGTGCGTGAGTGAGAAGCACACAAGCATGCACACACATACACACACACGCGCACACAAGGCAAGACAACGAGTGAGAATCAATGGAGCTTTTAGATTACTTTCAAAATGCTCTTACAAGTTCGTTTCAATTACAATCTAACCCCAAAAATGAGCTCTCTAGCTCCTTTTATAGTTTTTGACTAGCTTTGGCCCTGTTCAGACCTAGTGTCCGGCCTAGTTAAAAATTAGGTTCCAGGGCTTATTTGAGGGCTCAAACGAGATCTAAAAAATATGAAAATTGGTACGATGGTACTTCTAATACTCCTCAAGCTCGAGGACTCCTTGGCTTGAACAAAATGGAGTTACTAAAAATGGATAATGGTATTTACAATGGTTTTTAGTGATGAAAATCACTCTTTTTGTAGGGGATTCTTCTGAAAATTTGACATACACTTCTTGGAGCTCCCTAATTGCTCCCTTTCCTTGTGTGTCCACCTTTTGATGTGCTTCCATGCTTTGTCCTTGACTTTGAGCTTCAACACCCACTCACTGTGCTCAATTTCATAGATAAATCCAACTTCCACCAGACGATCTATCTCTTCTTTTATCTTGGCAGCATAATTATCATTATAGGTGTATGGCTTCTGCTTAGAGGGTTTAGCATATGAGGTCATGGGAATCGTATGCGAGCATATGTCTAGGTCTACACCTTTCAAATCCTTGTAACTCCAAGCGAATAGATCTCTGTATTCTCTTAGCAAGGCTATCAATTCTTGCTCTTCTTCTTCCGTAAGGTCATGTCCTATGTAAGTGCATCTTTCTTCTCCTTCTTCTATGGCTACCACTATTTTCTTTGTGGTTTCTTTGTTATCATAGGCCTCTCCTGATTGTGCATCACGTTTAGGCATTCTCACCATGACTCGTCTATCGTCTATCTCATACTTTTTAAAGTTTTCAGGGACCTCAAACAAAGATTCATCCTCTTCTGGGGAAGCTTCTTTCTTCTTCCTCTTCTTGCCTTCACTCTTGGCAGTCACTTGTGTGGTTAACCTTACGTCATTTGTGAGATCTTCGTGTCTCTGAGGGTAAACTTCTACTTCATAGAAGTATTCTTCATCCGATGCGAAAGGTGGATCCATAATGATTGACTCTAGATCGGAGTCACTTGCATCCTCAAATGCATCAGGGCTAGATTCGCACTCTTCTAAAGCTGCATCTCCCATGATTGGCTCTATGGAGAAAACTGAGATGTCATAGCCGTCTTCATCATAGTGAGGTGTCCATTGTTGGTCATTGATGGCTACGTCCATTGTTGCTAGAATTTTTGCCCAGCCATGAGGTTCAAATTCTTCGTCTGGAAACACTACAGGTGCATAGGTTGGGTCTTGAATTGATCTATGTGTTTCTTTTGCACCTATCTCTCTGGCTTTCTCTCTTTTCTCTTCTTCTACTGCCACTTTGCACATCCATAAGTGGGTGTCTTCCTGCATCCATGAGGATCCTGATCCTATGGAATGCACAGACTCGGTATCGTCTTTAGCTCTATGGATGGGGTTCCATTGAATGGGTGGTACATCTCTATGACAATAATCTTTGAGATTCACTTTGGTCGTGACACCTAACTGTTGCAAATACAAGGAATTGGTTCCCCAATCATGTACCACTTGCAACTGTCGCATAAATGGTCTTCCCAAGATCATTTCATAGGCATGATTTTTGCTAAAGTCACATATAGCAAATGTATGCTCAAACTCTACGCCACATGTGCTGAGAGTTATTCCTTCTAGCAAGCCTAGGGGTCTTTCTATGTGACCATCAGCCATTTGCAATTTCATCCTCGTGGGCCTGAGTGCTGGCTTGCCCCAACCCTTCCATAGGGAAGTGGTAGCAATTGCCACTCCTGCACCTGAGTCTAGAATGGCCTTGGTTGTATATCCTTGGTGAGTTATAGGAAGGTATGTGTTTCCTTCTTCCCCTTCACTCATGTCTCCTATCTTGTCTAGGGGTATCTCTAGTACTGTTCTCTGAGATCCTGCCTGGGAAAGAGGTTTCTCTACTTCTGGCACTTGATTGGCTACATGTTTCCATAATTCGGGTCTAACCTTGAGTAGCTCTTCTAAAGTGAGATTGCACTGCACTTTAGTGTTTTTCACTACCTCTGTGTTCCTAGGTATGACTGAGTCTTCGTTTTGTACCATGACCATGGGTGCTCTCATACATGTGGACTTAGCTTCCCATGGGCCTATGAAGTGGGGTAGCTCCTGTATAGAATTAGATTCAAAGTTTAATCTCTCCTGAGATTGAGTGCTCTCCTGCTCTTCATAAATGGATGGGATGTCTTGTGGGAATTGGTCGTGCGCATCATCCACAAGTTCAATGGGAGGAGGGACTTCACTTTCTTTAGCCCATTTGTCTTCTTGAATCTCTCGTAGGAATTCTGGTGTGAACCGATTCATAGAAGAAGATGTGTCTGGCTCCGTAGAGTTAGGCACATAGGCTTCCTGGGCCGATAGGCTCACTCTCTCACTTGCCTTTCCCTTATTCCATGAGGTGGGTTCCTTTTCTGATTGTGCAATTAGCTTCTCTATTCTTTCTAGCAGTCCATCAAAATGCAACTGTGTCTTAGCTGAACTAGAGATGTTAAAGAGGCGACTGGCTTCAAACATAGCTTGAGCCAATTCCACCATCTTAGCATAAATTTTAGTTCATTCAAGCTCTAGCTCAGCTCTAGGGTAGCATTTTTCATGATCAGTTACGTTTGGCCCTTCCTGGATCCTGGCCTGATAAGCTTTAAGCATCATGTTAAGGTCCTCAAGAGTGGGATCTGCTAGGACTGATCCTACTCTAGGGGGTGGTGGGATTATGTGAGGCGGATTGGAAGGTGTCAGATCGGATGGAGATGGGAATGGTGGTGGTGGAGTAGTGTGAGAGGGAGGTAAGGGACAATCTCGAATGAGGTGATCTCCCTGACATCTGTAGCATGGTCCTCTAGGGAAAGGGGGTCTGACTTGCCTAGGCTGGGGTCTGGGGTTGGGGTTTGCATACATGACATTTGCGTAATCCGACTCCCAACTAGGTTCACTCGGCTCCTCGCTGTAGTAGGACTCACCATGTTCAGGAGACTGCATGTAATAGGCTTGGGGGCTATCTATATGTGTGGAATCAAAACTTTGATCACTCGGGTCATTTTCTGAAATCAGTGGTGTTATTGGCATTATGGCTCTATTCAGGTTCTCTTCTGCAGCTGCGTACTTTACAGGAATCACATTGGCTGGAGCAAGGGGTTGTTGGGCTAGCACCGGCTGAGGCCTTTGTTGGTTTTGGTAGGGTTGCTGGTAGGGTTGATGTGGCCTGCCATATGGCTGTGGAGGGTATTGGTTCTGGTATCTTCCCTGTGGTGGATAGGGTTGGGGGTAAGTTTGCCTAACCGCTTGCTTGTTGTATGGGCAGTCTTGTGCTATATGATTTGTGTATCTCCGCTCTATGGTGCAATATTGGCTACTAGGATTCACTTGTGGTTGAGCCATGATGGGACACACTGTTGAAGCTCAAAGTCAAGGACAAAGCATGGAAGCACATCAAAAGGTGGACACACGAGGAAAGGGAGCAAGTAGGGAGCTCCAAGAAGTGTATGTCAAATTTTCAGAAGAATCCCCTACAAAAAAAGTGATTTTCATCACTAGAAACCATTGTAAATACCATTATCTATTTTTAGTAACTCCATTTTGTTCAAGCCGAGGAGTCCTTGAGCTTGAGGAGTATTAGAAGTACCATCGTACCAATTTTCATAATTTTTAGACTTCGTTTGAGCCCTCAAATAAGCCCTGGAACCTAATTTTTAACTAGGCCGGACACTAGGTCTGGATAGGGCCAAAACTAGTCAAAAAACTATAAAAAGAGCTAGAGAGCTCATTTTTGAGGTTAGCTTGTTAGAGAATAGAACTTTTGTAAGAGAACTCTTTTGCAATCTAAGCTTTCCATTGTTCCTCTCTTTGATCTTACTTTGTGCGCGTGTGTGTGTATGTGTGTGCATGTTTGTGTGCTTTCACTCACGCACTTGTGCCTTCACTTGCTCGTGGTCTTCATACCGGTCCTCACGTCTCCGCGGATTGACAAGTAAAGGAGGTGGTGCTTACGCTTGAGCTACACCAAATTTTGGCGCCGTTGCCGGGGAGAGAGCTTCGAGGACGAGCGTTGTGATGGTAAGATCGTGGATTTGCGACGTTGGAAGGTAAAAAAACTGTCATTTCAGTTCATTTTCTGTTTTTTCCTCTTCATCTTCATCATCATCATCATCTCCACCTTCTTCCATCTTCTTCTTCATAGAAAATTCTTGTTTTTTAGTGCATTTTCACCATCTTCATACCATTTTTCATGCATTATTGTGTGGGAAGGAGTTAGGAGAAGCAAGGGAGAGCAAGCGCTGTGTTTTTTTCATGATTTTCTGCTCATACGGAGATCGCCATAGCCGGCGCTCAGAAATTTGAATTTCCCGCCAAAAAAAACGCGATTCTGTGATGAAAATCACGATTCTGTGAAAATTCAAAATTTTTTGAAAAATCACGATTTTCAGTTTTCCCGCCTAAAAGTTGGTTGAAAAGAATCGCGATTCTATGTTTTTTCTCAAAAAAAAACACGATTCTCTGCTCAAAATCGCGATTTTCAAAAAACATGATTCTCTGCTCAAAATCGCGATTCTCACCAATCACGATTTTCAGCAAAAACACGATTTTGTGAAAAACACGACTTTCTGCTCAAAATCGCGATTCTCACAAATCACGATTTTCAGCGAAAAATACGATTTAAAAAAAAAAACACGATTCTCTACTCAAAATTGCGATTCTCACCAATCACGATTTTCAGCAAAAGCACGATTTTGTGAAAAACACGACTTTCTGCTCAAAATCGCGATTCTCACAAATCACGATTTTCAGTGAAAAATACGATTTTGAGAAAAACACGATTCTCTATGACAAAATCGCGATTTTCATGCTAAAAACACGATTTTGTGAAAAAGGCGATTCTGTGAAAACACGAATTTTTGCTCAAAATCGCGATTTTCAAAAACACGATTTTGTGCTCAACATCGCGATTTTCATGTGAAAAATACGATTCTGAGAAAACACGATTTTCAGTCAAAAACACGATTTTGTGAATCACGATTCTCTGAGTCAAAATCGCGATTCTCTAAAACACGATTTTGTGATCAACATCGCGATTTTCAGAAACACGATTTTGTGATCAACATCGCGATTTTCAGAAACACGATTTTGTGATCAAAATCACGATTTTCAGAAACACGATTTTGTGATCAACATCGCGATTTTCAAATCACGATTTTCTGCTCAAAATCGCGATTTTCAAAAACACGATTTTGTGATCAACATCGCGATTTTCAGAAACACGATTTTGTGATCAAAATCGCGATTTTCAGAAACACGATTTTGTGATCAACATCGCGATTTTCAAATCACGATTTTCTGCTCAAAATCGCGATTTTCAAAAACACGATTTTGTGATCAACATCGCGATTTTCAGAGTTCACAAAATCGCGATTCTCTGAAAGTTCACAAAATCGCGATTTTCTCCAAAGGCCCTGTTTGCCTGTTTTGACCCCCAGGAGCCTGAATTGGCATAACTTTTTCATCCAAAGTCCATTTTTTGAGCTCTATAGCTTGTTGGAAAGCTCGTTTCAAATCCTACACGACCTCAACTGTTTTTTTCAAGAATAACGCGTTGATTTTGAGATAGGATAATTTGAAGTTGACCCTCAGGTGGGACTAGGGAACCAAGGGGGCTCTAAAGAATTTTGAACCATACCAAAGGGAAAATTTGGACTCTTGACTAAAGCTTATGAACCTGAGATCTGGTAGACACTTAGGCAAGGATAAACAAAGCATTAGATCTTCTGAGGCTAGTGTCAACCATACATCCAAGTCTTGGACACAACAACTAAGTGGTGATCTTTTACTAAGTTCAGACACAAGTGATTCAGAAATGTCTTTTAGCATGGGAAAACCTGCAGGTGGCTCAGGGACTGCCCATCTACAAACACCGGAAGGTCCCTATAAGACACAGTTGGAATATATTCGGACCAACCAATTAGGTGCTCGCATCTATGAGGATGGTCTGAGGCGATCAGTGGTCCAACTCAAAAATCCAGATCAATCCTTTGGACTTGAACACCCGGTGGTCAAGTTCGAAGAGGGTTCATACATTGATAAGGAAGGAACCATGTATGTGGTTACCAACCAACCAGATAGGACCGATGAGTTTGGAAATATCATTCATGAGAATGAGATAGGAGACCTAGAACAAGGAAATATAGGACAAGGACCCCAGACTCCTAGAGGCAAGTCAGTTTTGACCCGAGTGATCACTCCGGACTAGATCCCTCAAGACAACAAAAGCATAGAACTATTTTTGAATAGAGAAACAGAGGAAGCCTTTTGGAGGTTCAAGCCAGATCAACCTAGCCAATTGGGCATAGTTATCATCTATGAATTCAAAGATCCTGAGATACCAGGCAAAGTTGTCTACCTGGATAACACATCAGAGAAAATTTTCTTGGTAACAGAACATGATAGACATGCATATACTTGGAAGAATGAAATGATTTTCCCCCCACCAAGATCCAATGTTTCCCATGGCCTCCAAGGGGTAGGATCATCCCAGGCTCATGAAGCCCAGAGAGAAAGAACTAGAGAGAGACCTGAGGTAAGTTTTGCACACACCGTGGGTAGGAATAGGTCAGGATTTGAAAATGACAGACCTGAAAGAGAGAGACATCAAGCACATAGGCAACAAAGAGATGAACAGGATTTTCCATTGCCTAGACCCCGGGAGTACCCAAGAACCCTTAGACCCATTCACGTGATCAAGGCAATGAAGAACTATTTCGATGGGACAGGGGATCCTTATGATCATGTGGCCGAGTACAAACAAGTGCTGAGAGCCGAACAAATTGAGGACTGGTTCACCCAGTACGAGGCATGTGGTTTGACCCTTAAAGGTACTGCCTTAGCTTGGTTTCAACCATTGAGTAGAAGCAGCTATCGCGATATAGGTCAACTGCTAGACGAATTCATTGTAGAATTTTCCAAGAGTGGTATCAGGCATAACACATCGTCCCTGATCCATAGTTTCAAGCAGACACCCCAAGAAACAGTGCGACTAGCAGGTAGAAGGTTCAGACAGTACCTAGAAAGATGCCCTACTCCAGAGTTACCCACACCAGCTAAACAAGTGGCTTTGTTCTTAGATGGCTTACTGAGCACAAAATTAAGATCATATGTGTACTTGAAAGAGCCTAGATCCATAGAAGAGTGCGTGCGGACGTGCATAGACATAGAAGATAACTTGGGTGAGGAGTTAGGATTGTCCAAACTCTACAAAGATTCGGATAGTTCTACTAGTCATACTTCAAAGATCTCCACAGAAATAGAAGAGATAGCTGAGCAAGTTGCCAAGAAGCTGGGAGTCCAAAATAAACAAACACAGAGAGTCACTCCATTGAATCGGTGCTATACTTGCGGAGGTGACCACATGGCTAACGTATGCCCAACGCAAGACCAAAATATTAGAGAAAGGAATGCTCCCTATTGTACTATTGAAAGGAAGTACACAAACCATACGGCTCAAGAATGTCCCTACAATAGGCAGGTTGTTAGACAGAATTATCAGCAACCTTATCCACAAGGTAGGTATCAGAACCAATACCAACAGCCATATTATAGACCACAACAGCAATATCAGGTACCATATAGGCCACAACCTGTCTTGGGAAACCAACCACCAGCTCCAGCCAACGTGATTCCAGTCAAGTATGCTGTGGGAGAGGAAAATCCAAATAGAGCTTTGGTGCCACTAACCCCATTGATACCAGATAATGACTCTCATACTCATAGTTCAGACTACTCCCATGAAGGTAGTCCACATGCTTATTACACAGAGTCACCTGAACATAGTGAGATTTACTTGTATCAATATGAGGCACCGCCTATGGAGCAAAATTGGGAGCCAAAATACTCCAATGTCATGTACACAAATCCTAACCCTAGGCCCCAGTTGAGACAAATGAGACCACAAGCCCCTAGAGGATCTTGTTTCAGATGTCATGGTGACCATTTCATTCGTGACTGTCCCCACCCACCACCTCCGAGTCAAGGACAGGCTATCACAATACAGGCTTTTTGTCCTGATTGTGGCAAAGACCATCTCCCCAGAGATTGTCCAAGAAACCCCTCTAGTGCACCCAAGATTACACCCATTAATGTGGTAGGCTTAGTGGCAGATCCAAGTTCAAGTAGTAGCAATGTGGCTCCTATACAAGCTGTCACTAGAGCACAAGCCTTAAAACAGGATAAACCAGTAGAACAATCAGAGTCGAGTGAATCGGGAGAGCCTAGTAAGAGGAAAACAAGAACATGGAAGGATACCAGAGAGAAGGCCAATCGCAAGTGGAATAAAAAGTTATCGGAACTAGAAGAAAGCTTAAAAGAAGCGAAAACAAAAATAGAAGACATTGCATCTCAAAGCCCCTCGCATGCCGAAACTCCATCCACTCCACCTCATCCCACCCCACCACCCATTGTAAATAGACCGCAACCAGGGTCTGTTCTTGCAGATCCAACCCCAGAAGGCTTGGACATGATGTTCAAGGCCTACCAGGCTCGACTTCAAGAAGGGCCTACAGCGGCAAACCTAGACAAGAGTTACCCTAGAGCAGATTTAGAGATTGAACGGATGAAAATGTGCATGAAAATGGTAGAACAAGCTCAAGCCATACTTGAGACTAGTCAAAAGTTCAATCAGACAAACTCTATCAAATCGGATTTGCATTTCCAGGGCTTACTAGAACGATTAGAGCAGTTGGTAAACAAACCACAAGTTTCTCTACCTCCACAGGCTCAACCAGTTATTGAAAGAGGAAGCTCACCACCAAGGGGAGCTTATGTTCCTAATTCCACGGATGCTGGAATACCTCCTTCTATTCAACAGTACTCTCAAGGGTTCTTGCGGGAAATACAAGAGGAGAAATGGGCCAAGGAGAAGGGTAATTCCCCTCCTATTCCTGAGATTGATGATCTTCATGATCAATTTCCCCAAGACATTCCATCTATTTACGAAGATGAAGCAGAACAAGAAGACGAAAGATTAGATTTTGAATCTAATACCTTAGAAGAACTGCCTCAATTTCCAGGCTCATGGGAATCTGAATCACTCTAGATTAGAGCTCCCACAATACTAGTAAGAACACTAAGGTTCAGTGTCATCTCACTGTAGAAGAGTTGCTCAAAGCAAAACCTGAGTTATGGAATCATGTGAAGGATCAGGTCCCAGAACTTGAGTCCAATATGCCAAAAGCAGGCTCTAAGCAAAGGGTACCAGAGATACCTCTAGACAAAATAGGGGACATGTGTGAGGGTGAAGAAGGTAATACTTATCTTCCAATCACCTACCAAGGTTACACAACCAAAGCAATCATAGATTCAGGTGCTGGTGTTGCTATTGCGACCACCTCCTTGTGGAAGCAATGGGGCAAGCCCACATTAAGACCAACTAGAATGAAGCTTCAAATGGCTGATGGTCATTTTGAAAGACCTCTAGGATTGCTAGAAGGGATCACTCTAACCACTTGTGGTGTAGAGTTTGAGCACACATTTGCTATATGTGACTTTGAGAAAAATAATGTCTATGAGATGATCCTAGGAAGACCCTTCCTACGACAATTGCAAATAGTACAGGATTGGGGAACTAACTCCTTGTACTTACAGCACTTAGGGGTTACCACCAAGGTCAATTTGAAGGATTACACCTTCAGAGGTGTACCACCCCTACAGTGGAATTCTATCCACAAACTGAAAGAAGATTCCATCTCTGTGCATTCTGAAAGTTCACCTGATCCATCATGGCTGCATGAAGATACTCATTTGTGGATGTGCAAAGTCGCAAAGGAAGAGGAAAAACGTTTAAAGGCAAGGGAAGAAGGAACTTCACTAGGAGATAGACCAGTTAGAGACCCAGCCTACACACCGATGATCTTTCCAGATGAGGAGTTTGAGCCTCATGGCTGGCCAGAAATCTTAGCCACCATGGACATTGCTGTCAATGAGGAACAGTGGACACCTCATTGTGATGAGGAGGGTTATGATATCTCAGTGTTCATGTGTCAACCCTTGCTAGAAGAATGTGACCCTAGTGATGTCATAGAAGAAGAAGTGAATGACGATGATCTGGAGTCTATTGTGATGGATAGTTGCTTTACCTCAGAGCAGCACTATCTAGAAGATATAGGAGTGTTCACCCAGAAAGAAGAAGAACCTCTCACAAGTATTAAAACAGTAAACTCAAAGGATGGAAGTGAGAGTAGTCAAAAAAAAAAGAAAAGAAAAGCAGTGAAACAAGAAAAGGAGGAATCATTGTTTGAAGTACCAGAAAACTTCAAGAAATATGAAGTTGACGAGCGCAAAATTTTGGTACGAATGCCTAAGAGAGAGGCCATCATAGGAGAATCATATGATAATAAAGAAAAGACCAAGAAGATTGTAGTGACCATTGAAGAGAACGAAGAGAGATGCACATATATAGGAGATGACCTAAGTGCGAGAGAAGAAATGGAGCTCATAGCTCTATTAAGGGAATATAGGGATGTGTTTGCATGGCACTATAGAGACTTGAAAGGGGTAGATCCAAGAATTTGCTCTCATACTATCCCCATGACTGCTGATGCTAAGCCCACCAAACAGAAGCCCTACACATATAATGATACCTATGCAGCCAAAATCAGAGAAGAAATTGATAGGTTGATTGAGGCTGGATTCATCTATGAGATTGAGCATACCGAATGGGTGTCCCCCATTGTTGTGGTACCCAAGAAGAACGGGAAGCTGCGAGTGTGTATTAACCTTAAAAAAGTTAATGCCGCTACGATTAGAGATAGTTATCCACTTCCAATCACAGAACACCTATTGGAGCGTGTTGCAGGCAAGGAAGTTTATAGCTTCCTTGATGGATTTTCAGGTTACAATCAAGTAGCCATTGCCCCAGAAGATCAACACAAAACAGCTTTTGCTACAGAGTGGGGAATCTTTGCATTTCGGGTGATGCCATTTGGGCTCACCAATGCACCTGCAACATTCCAAAGGCTCATGTGTCATGTCTTCAAAGAGTTCTTGCGAAAGAGCTTAGAAGTGTATGTGGATGATTTATGTGCTCATTCCCAAGAAAGAAGGGTTCACATCCCTGAGCTCAGACAAATCTTCAACAAGTGTAGAGAATATCGAGTGTGTCTAAACCCAGAAAAGTGTGTGTTTATGGTGCGTCAAGGTAAAATCTTAGGTCATATTGTTTCTAAGAATGGAATCTCAACAGATGAAGATAAGGTACGAGCCATAGCGGAGCTACCAAGGCCAAGGAATATTAAAGAGGTACAAGCCTTTATGGGCCATTGTGGATACTACCGTAGGTTTATCCACATGTACGCGATCATAGCTAGACCCCTTTATGCCTTGTTGTCTAATTTTGAGTGGAACGACGAATGCGAGAATTCTTTCAACGAACTGAAGAAACGTTTGTGCACGGCACCAATACTCACCACTCCTGATTGGAATAAACCATTCCATGTCCATGTGGATGCATCCAATCATGCCATAGGATGTGTGCTAGCACAACCCACAAGTGAAGGAAACTTAGATTTGCCCATAGCATATGCTAGTAGACAGCTCACTGCAGCTGAACGGAACTATACCACAACTGAGCGAGAGGGCTTAGGCATGGTATATGCTGTGAAGAAGTTTAGACACTATTTATTGGCCAACAAGTTCAAGTTTTTCACTGATCATCAAGCTTTGTTATATTTGGTCAATAAACCTTGCAATACTGGATGCTTAGTAAGATGGTTCCTCTTACTAATGGAATATGACTTTGAAGTTGTTGTCAGGAAAGGTAGAACCCACCTTCGGGCAGATCACCTTTCTCGCATCACTTCAGGAGAGTCACCGCAAGGAGTGTCTGACGAATTACCCGATGCTTATCTGTTCAATTTAGAAGTTGTTCCTAAATGGGCAAATAAGTTGGTACCAGTCCTAACCTTTGGCCCTGCAAATAAGAATGTGAAAACATCACAAGAAGAAATTGTAAAATCACAAAAATATCACATATTAGCAGGAAGCATGTACAAACAAGATACGGAGGGCGTATTAGCTTGTTGTGTTGAGGATGATGAACATAATAGTTGGTTGCAGCAAGCTCATGAAGGATTGCTAGGAAATCACTATTCTAAACAACGAACATTGCAGAATCTAAAGCGTTTAGGAGTGTATTGGCCTAGCATGGACAAAGAAATACATGAGTGGATTAAGAATTGTCCAAGGTGCAGAGAGAGACCCCCAGTGGAGCATGCGACCCTTTATCAAGTGTCATTAATTCCAGATTGGAGTGCTCCATTGGTAGAGTTTATGAGATCGGGAAAATTACCCAAAGAGGCTAGTCTAGCAAGAAGAAGAAGCATGGAGCAAGAGGCTCAAGGCTATGCCCTAGTAGGAGACAACCTATACCGAAGAGGCAAAGATGGTTACTTAAGACTGTGCGTTCACGAATCAGATTATTTGAAAGTCTTAGAAACTGCACACAGCGGTGTTGCAGGTGGACATTTTGGTCCTGACCGAGTGATCAAGACCATTCTATTCTCAGGACTTTGGTGGCCCACTCTTCATATGGATGCACATACCTATGTGAAGAAATGTGACACATGCCAACGTGCACAATATCCAGTGAGAAAAGACGAGATGCCCTTGAGGCCAATGATGGGAGGACGTGCATTTTCGAAGTGGGGCATAGACTTCATAGGTCCTATTAACCCCCCAGCTAGAAACTCCCATGCAGAGTACATCATTGTAGCCACAGATTACCTTACAAAGTGGGTAGAAGTCAAAGCCACAACAAAGAATGATGCTCAGACTACGACTAAGTTCTTATTCGAGAATGTGTTCATGAGATATGGACTACCAATAGAGTTGGTGAGCGATAGAGGCACACACTTCTTGAATGAAGTCATTGAAAATCTTCTCCAAGAATTCTTGGTGATACATAAGAAATCCGCCCCCTATCATCCACAAGCCAACGGACAAGCCGAGAGTACCAATAAGATCCTCTGTAACGTATTGACAAAACCGGTGAATAATAAACGCTCTGATTGGGACAAACAACTTCATCATGCTGTTTGGGCTTATCGAGTTGCCTACAAAAGGGTACTCAACGCCACCCCATTTCAGATGGTCTTCGGACAGAACGCTGTGCTACCATTATATTTCTTAATCCCTGCCTTAAAAGTAGCACAAGAGTATGAGTGGAATGGGCATGAATTGTCCTCTAGGATCTTTGATCTCGAACGCTTGGGTGAAACAAGGCTACGAGCGGAAGCAGGCATCTACACTGCAAAGAAGAGGCAAAAGGCATACTTTGATGCACACATCAAGGATAAGGGATTGAAAGAGGGAGATCTAGTGTTGGTATACACACTAAAACAACATGCCCGTAAGTTGGAAAAAAGAGGATATGGACCCATGATCATTAATAGAATTTCCACTAGTGGTGCAGTTCAGTTGGCCACTCTAGAAGGAGATATCTTGCCAAACTATATTAGTGGCTGCAGAGTCAAGCTATATCAAGAACCTCTTACTGAGGATATGCTAATGAGACTCAACACTGCTAAGAAGCGAAAAGAAGAAGAGTTAAGAGTGAGAGAAGAAGCACAGGTAGAGGCCAGAGAGCGTATTAGGCGAAATAAGTTAAGGCGATTAGGCCTAGATGTCAACTCAAAAGCCCCAAAATATCACATGGATATGTGTCAAAAGTCAGGCATTGCGACTTCTCAGGTCATTGACCGAAGACCCTTTGTGACCATAGAGATAGGACAAGGGAAGGGTGCAAGGACGGTGAAAGCATTGATTGACTCAGGTGCCGCAAGTAGTGCAGTTAGACTTTCCTACTGCCAAGACTTGGGGTTGAACATCAATCCCATAGAAGCTTATCTCATAGGATTGGGAGGTGTGGAAACCCCTTGTTTGGGCGAGGTGGAACTTCCCATCTACCTTCAAGATGTTCCAATGAAAGTCAAAGCGCTAGTATGTCAAGATGAGAACCTTACAGAACCACTTGTCTTGGGTCAAGATTGGATCTATGACCATGCAGTTAACTTAAACCTAAGAAGTCAAATTCTTCAAGTTTGGGTACATGAACAATGCATTACATTAGAATTAGAGAACTGCATGCTCCTAGATCATGGCACCACACACTCTCTTAGTTCTTCCAAGACTAATCATATGAAAGAAGATGTTGTATGTGTCAAAAGCTCTATGATGCAGAAGGAGTCAATCGTGGAAGACCAGGTTCGAAGGCGGGTGGATCTTTCTTCTTCTCCAAAGACTCAAGTAGCCACAGTAGTGAGCCCACCACACAAGCAAACACAACCGTTCACGACAACTGCTACATCAAATAGAAAGACACCATTCGATAAAAAAGCAGTTCCGGGCATGAAGCAGATCTGGGTACGCAAAGGAGAGCAACCACCAGCCTTACCCCCACAAATCCCATCCATGCACACTAACCAGGCCACAAGACGAAGGAAGCAGCTCAGACAAGCTCCATCACAAGATATCCAACAAGTTTGGGTGCCTAAGAAGTTAGCTGCAGCTCAACAAGGGCAATTACAGATGTGGGTACCTAAGAAGATCCTACACCCACAACAACCTTTGTTCTCCCACATGCAAAAGGTTTCAACAAAGAAGCCAAAAAGAGAAAAGGGTAAGAACCACGTACAGAGACCAAAGGAAGATCAAATCAGCTCTTCAACATTAGTAGGAAGACATGCAAAAAGGATATGGGTTTGGAAGCCAAAAGTGCAAGTAGCCTCCACCGAACCAAAGCATCAACCACACTGGATACCATAGTTTAGAAAGCATCCAAAGAGAAAGACGCCTGAAGTGACCTCTACAGTGCCAAATGATGTTCTAAAATGGACTCCAATAAGGAGGATTACATCAGTTCGAGACTCGATGGATACCTCCACCAAGGTCGGCATTAACCTCCACAAATAACATCGAAAGCCTCGAACGAGCAACAACCATGTGCTCCTTGCACAACCCTGTCTTTTGCACCATTTAGGTCATGCATTTCCAAAGTATGCATTAATATAGGGCCACATTACACGGCCGTGCATAGACACACTTGAGAATCCCATGCACAAGAGCACAGTGACATATGTCGAACATTTCTATTGATACTAACTTTTGTGTTCTTGTTTTGTGATATCCTGTTCCTCAAAAAAAAAAAAAAAAAAAAAAAAGTGGGAGAGAGCTTGTTCCCAGGTTTGGCTTATGAAACATGAATGAGTCATGCTTAGTTGAAGGTGGAACTGTTGATTACTAGGCATTTATCAATTTGGATCGCAGTGTGTCTCGGCCAGCAGTGAGATTATTGCTGCCTTATCCGGTAGAGGACAAGCATTTGGCATGAACATGGCATCTACAACTATGATTTTCTCTTACCATGGTAGGAATGAAGAGCTTGAAGGTCCGCAACTTGAGTGATGCTTAACTACTTCATGTACCAAAGCATCCAAGGAGATATCTGCAAAAGGTAGTTCTGGAGGAGAAGACTCCTGCATATGGTGAGCTAAAGAGCATATGTGAAACTCAGCTTGGTGTAGTTACCCGATGTTGCTTGCCAAGGAATATAAGCAATTCAATTCTCAGTATTTCCTGAACCAGTATGGAACAGTAGCACTGGTGAATGGTCTATGTCAATCAGCATGGTAATCTCTTAGAAACCGGCACGTGTCCAATATTCCTCTGAGTGTCAATATAGGGAAGTGAACGTGCATGAGCCCAAGCTCAGAAATGCACATTGTTAGTGACAAATGTTGCTTTGAAACGAGGAGAGGGGATCCACCACTCAAAAGATCTCATCAGTGGACAATCAACATGGACATTCATCAACAAGGTTCCATCCCAAAGGCCGAGTGTACAACACGAAGAGGCAAACATCCATCAACCTTCGCCATGGTAAGTATCTTTACTCTGGAAACACCATAACCATGATAGTTTAGGAAACCTCTTCGTCAGCATACCCTTGAGCACTTAGCTCAAGACCCGCAATTTTTGCACCATACTTCTTCCAATGCATTTTCCAAGTAAGCATGCGTAGGGCTACATTACAAGGCCGTGCACAAGGCACATACTTTTTTCAACCCAGGCACGAACACACTTACCCATCATTCATTATGGGTTATGAGTAGTTGGCATGAATGCTCTCAACATCATCTTTAAAAGAGCTAGCAGACATCATGGGAACAACATCCATATCTCGGAAGCAAATTGAAGCCAGTAGTTGCTCCAAATCACTCTTGACAACCTCTTCTGAGCAACTTGCAGTTTTGAAAGCTCACAACGACACATTCTTGCTGGAATCCAAGGAACCAGCTCATACAACGGATGGACACCACCTCTCAAAGCACTACACAGAACAGCCCTTCCAACAAGGGTCTGTCAGGGACGACAGACTTGAGAGGGGGGGGAGTGTTGAAGCTCAAAGTCAAGGACAAAGCATGGAAGCACATCAAAAGGTGGACACACGAGGAAAGGGAGCAAGTAGGGAGCTCCAAGAAGTGTATGTCAAATTTTCAGAAGAATCCCCTACAAAAATAGTGATTTTCATCACTAGAAACCATTGTAAATACCATTATCTATTTTTAGTAACTCCATTTTGTTCAAGCCGAGGAGTCCTCGAGCTTGAGGAGTATTAGAAGTACCATCGTACCAATTTTCATAATTTTTAGACTTCGTTTGAGCCCTCAAATAAGCCCTGGAACCTAATTTTTAACTAGGCCGGACACTAGGTCTGGACAGGGCCAAAACTAGTCAAAAAACTATAAAAAGAGCTAGAGAGCTCATTTTTGAGGTTAGCTTGTTAGAGAATAGAACTTTTGTAAGAGAACTCTTTTGCAATCTAAGCTTTCCATTGTTCCTCTCTTTGATCTTACTTTGTGCGCGTGTGTGTGTATGTGTGTGCATGTTTGTGTGCTTTCACTCACGCACTTGTGCCTTCACTTGCTCGTGGTCTTCATACCGGTCCTCACGTCTCCGCGGATTGACAAGTAAAGGAGGTGGTGCTTACGCTTGAGCTACACACACGTTCACCATATGGTCTCCTCCGCAGGTATAGCACCTCTTTACTAGGGCGAATCTCGGAATTCGTTTGCTAGAGACACCTAGTTTTTTAGCTACTTTCTCAGCAAGTTCTTCAATGGATGTGGATTGTGTGGAAGAAAGGCTAGAAGAACTATCTGAATCTTTGTAGATCTTTGAAAGTTCTAATTCCTCCCCTAGGTTATCCTCAATGTCAATGCACATGCGTACACACTCTTCTATGGTCCTAGGGTCCTTCAAGTACACATATGATCTCAGTTTGGCACTTAGCAATCCATCCAAAAATAAAGCCACTTGTTTGGCTGGTGTGGGTAACTCAAGGACAGGGCACCTCTCAAGATATTGCCCAAATCTTCTTCCTGCAAGTCTCACGATCTCTTGCGGGGTCTGCTTGAAGTTGTGAATCAAGGAGGAAGTATTATGCCTGATACCACTTTTAGAGAATTCAGTGATGAAAGCCTCTAAAAGTTGATCTATGCTCCTGAACTGCCTCTCATTCAGTGGCTGAAACCATGTAAGGGCTGTGTTCCTAAGGGTTAGACCAAAGGCATTGTATTGTGTGAACAGGTCCTCGACTTGTTCAGCTCTCAAGACCAGCCTAAACTCGGCTACATGATCATAGGGGTCTCCAGTGCCATCGAAGTAATTCTTCATGGACTTGACTAGCTGGGTCAGTCTCAGGGTCCTCGTGTGCTCTCTCGGTCTTGGCAAAGGAAAATCATCGGCATTTCTTCCGTTTCCTGGGGCTCTATGTCCCTCAGGTTCCACTCTATTTGTTTCCATTCTCGTTCTTTCTCTTCCCAAAGAGTTGGCAAAGCTTACTTCTGGCCTATCTCTAGTTCTATCCCTTTGAGCTCCATGAACTTGGGATGTTCCCGCTCCTGGGTGACCATAGGACACATTAGATCTTGGTTGGGGGAAAACAAATTCACCCTTCCAAGTGTAAGCATGCCTATCATGTTCAGTAACCACGAAGATCCTCTCTGAAGCTTGATCTAAGTAGGTCACTCTCCCTGGGCTATCAGGATCTTTGAACTCATAGATCATGATTATTCCTACATCATTTGGCCTATCAGATTTATACCTCCAAAAGGCTTCATCGGTTTCTCGGTTTAGAAGCAGATCTATGCTCTTATGATCCTGGGGCATCCACTCAGGTTTGATGATCCTTGTTAGAACTGATTTACCTCGAGGGGTCCTAGGCTCTCCTCCTAGATTCCCTTGCTCTAGATCTCCTATGTCTGCTTCTGGAATCACGTTACCAAATTTGTCTGTCCTCTCTGGGTGACTAGTGACTACATATATGGTTCCTTCCTTGTCCAGGTATGCACCATTTTCAAAATTGAGAGCTGGGTGTTCTAGTCCAATGGATTGGTCAGGGTTTTTAATCCGGACCATAGATCTTCCTAGGCTGTCCTCATAGATGCTAGTTCCTAATCGGTTGGTCCTAAGGTATTCCAACTGCGTCTTGTAAGGGCCTTCCACCCTATACAAATATGGCACACCTGAACTTCCTGTTGGTCTGTCCATACCTTGAGACATCTCTGATTCACTAGTCTCAGAGCTAGGGTAATGCGAGTGGTGACTCAACTGCTGGGCCCAGGACCTAGCAGTATAATTAACACTAGCCTCTGAAGACCTAAGACTAGTGTTTTTAGTGTTTTAGGATGTGCTCATCATGTAGATTATAGTGGTGCACTTTGTTTTACCAAATGGGCATTTTTTCTGTCGATACTCCGGCGACACAAAGACAGTTCCGTTATGTTTCGTACCTGCGCAAGGTGCTATAGATGATGATGCAGCAAGTTCCTGCAAGAAAGCTCAAGAAACACGCAAGAAACACGCACACAATATCGCTCTCTCGCTCTCTCTCACAAGTGGAATGAGGGAAATGGAAGGGAGAAGGTGATATGATCAAAACTGAAAATTTTTGCGATGATGGAGATGGAGGTGGGAGATGGTGATGATGGGGATGATGATCAAGTAGGAAAAAGAAAAGTAAGAAAAAGTAAAGAAATTACCTACAACGCCAACGTCGCCACTCTACGTCTTACCATCACACGCTCGTCCTCAAAGCTCGATCCTCGGCAACGGCGCCAAAATTTGGTGTAGCTCAGTGATGAGTAGCACCTCCTTTAATGTCAATCCGGGAAGACGTGAGGATGGTATGATGACCTCGAGCAAGTGAAGGCACAAGTGCGTGAGTGAGAAGCACACTAACATGCACACACATACACACACACGCGCACACACAGTAAGACAAAGAGTGAGAAGCAATGGAGTTCTTTAGATTACTTCCAAAACGCTCATACAAGTTCAAATCAATTACAAGCTAACCTCAAAAATGAGCTCTCTAGCTCTATTTATAGTTTTTGACTAGGTTTTGGCCGTGTCCAGACCTAGTGTCCGGCCTATTTAAAAATTAGGTTCTAAGTCCTATTTGAAGGCTCAAACGGAGTCTAAAAATTATGAAAACTGGTAAATAGCTACTTCTATTGCTCCTCAAGCTCAAGGACTCCTTGGCTTGCACGAAATGGAGCTGCAAAAATATGAAATGGTATATACAATGATTTTTAGTGATGAAAATCACTATTTTTGTAGGGATTGCTTCTAACCATTTGACATACACTTCCTCGAGCTCCCCACTTGCTCGTTCTTCTTGTGTGCCGACATCTTTGATGCTTGAAAAAATTTAGATGGCCTACTTGCCCGATCTTCTTTGACTGCTCTGTCTGCTTGTACCTTCTCTTCGTTTCGACTCCCTTCGTTGACTTCCTTGTCTCGTGAGTCCTTCAGTTCCTTGACTGCTGCTAACAGAAGACTCAGGTAGATCCTCTAATTGCTTGTGTTTGCACTTGCCTCTTGCATTCCAAGCCTTGAAATCAACATGCTCCTCATCTTCTAAGTTGATGTCCTCTACTTGCTGTTGGTCTTCTTGAGTTAGGGTTGGAAAATCATTTTCCAAGTCATATGGTAGGTTAACCTTCTTCCAATCATCTTCAAACCAAGAGCTATTCTCATCAAAGACTACATCCCTACTAACCATGAATGCCTTGTTAGTGGGATTATAAAGTCTATAGCCCTTTTGATTTTGATCATACCCAATGAATATGCACTTCCTAGCCTTAGGATCAAGTTTCCCTCTAATTTGTGATGGGATATGTGCATAGGCATGTTGATATATTTAGGTAGTGATGTGCGTGAACACACTAGGACCACCGGGGCACTTTTTTCCCTCTTTAGGAGGTTTTTTTCCCATGGCTTGTATATACACCTATTGCCCTAATGGGCTACTTATCTTTATACATTCTCTAGTAATACATTCATTATTGTGTGTTTGTGGTCCAAGCTTCTTCTTCTTCCTTGTGATGTTTGCGTGCTTCCGCAGACCTCTATCTCCAACAATTGGTATCAGAGCAGGTCGTCGCTTCATCTAGTGCGTCGTCAACACTCCTCCGTTTGCAGTCTCAAATTTGCATGAAATTTGGTGAGCATACTCAAGGTGTTTCAGAGATAAAAATAGCTTTGCTATGTGGTGTCGAAATCGCGATATGAGCTCGTTTCAGCCTCGGAATGGACTATCGTAGCACTTGTGCAGGCTATTTCATCTTTTTGTGCCAAAGGTATATACAAGTTTATGTTCGCCAGTATAAGCGTCTCGAAGTCTGCTATAGGTCTAGTAGAATTCGTCTGGGCATTTCCGTTCAACTTTTTGAGATACAGTCAATTTTCTGCATCAAGGTATTTTAGTCACTGACCATGGCTGAAAGAGTGATGTATTCCATATGTTGGCTGTTGAGGATAAGTTGGATGGTACCAACTACCCATTATGGGCTTATACGATGCGACATGTGTTGGTTGCAAAAGGATTGTGGAACATTGTGCAGGGTGTTGAAAGATGTCTTGTTACACCTCTGACTACAGGTACTGCAAATACAGGTGCTGGAGCTGATGAAGATGGTGTCGAGGATGATATTCCACAGATTCCTATTCGTGCTATTGTTTCTATTGCACCTAATGTAGAGCAGATTCGTTGCGATGGCAGAGATGCCCAGGCACATGCATTGATAGCTTTGTTTGTCAAACATGCCATTATTCCTCACATTCGCTCTTGCAGAACAGCTAAGGATGCTTGGGATACACTTACCACATTGTACCAAGCTAGGAATGAGGCTCGTGTTGCTTACCTCCTAAAACAGTTGGAGGGTGAGCACATGAATGAAGGTGATTCTATGGACAATTTCCTAACGAAGATCAAAGAGTTGAAGGAACAGTTGATTTCTGCTGATGAGGTTATACCAGATAGCTCACTTGTGCAGACCATTCTGAATGTTCTTCCTGATTCATATCAGAGTTTTGCTTCTCTTCGATTGATGATGAAAGGCAATCCAAATGCCTTATCATTTGAGGAGTTAGTCTCTGTTCTGTTGCAGAAAGATCGGTCCAGGCAAAACAGGTCCATTATGCGAGTTGCAAATCAAGCTTTACAGGCTAGTCAGAAGGGCAAAGGAAAATGGAGCTCTTCAACTAGTAAGCAGAAATCTGCTAATTCTGCATATTCAAAGAAGGAAGATAAAGATGAGAAGAAATCAGAAAAGCAGAAATTGTTTTGTAAGTACTGTAAAGGGAATGATCATATCATAAAGAACTATCCAAAACTGGCTGCTAAAGAGGCAAAGAAGAAAGAGGCTGGAATGGTTGTTGCAGAGGCCTCTACACCAAAAACAGAGTCTGCAACTCTTGTGCAGGAAGAAGAATGGGCGTTTACTATTGTCTGCAGTTTTGACCCATCTTCTCATGAGCAATGCATGTCTGCAGTAGACTCAGCTGTTTGGTATTTTGACAGTGGGCCGACCAAACATATTACCTCGCAGCGCACTTTCTTCTCTTCACTTGAGCCTGCCCCTACACGGAATACTGTTACATGCGCCAACAACTCCTCTTATCCTGTTATGGGAGTTGGTAAGATCATTTTGACCACTGCTGATGGTAGTTCTTTCACTTTGTCAGATGCTTTATTTGTGCCAGGGATCAAAAAGAACCTGCTATCATTTTCTACATTAGCCAAGATTGGCTTGATTGTGAAATTTGTTAATGACAGGTGTACAGTTCATGATCTCTCAAATGGCAATGTGATTATTTCTTCTGGCTTCTTATGTCGTGGGCTGTATAAGCTCATAGACTATGAAAGATCTGTAAATGATTTGGCATTTGCAGTAAATGATTCTCAGGCTATGTCAGATGCAAAGCTTTGGCATGCACGCTTTGGTCATCTGAATTTTGCTAGTTTGATACGCCTGCAGAAATCTGAAATGGTGTCCTCATTGCCCAAACTTGAGGCACCTGGAAAACATGTTTGTGAAGGTTGTATTTTGGGTAGAATGCAGCATTCATCCTTTCCAAAAGATGGTTCAGTTCGGGCTACTCAGAAATTGCAGCTTGTACATAGTGATGTTTGTGGTCCTATGCACACACCTTCTTTTGGAAATTACCTTTACTTTGTGACTTTCATTGATGATTTTTCCAGGCATGCATGGGTATATCCACTCAAAGCAAAGTCCGAAGTGTTCATGTGCTTTAAACAGTTTTTGGTTTTGGCTGAAAATCTGTCAGCATGTAAAATGGGCACCCTCCGTTCTGATCGGGGGGAATATATGTCTTCTGATTTCAATGCATTTCTGGCTGAACGTGGGATAAAACACCAATGTACAGTGCCCTATACAGCTCAACAGAATGGAGTTGCTGAACAAAAGAACAGGTCACTCATGGAGATGGCGAGGTGCATGGTCAAAAGTCAGGCTTTACCACATAGTTTCTGGCTTGAGGCTGTCATGTGTGCAGCATATGTACTAAACAGGTGTCCCACTAAAGCGCTGCAGTCTATCACTCCATATGAGGCTTGGCATGACCGCAAGCCATCTGTTGCTCATCTGCGTGTTTTTGGTTGTTTGGCATATGCACTAGTGCATGAACAACATCGCAGAAAATTGGATGATAAGGCAGTAAAATGTATTTTTGTCGCGCACAGTTTTGAAAGTAAAGGCTATCATCTGTATCATCCACAGACTAAATGCATTCTGGTTAGCCGTGATGTTGTCTTTGTGGAAGATTCTATTCAGCCATTGCTTTCATGTACGAAGGAGACATCTGTTAGCTCCAAAGACATGTATGATACTTTCATGCCTCTTTTTACAGGTGGACAGTCTAGTGCTCATCCTAATGAGGCAACTTCTCAGCCTTTGCAGGTTTCATATGATGATGAAGATCATTCCATTTCTGATGCAGATTTACATGATGCACTTATTGATGAGAGAGCTGATATTGAGCAGGCAAAAACTATGCCAAAATGGCTGGTCCAGACTTTGCGTGACAGCAAATTAGATGCACCTTTGTCATATTGTACTCGTTCAGGCTCTCATAGTGCCTTCTTTGCATCAGATTGCTATGTTATGGCTGCTTCTAGTCTCTGTGATGAGAATGAGCCTGTTTCTTTTGATGAAGCACAAAATTCAGAAAATTGGATGGCTGCTATGCAATCTGAATATGATGCTATAATGAAGAATGGTACATGGTCTTTATGTGACTTGCCTCCTGGCAAGAAGGCCATTGGCATTAAGTGGGTATACAAGCTGAAGCGTAAACGTGATGGTACAGTTGACAGGTATAAGGCTAGGCTTGTTGCAAAGGGTTATGCATAGGAAAGAGGCATTGATTTTGATGAGACCCTTGCACCTACATGCCGTATGACTACTATTCGGAGCATTTGTGCACTTGCAGCCCATCATGGTTGGAGTGTACATGAGTTGGATATTAAAACAACATTTCTGAATGGTGACTTGCATGAAGGTGTATGTTTTTCAGCCCCGTGGCTTTGTGCAGAAAGGTCATGAAAACCAGGTGTGTAGGTTAAAGAAGGCATTATATGGTTTAAAGCAAGCACCACGTGCGTGGTATGAGAAGATACATGCCTATCTAGTTGCACATGGTCTTGAGAATAGTCCAACTGAAAGCACCTTATATGTTGAGCGTGCTAATGATGTGCTTCTGATAATTGTTGTCTATGTTGATGACATGCTGCTCATTGTTCTATTGAGAAGCATATTGCTGATTTCAAGGCTAATTTGCATGCCTCAGTTGAGATGAGATGTCTGATTTGGGGCATTTGCATCACTATTTGGGCATTCAGTTTATGCAAGTTGATGGTGGAATGGCTTTGTGTCAAACGAAATATATTGACACATTATTGCAGCGTTTTGGCCTTGAAGACTGTAAGCCTATTGCCACTCCTATGGAGACATGTTTACGCTTGAGTCTTCATGATGCTGGAGATGCATTTGATGCTGTTCTCTATGAGCAGGCTGTTGGATGCTTGATTTACTTATGCATTACTCGGCCAGATATTCAGTTTGCTGTCTCACAGATTAGCAGGTTTATGCATTGCCCAAGAGTCACACATTGGAAGGCGGTTAAGCGCATCTTTCGGTACTTGAGTGGTACTCGGCTACTTGGGTTGTTTTATCCCAAGGGGGGATCACTACCGCCAGATTTGCATGTTGTAGCTCAGTGATGAGTAGCACCTCTGTTGAGCCCATAAAAGTCGTATTGGTCAAAGTCAACTCTAGTCAAAGTCAAAAGGTCAAAGTCAATTGGTCAAAGTCAACAAGGTCAAGGTCAAAGTGAACAGGTGCAAAGTCAAAGTGTTAAAGTGCAGGTGTCAAAGTGCACAGGTAGTGCACAATTAATCGTCCACAAAGGGTAAATTGGAGAAAGTGGGTTGTAGGTTGCAGAGGTATTCTCTCTAATTTCGCTAAGGTTCAAAGTGTTTTTTAAAGTGTTTTGGAAGGTTCAGGTGAACCCCCTCTTATGTGCAAAAGTGAAGACTTAAAAGGAAATGTGAAGGTATGTGAAGGGGCAACGTACGCACAGGTGAAAATATGGCCCCCCAATTAAATTTTTGATTTTAGCCTAAAGTCACTACAGGACAAAACAGGGAGTCGTTGGCTGCCACTTGTGAGGACAATCTTGGGACATCAAAGTGAGCACCAAGATACTATTGTAGTTAGGAGCGTACGTGAATACACACACTCCAATCAAGGCAAGGTCTATTCTTGGACCAATCCTTAGTGTAAGCAGGAGGAGCATAGTCTAAGTGAAGCAAGAGAGAGAAGTGCAAGAGTCACCAATGTGCGACGCAGAGAAGGAAGTGTGCAAGGTGCATGGAGAGTGACTAAGGAATTCTGCAGAGAGTGCTAAGCTAGTCCCCCCAAGGATCTCAAGTTCTCCTTGCAGTGTGCACATGCCGACAGAAGGTATTCATTCCTCCCCCTTAGTGGAAGCTTGGTGCAAGGTGTGCACAAGGGTAAGCTTGAAGCACGTAGAGGTCTGGTGCAGAGGAGGCCGGCGGCAAGAAGACTTTGGGTACTTGGTATTTTGTAATTGAGCACTCTGTGGGATTTTGCACAGAAGTATCTCAGTGTATTGTGCATTCCCATTGTAATTGTTTTATTATAATCAATCAGCAGAGGCTTCCAGTGTGTATTTTCTCTTCTTTCCTCTCCCTTTTCTCCTACAAACCCTCAAACTCCTTCTTGTCCAAGAATCCCCCAACAACCTCCTTTAATGTCAATCCGGGAAGACGTGAGGATGGTATGAAGACCTCGAGCAAGTGCAAACACAAGTGTGTGAGTGAGAAGCACACTAACATGCACACACATACACACACACGCGCACACAAGGCAAGAACAAAGAGAGGGACAATGGAGTTCTTTTAGAGTACTTCCAAAATGCTCATACAAGTTCAATTCTATTACAAGCTAACCTCAAAAATGAGCTTTCTAGCTCTATTTATAGTTTTAGACTAGCTTTTGGCCCTGTCCAGACCTAGTGTCTGGCCTAGTTAAAAATTAGGTTCTATGGCCTATTTGGAGGTTCAAACGGAGTCCAAAAAATGTGAAAATTGTTAGGTAGGTACTTCTAAGGCTCCTCAAGCTCAAGGACTCCTTGGCTTGCACAAAATGTAGCTACAAAAATATGAAATGGTATTTACAATGATTGTTAGTGATGAGAATCAGCATTATGAAGATGTTGATTTGGAAAAATTTAAAGGGCCTATCTGCCAGATCTGCGTTGACTGCTCTGTCTACTTAATCCTTCGCTTTGCTCTGACTCTCTCTTCTGGCTTCCTTGTCTCGTCAGTCCTTGGGTACCCTGACTGCTATCAACACCCCCCCCTCTCTCGCGTCTGTCGTCCCTGACAGACCCTTGTGGCTGGGAGTGCTGGATGTAATATTCTACAACATGAGTGGCAAGTTGATGTTCTTGGATGCATAGTCCTCTGGCCAAGTCTGTCATCATTCGATCCCAATCAATGGGCCCTGGAATGTTCCGATGTGGTAGATGTAACTGATTTGCATGAATGGCTTGTTCTACTGCGAATAGATGTAGCAAATGTGTTGGTCTGGGAATGAAAATTTCCGAGTGATATTCCGAGA
The DNA here is from genome assembly GCA_020310875.1 of Ceratopteris richardii. Classification (NCBI taxonomy): domain Eukaryota; kingdom Viridiplantae; phylum Streptophyta; class Polypodiopsida; order Polypodiales; family Pteridaceae; genus Ceratopteris; species Ceratopteris richardii. The sequence goes on from MU260063.1 coordinate 613,910, forward strand.
ACCCTGTAGAGAACATTTCTTCAAAGGTCTGCTTGAAGCATGTGGGTAAATACTTTATTCGTGCATGCCAGGCAAAGATTATGTTGACCAAGGGAGTCTGGCTCATGTCGTAGACTAAATACTTGTTACCTTGAGAGAATCTAGGGGTGGAAATGTATGGAGCCTGTACCTTTTGAAAGGTTTTGAAGACAATTGTCATGAGCTCAAATATTTTCATACACATTTTTGCAGCTATGTCGGGTACATTCTTTAGACGTGTAGACCAGTGTCGAATTGTTGATATCATGTATGCTACGGTCGGGGTTCCGCGAGGTGGAGCAAAATATGGATAGTTGACCCATGTCGAGCATTCTTTATTGTTGCATACCTTGATTGCAAATGCTTGCCATGATCTGTGATGTACCATTGAGCAATAGCATGGATTATACTTGATATACAGTGGCATGGTTTCCTAGGTGCTCATCATCTCAGGGTAATCAATTAGTAGTCGTGCACGCCAATTAGGTTGGAAAATGGATCTCGTGCGTGCATCTTCTGGTAAGTCCTTTGGCTCAAATTGAGTGGCAAATGTGGGCTCCTTCCCCGTATGCCTTTTAACTTCTGCATTATAATCATGTAGCAAGACATAGTAAGGCATGTATTGCGGCTCTGATGTTGTGATTAATCGTTGGTGGGATAGGTGCTGAAAGTAAGAAGATCGAAGAACAGTTTCTTCCAAATTTGTGAGGGATTGAATTTGCACGACAACACGATCATCATGTGTTTGTCCCACTTTCTCAACCCTTTTGACCCAATGCGGGACTCCAATTTCCAAAGTGTCCTGACCTTCCTCTGTAACTCGGCCGCAAGGTGTTGGCATCGGCTCATATGGTTCTTCATAGCTATCATCCATGGGGATTTCCACTACTGTATCAGGTTCTGGTTCTTCAGCTGGGGAGGGTGGCCTTTCATATGGTAAGAGACATGCTTGGAGTTCTGCCAGCTCCTTCCGGAGGGTTTGTAATTCTTCTGTAGAGTGTTGCAAGATTACCCGCTGCTGTTGAGCTATGGGGAAACTGGCCATCTACTTCTTTAAATCAGCACATTCAGCCTCTAACTTTTCATATGACTCCAAAAAATTTGCATGTTTCTCAATTAAGATGCAAATATCTTCTGATGGGACCGCTCTATACTTGGTAGCGCTAATGGTTGTTCCTACGGTTCCTTCCATAGCTGCTTCAAAATTGTCTTGGTTTTGTTGCTGAAGCCGCTTGTTCTCTTCTAATGCTGCTGCCATATGCTTCCTTAATAGCCCAAGATTGCATGTGAGTGTAGCATTGGATATCATTTGTGCCTGGAGCACACTTTCTAGTTCCTTCACTGCTTTATCATCCACCATTGATATCTTTGATTCCAATTCTGTGTGAGCCTGTTATAAGGTGGTATGTTCTGCTAGGAGCATTTGGTAATCAGCTTCTAGATTGTTGACTTTAGCCTGTAGGCACTGAGATTCTGCCTGGACAGTAGTGGTATGTTCTTCCAAGTGATGGTATTCTTGTTGTAGTTGATGTGGACACTGAAGTAATGTATTAAATGTGCTATTTACATTATGAGATGCAAGGGGAAAAGTTTGGAATGTAGGGGAAGTGGGAATGGGAATGGGGTTAGTGAATGTTGTGTCTGCTATTGACGTGGTGAGTGGTGAGGTAGGGGGTAGGGGAGGGGGAGATGGTGGAATTGTGGGGAGAGGTGCTATGGTTGGTGAAATGTCCATTGGGTCGGACAGAGTGGTGTGTGTAGGGGCTACCATGTAAGTTGGTATGGTAGGTGAAGTGAGTGTTGATGGAGAGTGTTAATCTCCAAAAGAACAACCTACTCTTGAAGTTAGAGCACCTCTATATCAAGAGTAAGTCAAAATCTTCACCTATTTGCAATATCACTGTTCAACTATCAAGTTCTTGAACTAACTGTGAAGAAGAAGATCACTCAAAAAGTCTGCTGCACATTTCTTTCTCATTGACTGAGTAAACATGTAAAGTTTTCAATGAAACTTTGCACAAGGTGTCGCCTAAAGATTGTGCACCTCCTCCAGGTCAAATTATTTCAAAAGATTAAGTATAACTCCAGAAATCAACTTGACAAGTCAACTATGTCTAAAACTGTACTTCTGAGAAGTCGATTTAGACACCCTTAACTTTTAGCACATGGTTCTCTCAATATAGAACCCGTTTAAGCGAAATCTTTTAACCACTAGTAGCTTACCTTCCAACTTAAAGATTGAATGTTTTTTTGCTCAAAACTTTAAACTGTAGAGTGAGCAATGGTCAAAACATTAACTTCAAATTTTGCGCCTGTTTCAGGAACCAGTGAATACTCTTCACATACAAATGTTCCTAAACATAATTTTCTCAGCCTGATCACAATTGGAAGCTAAAAATTTGTACAGAGGTCAATCAACTCTAGACTTAGACTTGTACAAAAGCATTTCACAAATGATCTACCACAGAAGGAGGAGACACAGAAACATCGGGCGCAAATTTTCTGTCATTTCTGAAGGAGTTTACAACTAACTGATGAGAGAGAGTTCAACTAACTTCTCATGTGTCTAATGAATCTTACAAGTTCTCATTTCTCTATTCCTATGCTCTCTCATACATGTCCCAACATTTTTCAAAGTATTTATAAGCAAATTTGTACAAGTTTATGACTGATCATAAGTATATGTGACCTATATCTGAACTAATGTACATATGTGTACATATCCTTCAACTTCTGAATGTATTCTTCTTCCATGATTCATAATCTGAATTTGTCTTTATTCTTTGTCTTCCAAAACTTCAATTATTGATTGCTCTGCACCAACAGCTCCCCCTCAATCATTAATTGAGGTTTTCTCTATCTTCTTTATGCCTGCCATGTCCTTGAATCTCTGTAGCTTTGATCCATCCAAGCTCTTGGTTAGCATATCAGCTATCTGATCTTTTGTTGAAGTATGTATGACTTCAATCTCTTTATCCATCACCTTCTCTCTTAGAAAGTGATACTGAATCTCAATATGCTTTGTCCTGGCATGAAAAATAGGGTTAGCAGCTAGATACAATGAACTCATGTTATCTCCATGAATAGTAGGAGTACTCTGAATAATGTCAAAACTCTTCATGAGAGTCTTAAGCCATATTACTTCCTTTGCAGCTTCAACCATGCCCTTGTACTCAACTTCTGTAGATGACAAAGCAACTATGTGTTGCTTCTTTGAACACCAAGAGATTAACTTATCTCCCACATAACACATGTATCCATAAGTTGACTTTCTATCATCTGGATTACCTGCCCAATCTGCATAACAATATATTTTTATGTTTGTATCTGATGTAAAACCATAATACAAACCTTCTTTGAGTGTACCCTTAATGTACCTCAACACTCTTTGACCTGCAATCCAATGTTCCTTCCTAGGGCAATGCATAAATTGAGACAAAACTCCAACTGCATATGATAAATCAGGCCTTGTTAATGTAGCATAAATCAAGCTACCCACCAAACTCTGATAGAGCTTCATGTCTTTGAACTCTTCTCCACCATATCTGCTCAATTTGTGATTCACCTCCATTGGAGTAGGTGCTACCCTGCAATCATTCATCTTGAACTTGATTAACAAATTCTTCAAATACCTTTCTTGAGTTATATACACTCCATGTTGAGTGTATGAAATCTCCATGCCCAAGAAATATGACAAGTCTCCCAAGTCACTGATCTTGAACTCTTTCTCCATTTGCTTCTTTAGGCTTTGAATGCCTTTCTCATCTGTTCCTGTAAGAATTATACCATCAACATATATGCACATGTAAATAAACCCATCATCACTTGCTTTGACAAGCAAGCTACTATCTGCTTTAGATACTTGAAATCCAAGTTCTTTCAAGAACTTCACAAGTCTATAGTTCCATGCCCTTGGGGCCTGCTTCAAGCCATATAAAGCTCTCTTGAGCTTGCACACATGATTTGGATATCTTCCATCTCTGAATCCTTGAGGTTGCTCCATGAAAACATCATCTGAAATATAACCATTCAAAAAACCATTCTTTACATCTAATTGACATAACTCCCAACCTTTGCATGCAGCAATAGCTATGAGTGTCCTGATGGTTGTCATCTTTGCCACAGGACTATAGGTTTCATCATAATCAATACCATATGTCTGAGCAAACCCTTTCACAACAAGTCTAGCTTTATATCTAGACACACTTCCATCTGCAAATCTTTTGGTTTTGTAAACCCACTTACATCCAATGATTTTCTGACTATTTGGTTTGGGAACCAAATCCCAAGTCTGATTCTCCATCAAAGCATCAAATTCTTCCTGCATAGCTTTCTCCCAATTTTCTTTATCTTTTGCCTCTTCATATGTAGAAGGGTCTTCATCTGCCGTTATCATGTAAGCATAATCCTTTGTAGCCAAAAAAGAAGTATCATAGCTATACCTTGTGGGTTGCCACTTATGTCTTGATGACCTTCTGAGCTCTCCACTCCTTGAGGTTTCTGGTTCATCACACTCAGGATCAAATCTAGGCATTTCTTCAACTTCAACCTGCACTTCATTATTATCCTCTTCATCAAGTATTTGAATCTTTGATTTACCTTTCTTTTGACTCACAACTTCTTCATCTCTTGTATTAATGTTCATTGTACCTGTATACCAAGTACCTTGCTCATCAAATGTAACATCTTTAGACACAATGAATTGCTTTGTGGATAGACTCCACAACCTATATCCCATCTGCTTATCATCATAACCAATGAATACATATTTTTCAGCTTTAGGTTCCAATTTGTGCCTTAATTGTGATGGTACATATGCATAAGCCAAACACCCAAACACTTTGCAATGATCCAAGGTAGGTCTTTTACCCCACCAAGCTTCATAAGGTGTCATACCCTGCAAGGCTTTACATGGTAGCCTATTGACGAGATAAGTAGTTGTGTTTACAGCTTCAACCCACAAATAATTAGGGCAATTTTTCTCCTTCAACATAGACCTTGCAAACTCAACAAGTGTTCTATTCCTCCTTTCTGCTACACCATTTTGTTGAGGAGAGTACCTGCAAGTAATTTCCCTCTTTATACCTGCATTCCACAAGTAATCACTGAATTCATTAGAGAAATACTCTCCCCCTCCATGTGACCTTAGTCTTTTCAACTTATGACCTGTAATTCTCTCTGCATACATATGATAGTGTTTGAATGTGTTAAACACCTCTGATTTTTCTTTGATCACATAAATAGTGATCCACCTGGTAGCATCATCAACATAAATCACATAGTACCTAGATCCATTTATACTAGAATCCTTTGATGGTCCCCACACATCTGTGTGTACCAACTCAAGCTTCTCTGAATACATAAAACCATGCTTGGAGTAGGATTGTTTATGGGCCTTACCTAATTCACATGCCTCACATCTGTATGTCATATGTTGACCTGCAACATCAGGCAAACCAAGCACTGAACCATTGTTAATCATGTCTTTGATACCTCTTTCATTGAAGTGTCCAAGCCTCTTGTGCCAAAGATCTAACTCAGAGATCTTATGTCCTCCATAAGTGAACAAGGCATGACCAACATTACCTTGAATCTTCAATGTGAACAACCTTCCTTCTTTCTTCCCTGAAACAATTTGTTTATACCCATTGCTAGGGTCTTCCACAAACACTCCTTCATTAGTGAACCTAACTTCATAACCTTTTTCAACAATTTGTCCTACACTTATCAAATTCTTAGGAATTGTAGGAACATACAAGACCTTACTCAATAAGGTGCTACCATCCTTGGCCTTCAATGATCCAATTGACTTCACATTGTGCTTTGTATTGTCACCTGTTTGAACAACATGATTAGATACCTTATTCTCCAAATCAGTCATCAAAGCTATGTTACCACTCAGGTGATTGCTGCACCCTGAGTCAATATAGAAGACTCTTTGATCTTCACTTTGCCTTTCACAAGTTGCATTCATTATCAATGTTGAATCCTCCTTCTGATCTGAAGCATAGTTGTAGTAGGTATTATTGTATTGTTGACTTTGGAATCCTCTACCTGCATTTCTTCCAAAGTATCCCCTACTACCTCTACCTCTGAAATTACCTCTTGAATTTCTGCCACCTCTTCCTCTTAAGTTAAAGTTCTGATTATATCCACCATTACTCTGAGTATTACGCCAACAATCATTAGCTAAGTGATTTGTCTTACCACAAATCTAGCAAGCTTTGACTCCATCTTTATTATTTCTGCCTCTTCCTCTTCCTTTGCCACCTCCTCTTCCTCTTAGGAAGTTGGCTTGGCTAGTTGTGCCTTCATCTTCATTTGCTTGTTGCTTCCCTTTGTTATTTTTCTTCTTGTCTTTAGAATACATTGCATGACCTGCACTTTTGTCACCTTCATCTTTGACATCCTGCTCAAAGGTTAGCATGTGACCTAACAACTGATTTAAATCAGGAGTGAAATGATCAAGAGATAACTCAGTAGACAAAATGAATGGCTTCCATTTGTCATCACCTCTCAAACCTGTAAGGATATGTCTTACCAATTTATCCTCCTCTATGTCTTCATCAACAGCTCTTAATGCATCTGCAATATCTTTCATTCTGGTTACATAATCTGAAATGGATTGAGAAGCCTTCTTCTTGAAAGTGGTGAATTTTGCCCACAAGGATGCCTTCCTAGACTTTGTGGTATTCTGGAAATGCTCCTCCAAAGCATTCCAAATATCACTTGCACTTTCAAGACCTCTAATGTGAGGTAGCAAGTAATCATTTACTGCCATATAGATAATGCTCCTTGCTTGAGCATCTTTCTTCATCCATGTCTTCAAATCTGACAATTCCTCCCTAGTTGGTACACTAGGATCTCTGAACTGAGGCTTCTCTTCTTCACCTGTAATGTAAGCTATCAAATCTTTGCTCATTAGATGAGCTTCCATCCTCATTGACCATGCAGGATAGTTTTCTCTATCCAATTTCTCTATCTGAAGAGAATCTCCCATCCTTTCTTCACCTGTGTATTGAATCCTTCAAGCTTTATAAAGTATAAAATTACCTTTACTTTGAATGACACTCCTCTTGTCTTCCTTGATGTCGTATGACCTCCTTCTCAAGCTTTATCTTCAAGCTTTCACTTTTTGAACCTTCAAATGTTGAATTATTTGCAGCTGCAGCAGTCAGGATTCTCCTTTCTTCAATTATGATGTTTCTTGCTCTGATACCACTGATGGAGAGTGTTAATCTCCAAAAGAACAACCTACTCTTGAAGTTAGAGCACCTCTATATCAAGAGTAAGTCAAAATCTTCACCTATTTGCAATATCAATGTTCAATTATCAAGTTCTTGAACTAACTGTGGAGAAGAAGATCACTCAGAAAGTGTGTTGCACATTTCTTTCTCATTGACTGAGTAAACATGTAAAGTTTTCAATGAAACTTTGCACAAGGTGTCGCCTAAAGATTGCGCACCTCCTCCAAGTTAAATTATTTCAAAAGATTGAGTATAACTCCAGAAATCAACTTAACAAGTCAACTATTTCTAAAACTGTACTTCTGAGAAGTCGATTTAGACACCCTTAACTTTTAGCACATGGTTCTCTCAATATAGAACCCGTTTAAGCAAAAGCTTTTAACCACTAGTAGCTTACCTTCCAACTTAAAGATTGAATGTTTGTTTGCTCAAAACTTTAAACTCTAGAGTGAGCAATGGTCAAAACATTAACTTCAAATTTTGCGCCTGTTTCAGGAACCAGTGAATACTCTTCACATACAAATGTTCCTAAACATAATTTTCTCAGCGTGATCACAATTGGAAGCTAAAAATTTGTACAGAGGTCAATCAACTCTAGACTTAGACTTGTACAAAAGCATTTCACAAACGATCTACCACAGAAGGAGGAGACACAGAAACATCGGGTGCAAATTTTCTGTCATTTCTGAAGGAGTTTACAACTAACTGATGAGAGAGAGTTCAACTAACTTCTCATGTGTCTAATGAATCTTACAAGTTCTCATTTCTCTATTCCTATGCTCTTTCATACATGTCCCGACATTTTTCAAAGTATTTATAGGCAAATTTGTACAAGTTTATGACTGATCATAAGTATATGTGACCTATATCTGAACTAATGTACATATGTGTACATATCCTTCAACTTCTGAATGTATTCTTCTTCCATGCTTCATAATATGAATTTGTCTTTATTCTTTGTCTTCCAAAACTTCAATTATTGATTGCCCTGCACCAACAAGTGTGGTGTCTTTGTAGATTGATGTTGTTGCAAGTATCTGAGGAGTGTGCCTCTGAGACACTGGAGTGCGAATGTACTATTCCATGAAAGATGGGTATTAGTGTGGTGCGATTGGATTGAGTGAGGTGTAGGGGGTAGACGGAAAGTTTGGGTCATGGAATGGGGGTACCCGTGCTGGGGGATAGGCTGGGAAACAGAGGATGCCTTCTGTGGGTGCGGGGGTTCCAACTATACTTGGAATTATGGGGTGACCAATTATGGGTTCGAAGGACAAAAAGGGTAAAGTGTACAGGGGATTGGTGATGGAAGAGAAAAGGGTGTCTTGTGAGGTTTGCTCTCGAAATGAGAAGGATGTGGATGAGGTTGGGTTGTAAGTGAAGGTAGAGGTGATGACTGCCGTTTCTTCCATGGTGGGAGGTGGTGGTGGGGGTGGAGAAGGTGGGGAAAGGGGGTGCGGGGGTGAGATGGGTGATGTCTGAACAAAAGTTTCAGCAGAGAGGTCAATGGTGGTGGTGGGGGTAGTTGTGGGTTCAATGGTTACTTTTGGTTCTGTGATGGGTATCCTGATAGTCTTACCTGCTCGTGGTAGTGTGTTGACTCTGCGTTTGTCATACCTCACGGACTGGTGCACTGCTGTGTGGACAGCCTCCGGAATTCCTAAAGATTATGATCCACACCGTCATCTGTGATCATTTTCTTGCATCAAGGCTTGGCCTGAGGCAAGGGAGAGTTGATGCCTTTCTTGCAGTGCTTTGATTGTATCGTATAACCTTTGTAGTTGAGCTGTGTATGCACGAGCACCTACAAGTTCTGGCACTTCTTGTTGCTCATCTTGATGCCCTTGGTCATATTCTTCCTCATCTTCCTCATATTCGTCCTCTTCATCCGTTTCAACTGTGATAATAGGTACTTGGGAGGTTGTTGCCTGCGGTTGAACATTCTCCACTTGTTGTCCCTCTTCTGCCTCAAGATCTAAATCTCTTAGCAATTGTTCAAAGTCTTCATTCGTGAGTTCTTCCAAGGGTGCACCACCACGAAATTCAAGATCGTTTGGGATGGGAGGAAATATCAAATTAGGACCATCGGTGCTACGTCTTGGAAGTCGTAGTGTGAATGGCCGAACTCTTCAGGATGGTGGGGTAACATCGGATGTTAGGGTGGCTCCACGTGGTTGAGCACAAGGGACTTGGACAGTGCCTCTCATCCTCTTAGAAGGGGGTCCAGTGGATGTCCGGCCTCTAAACTGCTCTACTCGATTCTACATCAGTGCACGTTGAATCGGGATGTCATACGCCAAACACCTATAAATGATTCTGGTCAGAGCACAACATCCATATAAAACATGCTTTCATGGCCATCGTTTGTGGGCTAGGTGTATCTGATCAATTATCCTGTGGGGTAAGTTGATGGTGAGGCTCTGTGTCTCTACCAGATACAAATGAAACCATATCTTTTTGGGTGGCATGGTGAATCTATCTTAGGCAGGAAAAGCGAAGTGTTGCATGCACATGCGAAGGTGTATTGCAATATTAGGTGTCATGGCCACCATGTCCTTGAGCTTAGTGAGGTTTCGATTCTTCATGTGATCGGGCACTAGGGTCTCCTTCTCTATTGGAATATGCATTCCGCGCATATCTAGGGCCTCTCTCACTAAGTTGTTTGAGAGCCTAAACCTTTTGAGCTCATTTCCTTTTGTCAAGGATGGGAGCACAAATGAGCTTGCACCTTTTGGGTTCTTGCTTGGAGTCAAGGTATTGATAAGATAGTAGCATCACATGAAGTCAGGCTTTGGGAGCCGGGCACTAAAGTATGTATCCAATCCTGCCTTCTCCCATACCGGACGTAGACATTCTGCATTTTGTAACTTTTCGAATTCTCTTGTAAAGAAGTGGTATTTATCTTGCTTCCCATTGAAGTCCAACTCAGACTCCCATAGGTATGATCCCTCTCCCAAGGGTCCTGCAACTTCACCAAACCAGTGGGAAGCTTTGCCTACGGGCATGGTATGGCCACTGGGGGGGTCCGCTACTAGTATGATTTTGATGGCCTGCAATTCTTTTGGTCTTTCATTTGTCTTAGGCAGGATGGGTAAACTGTCTAAATCCACCACTTGCTGGCTCATTCCTGCTTGAGAGCTTGTTCCTGCAGCCTCAGCCATGTTGAAGAATTCGCTGCCAATTTTGTGAGAATATATGAATAAATGTTAACATTGCAATGGACACAAAATGACACTATGTCCCTGTTACACATTAACTTGATGAATTGTGATGTAGTTAGTTGGTTAGTTAGTGCTCGCGTGGATGTGAGTGTGAAGTGTGGTTAGCTGATGCTGAATACCTATGAGCTCATTGGGGGTTGGGTGCAGTGTGGATGCAGTTAGTAAGTGGAAGTGGATTTACAAATGGGTCAGGGGGTTTATTACAAGGTTTGGGTTGCCAAACATAGTGGATAACATTCTGTTTTGATTTTCTGGAGACTCTAAAGGGCTTGATCAGAAAGTCAACTTGGAAATGAGGATTTTTAGGGACCCATTTACTGGTGATTCTACTCGTGCTCATGGGTGAAAATGTGTTCATGCGTGATATACAAGAGTGGGTATCAGCTGTTCGAGTGAGTGAGGGGTGTAGTTTCTGTGTAGCTATTTGAGCCCGCAAGCAAGCCTTGGGCACCAAAATTTGCCTTGATTGTGGGTCACCCTTCATTGACTTCTTGGGTACCCAAATAGGCTTCACTTTCGCATAAGAATTTTTAGAAGACTTCTTATTAGTGTCGTGTCGTCGATCACTAATAGGAAGTTGAGCCCATTGTTGTGGCTTGACCTTAATAGGATGCTCGCCTTTCCGTACCCACATTTGTTTCGGTGGCTAGGACACCTTGCTTCGTACGTTCTCTTGGCTTCGAGCATAGGTAGTCTGCTTCTTCTGTATCTTATCTGCCTCTGGTTGCTGCATCCCGATGGCCTTTGGCAAAGAAGGGAGTTCCATCATACTCTTGACTTCTTTGTTGAGATAATCATCCCTCTGCATCACATAGTTTCGGACAAGAATAGCATGGTCATCATCATGTGTACTCCTAGAAGGACCAGGAGTGTGTGCCTTTCCTAGTTCCTTGAGTGCTTCATTGTCTAACTCAACTGTAATTCGACTCTGATTTACCCATACGTGAAGAAGTAGGTTTAGGTTGACTGCATGATTATAGATCCAGTCTTGACCCAAGACAAGAGGCTCAGTGAGATCCTCATCTTAACACACTAGTACTTTAACTATCGGTAAAACATCTTGAATGTAGAGGGGAAGTTCCACCTCGCCCATGCAAGGGGTCTCCATGCCTCCCAATCCGATGAGATATGCTTCCACAGGATTGACATTTAAGTTCATTGCTTGACAGTAAGAAAGTTTAATAGCACTAGTGGCTGCACCTGAGTCAATCAAGGCCTTTACAGTCCTTGCACTTATCCCTTGTCCTATTTCTAAGGTTACAAAAGGACGTCTATCAATTATTCTATGGGAACTTACTCCTCAGACTTTGCACATAGCCATATGGTATCCTAGGTCCGCATAGTCATCTATCCGAGGCTGATCTCTACTCTGTCTTCTCAACTTCATCCGTGGAATGCGTTCCAATGCCTCAGCCTGTGCCTCTTCTCGAATTCGCTTTTCCTCTTCCTTGTTTTTCTTGGTAGTGTTGAGTCGATTTAGCATCTCCTCAGTCAGGGGTTCTTGATATAACTTGACTCTGCATCCGCTTATGTAGCTAGGGAGATTGTCGCCTTCTAAAGTGGCTAATTGTACTGCTCCACTAGTTGAAACCCTATTTATGATCATAGGTCCATAACCACGCTTTTCTAATTTTCTTGCATGTTGCTTCATGGTGTAGACTAAAACTAAGTCTCTTGCTTTCAAGCCTTTATCCTTAACGTGGGCATCAAAGTAAGCCTTCTGTCTTTTCTTAGCTGCATATATTCCTGCTACCGCTCTTAGTCTTGTTTCACCTAGTCGTTCTAGATCAAAAATCCTCAAAGAGAGTTCATGACCCATCCACTCATGCTCTTGTGCTACTTTCAATGTAGGTATCAGGAAGTCCAATGGTAGCACTGTATTTTGACCGAATACCATCTGAAAGGGTGTGGCTTAGAGTACCGTTTTATAGGCCACTCAGTATGCCCAAACATCATGGTGTAGCTATTTGTCCCAATCAGAGCGTTTATTATTCACCAATTTAGTCAATACGTTGCATAGAATCTTATTTGTGCTTTCGGCTTGCCCGTTAGCTTGTGGGTGATAGGGGGCAGACTTCTTATGTATAATCAAGAATTCTTGGAGCAGATTTTCAATAAATTCATTCAAGAAGTGAGTGCCTCTGTCACTAACTAGCTCTATAGGTAGCCCATATCTAGTGAACACATTCTCAAATAAGAACTTAGCAGTCGTTTGAGCATCATTCTTCGTCGTGGCTTTCACCTCTACCCACTTCGTTAGATAATCTGTGGCCACAATAATGTACTCAGCATAGGAACCCTTAGCTGGGGGATTAATAGGACCTACAAAGTCTATTCCCCACTTAGAGAATGCTCGTCCACCCATCATAGGTTTCAACGGCATCTCATCTTTACGTATAGGATACTGAGTTCCCTGACAGACATCGCACCTCTTCACATAGGTATGTGCATCCATGTGAAGGGTCGGCCACCAAAGACCTGTAAATAATATAGCCTTGATCACCCGATCTGGTCCGAAATGTCCTCCTGCTACACCCTAGTGAGCAATTTCCAATATCTTGAGGTATTCGCTCTCATGGACACATAATCTAAGGTAACCATCTTTACCACGCTTGTATAGATTATCACCAATGAGTGAGTAGTCTAGGGCTTCTTGCTCTAGACTTCTTTGTCTAGCCAATGTCATATCTTGAGGGAATGCTCTCGTCCTCAGGAAGGCTACTATTGATTCACTCCAATCTGGCACTATGGACATTTGATAAAGAGTGGCATGCTCCACAGGTGGTTTAGTGCAGTAGATTGGGCATTCCTTGCACAATCTATGAACATCTACTTCCATGGTAGGCCAATGCACTCCGAGTCTCCTTAATGTCTGTAGGGTTCGTTGCTTTGAGTAGTGTTGCTCTAATGCACCTACATGTGCTAATTGCAACCATTTAGCATACTCGTCCTCTTCCACACAACAAGCCAATATCCCTTGATCTATATGCTTGTACATACTTCCTGCCATGATGTGGTACTTTTGGGCCTTTACTACCTCTCTATCTTAAGTGTTTATGACAGGGTGATTAGGCCCGTATGTGAATATTGGCACTAATGGCTTATCCCACTAAGGTACAACCTCCAAATTAAACAAGTAAGCATCAGGTAAGTCATCTGATATTCCTTGCGGTGCTTCCCCGGATGTGAGTCTTGAGAGGTGGTCCGCTCTCAAGTGAGTCTTACCTTTCCTCACCACGACTTCAAAGTCATACTCCATTAGTAAGAGGAACCATCTTACTAATCTACCTGTATTGCATGGTTTATTCACGAGATATAACAATGCTTGATGGTCAGTAAAAAATTTAAACTTATTTGCAAGCAAATAGTGTCTAAACTTTTTAACTGCATATACCATGCCTAATCCTTCTTGTTTAGTGGTCGTGTAGTTCCGTTCAGCCGCGTTCAACTGTCTACTAGCATAGGCAATCGGAAGATCCATATTACCTTCACCAGTAGGTTGGGCAAGCACACACCCAATAGCATAATTGGATGCATCCACATGAACATGAAAGGGTTTATTCCAATCTGGTGTAGTCAAGATTGGTGCTGAACATAATCACCGTTTAAGCTCATTGAAGGAGTTCTCACATTCATCAGTCCACTCAAAATTAGTCGAAAGTCCGTACAGAGGCTTGGCAATGATGGCGTACATGTGTATAAAACGTCGGTAATAGCCACAATGCCCCATGAAAGCTTGTACTTCCTTGACATTCTTTGGCCTAGCTAGTTCTGCAATGGCTCTTACTTTCTCTTCGTCCGTAGATATGCCATTCTTTGACACTATGTGTCCTAGAATCTTGCCTTGCGTGACCATGAAAACAAACTTTTCTGGGTTCAAGCAGACTTGATATTCTCTACATTTGTCGAAGATTTGCCTTAGTTCAGGTATGTGTGTTTGTCTAATGTTGGAATGAGCATAGAGATCATCAACATAGACTTCCAAATTCTTCCCAAGAACTCTTTAAACACATGGCACATCAATCTTTGGAAGGTTGCAGGAGCATTGGTAAGCCCGAATGGCATTACCCCAAAAGCAAATATGCCCCACTCTGTGGCAAAAGCCGTCTTATGCTGATCTTCTAGTGCATTGGCTACTTGATTGTAGCCCGGAAATCCATCAAGGAAGCTGTACACTTCCTTTCCTGCTACTCTTTCTAAGAGATGTTCTGTGATAGGAAGCGGATAGTTATCTTGAATAGTTGCTGCATTAACCTTCTTCAAGTTAGTGCACACACATAGCTTTCCATTCTTCTTGGGCACCACTACAATGGGGGATACCCACTCAGTGTGCTCAATCTCATATATGAATCCAACTTCCACCAGTCTATCTATCTCCTCTTTTATCTTGGCAGCATAATTATCATTATATGTGTATGGCTTTTGCTTAGAGGGTTTGGCATCTGAGGTCATGGGGATAGTGTGTGAGCATATGTCAGGGTCTACACCTTTCAAGTCCTTGTAACTCCAAGCGAATACATCTCTGTATTCTCTTAGCAAGGCTATGAAATCATACTCCTCCTCTTTCGTCAGGTCATGTCCTATGTAAGTACAACTCTCTTCTGCTTCTTCTATGGCTACCACTATTTTCTTGGTGGTTTCTTTGTTATCATAGGCATCTCCTGACTGTGCCTCACATTTAGGCATTCTCACCATGACTCTCCTATCATCTACCTCATACTTTCTGAAATTGTCAGGGACCTCAAACAAAGATTCTCCTTCTTCTGGTGTGACTTCTTTCTTCTTCCTCTTCTTGCTCTCACTCTTGGCGGCCACTTGTGTGGTTAACCTCACATCATTTGTAAGTTCTCCATGTCTCTGAGGGTAAGCTTCCACTTTGTAGAAGTATTCTTCATCTGATGCAAAGGGTGGATCCATAATGATTGACTCTAGATCGGAGTCACTCGTATCCTCAAATGCATCAGGGCTAGGTTCGCATTCTTCTAAAACCGAATCTCCCATGATTGGCTCTATTAAGAAGACTGAAATGTCATAGCCGTCCTCGTCACAGTGGGGTGTCCATTGTTCTTCATTGATGGCTACATCCATTGTTGCTAAAATTTTTGCCCAACCGTGAGGTTCAAATTCTTCATCAGGGAATACTACAGGTGCATAGGCTAGGTCTTGAATCGATCTATGTGTCTCTTTTGCACCTATCTCTCTGGCTTTTTCTCTCTTCTCTTCTTCTACTGCCAGTTTGCACATCCATAGGTGTGTGACTTCATGTATCCATGAGGATCCTGATCCTATGGAATGCACTAACTCTGTATCATCTTTGGCTCTATGGATGGGATTCCATTGAATGGGGGGTACATCCCTATGAGAATAATCTTTGAGATTCACCTTGGTCGTAATACCTAAGTGTTGCAAATACAAGGAATTGGTTCCCCAATCCTGTACCACTTGCAACTGTCGCATAAATGGTCTCCCCAAAATCATCTCATAGGCATGGTTCTTGCTAAAGTCACAAATAGCAAATGTGTGCTCAAACTCTACACCACAAGTAGTGAGAGTTATTCCTTCTAACAACCCTAAGGGTCTCTCTATGTGACCGTCAGCCATTTGCAATTTCATTCTCATTGGCCTAAGTGCTGGCTTGCCCCAACGCTTCCATAGGGAAGTGGTGGCAATGGAAACTCCTGCGCCTGAGTCCAAAATTGCCTTGGTTGTGTATCCTTGATGGGTGACGGGGAGATAGGTGTTCCCTTCTTCTCCCTCACTCATGTCTCCTATCTTATCCAAGGGTATTTCTGGTATTGTCCTATGGGACCCTACCTGGGAATGGGGTTTAGCTACTTCTGGCACTTGATTGGCGACATGTTTCCATACTTCTGGCCTAACCTTGAGTAGCTCTTCTAAAGTGAGATTGCACTGCACTTTAGTATTCTTCACTACCTCTGTGTTCCTAGGTATGACTGAGTCTTCATTTCTTACCATGATGGTGGGTGCTCTCATACAGGTAGACTTAGCTTCCCATGGGCCTGTGAAGTGGGGTAATTCATGTAAGGAATTAGACTCAAAGTCTAATCTCTCTTGAGATTGTGCGCTCTCCTGCTCCTCATCAATGGAAGGAATATCTTGTGGGAATTGATCATGCGCATCATCCACAAGTTCAATGGGAGGAGGGACTTCACTTTCTTTTGCCCATTTCTCTTCTTGAATCTCTCGCAAGAACTCTGGTGTGTACCTATTCAAAGAAGGCGATGTGTCTGGTTCTGTGGAGTTAGGCGCATAGGCTTCCTGGGCAGGAAGGCTTACTCTTTCATTTGGCTTGTCCTTATTTCGAGAGGTGGGTTCCTTTTCTGCTTGTGCAATTAGCTTCTCCAATCTTTCTAGCAGTCCATCAAAGTGCAACTGCGTCCTCGCTGAACTAGAGATGTTAAAGAGGTGACTAGCTTCAAACATGGTTTGAGCCAATTCCACCATCATAGCACAGATTTTGGTTCGTTCAAGCTCTAGTTCGGCTCTAGGATAACATTTTTCATGATCTATCACATTTGGCCCTTCTTGGATTCTGGCCTGATATGCCTTAATCATCATATTTAGGTCCTCGGGAGTGGGATCTGCTAGGACTCATCCTACTCTCGGGGGTGGTGGGATTGTGTGAGTTGGGTTGGAAGGTAGTGGATCGGATGGAGATGGGAATGGCAAAGGTGGGGTAATGTGAGAGGGAGGTTGAGATGTAAGTTCAATTATCCTGGCTTTTGTTTCTCTTAGGCTTTCCTTGAGTTCACTCATCTTCTTTGCCCATTGCCTTTTCATTCTTTCGCGGCTATCTTTCCAGGCTCTAGTTCTCTTCTTGGTTATGCTCTCAGTTTCACTTGCCTCAGGACTCTTTTCTTGGCCTAATCTTTGGTTCTGTTGCAAGGCTTGAGCTCTAGTGACCACTTGCACTAGTGCAGTGGATGTCACACACCCTGTGGAGTCTACAACTAACCCAATAATGTTAATAGGAGTGATTTTTGTCTTATTGGGGTTCTTTGGGCATTCTCGTAAGAGATGCTCCTTTTCGCAATCTTGACAAAAGCCTTGAATCATCACCGACGAGGGTTGTGTAGGTGCAGGCAGAGGGCAATCACGAACGAGGTGATCTCCCTGACATCTGTAGCATGGTCCTCTAGGGAATGGAGGTCATACCTACCTAGGTTGAGGTCTAGAGTTGTGGTTTGCATACATGACATTTGCGTAATCTGGCTCCCAACTAGGTTCACTTGGTTCTTCACTATAGTAGGACTCACCATGTTCAGGAAAGTGCATGTAGTAAGCCTCAGGGCTATCAAAATGTGTAGAATCAAAGCTATGGTCACTGGGGTCACTTTTCGATAGTAATGGAGTCACTGGGACGATAGCTCTATTCAAATTCTCTTCTCTAGCTGCATACTTTACCGGAATCACATTAGCTAGAGCAGGAGGTTGTTGAGCTAGCACTGGTTGAGGTCTCTGTTGGGCTTGATATTGTGGTTGGTAGGTTTGTTGAGGGCTAGTATACTATTGTGGTGGGTATTGGTTCTGGTATCTTCCTTGTTGTGGAGGTGACTGAGGGTAATT
The DNA here is from genome assembly GCA_020310875.1 of Ceratopteris richardii. Classification (NCBI taxonomy): domain Eukaryota; kingdom Viridiplantae; phylum Streptophyta; class Polypodiopsida; order Polypodiales; family Pteridaceae; genus Ceratopteris; species Ceratopteris richardii. Next base: position 631,980 of record MU260063.1, read on the forward strand.
TTGTCTGACAGCTTGCTTGTTATATGGGCAGTCTTGTGCGGTGTGATGGTGTATCTTTGCTCTATCGTGCAGTGCTGGCTACTAGGATTCCCCTGGGGTTGAGCCATAATGGGACACATGTTCGCCATATGGTCACCACCACATGTATAGCATCTTCTTACTGGGGCAAACCTTGGAATTTGTTTGCTAGAGACACCTAGTTTTTGAGCTACTTTCTCAGCGAGTTCCTCAATAGATGTAGACTGTGTGGAAGAGAGGCTAGTAGAACTATCTTAATCTTTGTAGATTTTGGAAAGTTCTAATTCCTCCCCTAGGTTATCTTCAATGTCAATGCACATGCGCACGCATTCTTCTATCATCCTGGGATCCTTCAGGTACACATATGATCTCAATTTGGTACTTAGCAATCCATCTAAGAACAAAGCCCCTTGTTTGGCTTGTGTGGGTAGCTCGGGAACAAGACATCGCTCTAGGTATTGTCTAAATCTTCTTCCTACCAATCTAACCGTTTCTTGAGGGGTTTGCTTAAAGCTATGTATCAATGAGGAAGTATTATGCCTTATCCCACTCTTAGAGAATTCAGTGATGAAAGCCTCTAAAAGTTGGTCTATGCTTCTGAACTGTCTCTCATTTAATGGTTGAAACCATGTAAGGGCCATGTTCCTAAGGGTTAGACCAAAGGCATTGTATTGCGTGAATAAATCCTCCACTTGTTGAGCTCTCAAGACCTGCCTAAATTCGACCACATGATCGTATGGATCTCTAGTGCCATCGAAGTAATTCTTCATGGATTTAACCAACTGGGTTGGCCTCAAGGTTCTAGTGTGTTCCCTAGGCCTTGGCAAAGGAAAATCCTCAACATTTCTTAGGTTCCTTGGGGCTCTAAGTCCCTCAGGTTCCACTCTCTTCATTTGCGTTCTCGTTCTTTCTCTTCCCAATGGGTTGGCAAAACTCAATTCTGGTCTATCTCTACTTCAATCCCCTTGAGCTCCGTGGGCTTGGGATGTTCCAGCTCTTGGGTGACCATAGGACACATTCGATCTTGGTTGGGGGAAAATAAATTCACCCTTCCAAGTGTAAGCATGCCTACCATGCTTTGTAACCACAAAGATCCTCTTTGAAGTGTGATCTAAGTAGGTCACTTTGCCTAGGCTATCAGGATCTTTGAACTCATAGATCGTGATCGTTCCTATCTCATTCGGTTGATCAGGCTTATACCTCCAAAAGGCTTCATCAGTCTCTCGATTTAAGAGCAGATCTATGCTCTTATTGTCCTGTGGAATCCATTCTGGCATGATAATTCTAGTGAGAACTGATTTGCCTCGAGGGGTTTTAGGTTCTACACCCATGTTTCCTTGCTCTAGATCACCTATGTCTGCTTCTGAGATCACGTTACCGAATTCGTCTATCCTATCTGGTTGACTGGTGACTACGTATATGGTTCCTTCTTTGTCCAGGTATGCACCATTTTCAAACTTGACTGCTAGGTGTTCGAGTCCAATTGGTTGGTCAGGGTTTTTAATCTAGACCACGGATCTTCCTAGGCCGTCCTCATAGATGCAAGCACCTAATGGGTTGATCCTAAGGTATTCCAACTGCATCTTGTAGGGGCCTTCTACCCTATGTAAATATGGCACACCTGAACTTCCTGTGGGTCTGTCCATACCTTGAGACATCTCTAACTCACTAGTCTCAGAGATAGGGTAGTACGAATGATGGCTCAATTGCTGGGCCCAAGACCTAGCAGTATGCTTGACACTAGCCTCTGAAGACCTAAGACTCTGTCAATCTCTCCCTAGATATCTGCCTCATCTAAGGTTCATATGCCTAATTTAATAGTCCTAATTTTCCCAGTACAACCTCGTTGCCGATCAATTTGTATCAGTCACTTGGTTCTTTTTAGTTGATTATCGTGTTTATGATCTTGTCTGATATCACGTTGTCAGGAATACTTGAATGATTTTCCGCACTTTAAGTTGATCGTTCTCTGTTAAGTTCTTTTCCGTTAAGTTATCGATCATCGAGAAACTATGTTTCAACTTCAACTTGATTACTTAGGTAGTCTTCAACTTGACAAATGCCTAGTGTCACCTGACTTACTTCTAACACTAATCGTGTGTAGCCTATGCTAGGAATTGACAAAGGGAGTTGAGAATTTCCGACCTTACTTGTTGATCTCTTGCCCTTTAGTGCTCAAGAACCCCGTTCTCAAGCTTGCAAATTGCCCTTGCTTTGGATGCCCTCTAGTGCTCTCAATGGACTTGTAAAAGTCCCAGGGTTAGCTCAAGACTTAGATTCAAATGACGTAATAAATCACTTCCATTCATGCAATTTAGATATCAATTTCCCCTCTGTCTTTATGGAAAACAATTCTAGAGATCCCTTGGTTTTGTTCCCCGTGGATATGGTCAACTTCCCACGAGCTTTCCAACAAAACTAGAATCACAGCAAATGGATTTCGTATGAGAAAGTTATGCCAGTTCAGGGTTTTGGGGTTAAAACAGGGTTCAAACACGCTAACAGGTAAACATGACTTCTTAGATTATTTTCTTATGGCCTCCCTATGTGCTCTAGATCCCAACATTGATGCCCAAAATTAGCCAAAATCTTCAAATTACAAAACCCTAAAAAATAGGCCAAAAATGGTTGTCAATCGCCATCGACTGGGCTGTCAATCGCGATGGACAAAGCTATCTGTCGTGGCCTGTCAGTCGCGATGGACAGGTGTCAATCATGATTGATGGGTGTCAATCATGATGGACAGGAGTGTCGGTCGCAATTGATTGGGTCAATTGTGAGTGATTGTGTCAATCGCGATGGACTGAGGGTATCGGTCGCGATGGACTACTGTCAATCGTGATGGACTGAGATTTTGGGTTTTTGCGTGTTTATGTGTCGATCGGGCCTCTATACATCGTGATCATCAAGAATCTCATCGAAACGGGGTGTCAATCGCGATTTTCCTGTCGGTCATGATGGACAGGGGTGTGCGTCGCGATGGACACGTGTTCGTTGGGGTTTGTCAGTCGCGATGGACAGACTGTCTATCGCGATGGACACTGTCAATCGCGATTGATGCTATCAATCATGATGGACAAAAAATTGCAATTATTTTAGAAATTTTTGTGGATTTGTGATGTGCAAGGTCTCTAGTCTACTGTAGTGCACCTAGTTTTACCAAAGGGTGAAATTTTTTGTCAATCGCGATCGACAGAGGTCTACGACACAGAGACAGTTCGGAGCTTTTCCATACCTGCACAGCGTGCTGGAGATGATGGGACAGCCAAATCTTGCAAGGAAACTAAAAAAAACATGCAAAAGACAGCGCACACAAATCGCTCTCTCACTCTCTCTCACAAGTGAAATGAGGGAAATGGAAGGAGGAAGGAGATATGATCAAAACCTAAACTTTTTTGCGATGATGGAGATGGAGGTGGGAGATGGTGAGGATGATGATGGTGAAGATGATGATGAAGTAAGAAAGAGAAAAATAAGGAAAAGTAGAGAACTTACCTACAACGCCAACGTCACAACTCTACATCTTACCATCACACGCTCGTCCTCAAAGCTCGATCCACGGCAACGACGCCAAAATTTGGTGTAGCTTAGTGATGAGTAGCACCTCCTTTAATGTCAATCCGGGAAGATGTGAGGATGGTATGAAGACCTCGAGCAAGTGCAGGCACAAGTGCATGAGTGAGAAGCACACTAACATGCACACACATATGCACACACGCGCACACAGGGCAAGAACAAAGAGAGGGACAATGGAGTTCTTTTAGATTACTTCCAAAATGCTCATACAAGTTCAATTCTATTACAAGCTAACCTCAAAAATGAGCTCTCTAGCTCTATTTATAGTTTTAGACTAGCTTTTGGCTCTGTCCAGACCTACTATCTAGCCTAGTTAAAAATTAGGTTCTATGGCCTATTTGGAGGTTCAAATGAAGTCTAAAAAATGTGAAAATTTCTAGGTAGGTACTTCTAAAACTCCTCAAGCTTAAGGACTCCTTGGCTTGCACAAAATGGAGCTACAAAAATATGAAATGGTATTTACAATGATTGTTAGTGATGAGAATCACCGTTATGAAGATGTTGATTTGGAAAAATTTAAAGGGCCTATCTGCCAGATCTGCGTCAATTGCTCTGTCTACTTAATCCTTCGCTTTGCTGTGACTCTCTCCGCTGGCTTCCTTGTCTCGTCAGTCCTTGGGTACCCTGACTGCTATCGACACATGCTCTTTCTGACTCGGATTGGGCTGGTTGCTATGACACTCTTGTGTCCACCAGTGGTTTTCGCTTCATGCTTGGTAGCTCATGTATATCTTGGTTGAGCAAGAAGCAGCCTACTGTGGCCACTTCCAGTTGTGAGGCTGAGTATAGGGTAGCTTTCACAGCGACTGTTGAGTGTGTGTGGCTCAGATGCCTTATGGATGATTTGGGTGTTGGCCAGTCTTCTGCCACCACCATCTTCACTGACAATCCGAGTGCATTGGCAGTTGCGAGGAACCCTGTGTTCCATGCTCGCACTAAGCACATTGAGGTGCATTATCACTATGTCAAGGAAAGGTTCTCTGCTGGGGAGATCAGCTTGGCATATGTGCCCACGCAGGAGAACATTGCAAACCTTTTCACGAAGGCTCTGCCTAGGGAGAAGTTTGAAGCTTTCCGCAAAGATTTGGGCTTACTTCCTTTTGTGGGGTGATTTCCACATAGCTTGGCACTTCCTTATACATGAGTGCCAACTCCTTGTTCACCGCATCACTCCTAGGGGAGATTTGTTGATATATTTAGGTAGTGATGTGTGTGAACACACTAGGACCGCTGGGGCACTTTTTTCCCTCTTTAGGAGGTTTTTTCCCCCGGCTTGTATATACGCCTATTGCCTTAATGGGCTACTTATCTTTGTACATTCTCTATTAATACATTCAGTATTGTGTGTTTGTGCTACAAGCTTCTTCTTCTTCCTTGTGCTATTCGCATGCTTTCGCAGACAACTATCTCCAACAAGGCAATGCACCCAAATATCCTACCATTCCAAGCTTCATATGGTGTCATACCATCCGATGAATTGCAATGATCCAATGAGGGTATCCTACCATTCCAAGCTTCTTATGGTGTCATACCATAACTTGGATAGAAGCTTGTTAACAAAATAAGTTGTTGTAGAAATAGCCTCTACCCACAAATAATTAGGTAATCTTTTCTCAGCTAAAATAGAACTAGTTGCCTCAACAATTAATCTCTTCCTTCTCTCTACCACTTCATTCAATTCAGGAGTATCCCTGGTTGTTAGTTCCCTGCTTATGCCTTTGTCCTGTAGGAATAGATCAAACTCATGTGAAAATTACTCACCACCTCCATCAGACCTGATTCTCTTCAAGCTTCTCCCCGTTTGGTTTTCCACTAATGCCAAGTATTTCTTAAAATATGTAAACACCTCATCCTTATGCTTCATAAAATAGAGAATTGTCCACCTACTGTAATCATCAATAAAGGAGACATAGTACCTTGATCTTGAGATGGATGGGTCCTTGCTAGGACCCCACACATCAGTGTGTACAAGCTCCAAATAATCTTCATGGATGTATCCTTTCCTGTTAAATGGTTGCCTATGAGCTTTGCCAAATTGGAAAGCTCCACATTTGTAGATCATATGCTGCTTGGTCACATTAGGAATCCCAAGCACACTTTGATCCCTGCAAATTTGCTTTAGAGTTCTCTCTTCAATGTGCCCTAGTTACATCCAACTGATATATGTTCCAATTCCTTGAAGAAGCTATGCTCATGAGAAATCTGATTGATCTTTTCCAGAGGAGAGAAGGTATCCTCATAAATAACTCCTTGGTTCTGAGCAAACCCTATAGCCACAAGCCTTGGTTTGTACCTGTTTATGTTGATCATTTACCTTTTTTAGTGTTGCAAATTCCTCCTCTAAGTCATAAGGTAGCTTGACTTTTCTGCAATCATCTTCAAATGATGAGTTTGTTTCATAAAAGACAACATCTCTACTAATAATAAAGCCTTTAGTACTTGGATTATACAACATATACCCTTTTTTATTTAGATCATATCCTATAGACACGCATTTCTCTACCTTAGGATCCAATTTACCTCTGATTTGTGATGGAACATGTGCATAAGCTATGCATCCAGATATTCTCCAATGATCTAGGCTAGGTCTCGTTCCATTCCAAGCTTCATATGGTGTGATCCCATCCAATGCTTTAAATGGGATCCTATTGATGAGATGGGTGGTTGTAGACAGAGCCTCTACCTATAGGTAGTTGGGTAATCTCTTCTCATTAATCATGGACCTTGCTGCCTCCACAATGGTCCTGTTCCTTATTTCTAATCATATTTTTTAGAAATTATTTCCAACCCCAAGTGATTTTTATCACTACATCAACGGTGTAAATACCATTTTTGGTAGATTAAACTCCATTTTGTTCAAGAAAAGGAGTCATCGAGCTTGAGGAGTATTAGAATTATCTACATACCAATTTTCATAATTTTTTAGATTCCGTTTGAGTCCTCAAATAAGACCTGGAACCCAATTTTTAACTAGGCCAGACACTAGGTCTGGACAAAGCCAAAAGCTAGTTAAAAACTATAAAAAGATCTAGAGAGTTCATTTTTGAGGTTAGCTTGCTAGATTTTTGAGCTATTGTAATAAACATTTTGAGTAATAGAAAGAACTCCATATTTCCTCTCTTTGTTCTTGCCTTGTGTGCACATGTGTGTGTGTGTATGTGTGTGCATGCTTGTGTGCTTCTCACTCACGCACTTGTGCCTTCACTTGCTCATAGTTGGCATACTAGTGCTCACGCTTCCACAGATTGACAATTATGAGGTGGATCTCCTCATGTTGGTACTTGCCATTGTGCTAGAGTGACACTAACCTTCGGTCCCTCAAATAAGAATGTGAAAACAAACAAAGAAAAAATCCTAAAATCATAAAACTATCAAATATTGGCATGAAGTATGTACAAACAAGATACATAGGTTGTATTAGCTTGCTGTGTTGAGGAGGATAAACATAGTAGTTGGTTGCAATAGGCCCATGAAGGGAATTCACTATTCTAAACAATGAACATTGAAAAATCTAAAATGTTTAGGAGTGTATTTCCAAGTATGGATAGAAATACATGTGTGGATTAAGAATTGTCCAATGTGCCAAGAGAGACCCCCAATGGAGCATGCTACCCTTTATCACATGTCATTAATTCTTGATTGGAGCACTCCATTGGTAGAATTTATGAGATCGGAAACACTACCCAGCGAGGCTAGTCTAGCAAGAAAATGAAGCTTGGAGCAAGAGAATCAGGACTTTTCTGTGGTAGGAGACAATCTATATCGAAGAGACAAAGATGGTTACTTAAGATTTTGTGTTCACAAATCAGACTATCTGAAAGTTTTAGAAACTGCACATAGTAGTGTTGTAGGTGGACACTTCACACCTGACCTGTAAGTAATTAAGACCATTCTCTTCTCAGGACTTTGGTGGCCCACTCTTCATATGGATGCACATACCTATGTGAAGATGTGACACATGCCACCATGCACAATATCCAATAAGAAAAGACGAGATGCCTTTGTGACCCATTATGCAAGGATGTGCATTCTTGAAGTGGGGTATAAACTTTGTAGGTCCTATTAACCCCCAGCTAGAAACTCTCATGTAGAGTACATCATTGTAGGCACAAATTTGTTGAAAATCAAGTCTCAATCATGCAAAAAGGCTCAACCACGAGTTTTGCAAGTGGACCAATAAAAAAGGAGGACCCAAAGTCATGGAATAAAGCTAGAAGCTCCACCAAACTCAATCAAATTCAAATCTCATCAAATTAGCCACCAAAAAGTGCAGCTAAACTGATTGGTGTGTGGTTAGCTAGATTGTAGGAAAAGTAAAAGTCTATGTAAGCATCATCCCGCCTTTGTTTCTTGAGTTGTATGAATTCCATAAGTTTCCCACTTAGTCTAGTGAAGTCATAAACTCCAACAAGCAGCCCCCTTGCTTGCTTACCTCATTTTCTCATGATGCTCCTCTCTATCTAGAGGTGTAGTTAGGCTTTTCCAAATTTGATTGTACCAGATTGCAGAGCATTGTTTGCTCTATCATTGTACTCATTTTCATTGAATTCAAACTTCATTTGGTCTCTCATATTGTGCCCTGAACTTTCCAAAGTTTCAAGTTATTTGGCTTAGTGAGTTGTGAGAAATTGCCAACTTTGTGAAGGTATATCTCTGCACATAGGCAGAGTGTTACAAACAGGTAGCCTGTTTTGCAAAGGGTGGTTCTCCCAGCTGGAGAATCCATTTGGGATTATTTAAAGCTTGTTGGGTAGCTCTTATAGTCTACTACAAGTCTCGAAAATTTCATTTTAAGTCTCTATACTTGTGTAGAGAAAAGTTCAGAACAGCGAGCATATATCATTGCTTATGGACCTAGTGGAGGGCTTCCATCTTCCATTTTTGCATTGGGGTGTTAGAATCATTTCCCATCAGTGGTATCAGAGCCATTTTAGAGGCTTGGAGACATCAGTGGCATCATATTGAAGACTTGAAGGGATCAAGACAACTTGTGGAAGCACAAGGAGGACTCATCAAAGCAAGAAGACATCAAAAGAGGGATACGTCGTTTGAGATCTCAACTAGTCGAAGGTTAGCAAGGGAGAAGCTATCAAAAGGGAATATCCACACCTTATAAAGCATACAAAAACTTGAGGAGAAGCTAGAAGAGCATCTTAGAGCTCAGTATGACTGAGTATAATGCACAAATATAGAAGTTAGAGAAAGGCAGTTATCAACCATGGAAATTTAGAGTTAGCAACTACCTTATGGGCAAAGGATTGTGGGGATTAGTGAGCGGCACAGAGCCAATGCCTCATGTACATGATCCACCATTTCAAGGGTAGGTCAAGGCACTTAATGAATGGATAGAAAGGGATGGGAGAGTCATATTCATTCTATCTCAACACATAAGCAATAGCATGATAGGGCATATACAAGACTTGGACACATCCAAGAAGGTTTGGGAGACCTTGGAGAGATTGTATTCTTCATCAACCAAGGCAAGGAAGATTCAGCTCAAGAATGAGCTGAATAATCTTAGGAAATCACCAAGTACTAACATAAATGAGTACATTTTGAAGGTTAAGGAACTTGCAGATGCTTTAGGCTCAATTGGGAGCCCAATCGAAGACAATGATCTTGTTGCACACACTCTCAATGGCTTGAGAGAGGATGAAAGGTGGAAAGCATTCACCACATCAGTTTATGTGAGGGATTCCCTACATGAATTTGATCAATAAGTCACATTGATGGTGACCAAGGAGATGAACCAAGGAGGTTCACAATCAAAGGGTAGCCAAGACCAAGTTTTCTATGCAGGTAGAGGCAAAGGCAAAAGAGGTGGACAAAACTCCCAAGGCAGAGGGAGAGGAAGGTCAAGCTCAAGCTCAAGCAACCAAGAAGGCTCCAACCAAAGCTATGGATCAAGAGGAAGAGGAAGGTGTAGAGGAAGAGGAGGAAGATCACATGGAAGAGAAGCATCCAATGGAGAATGCTACAATTGTGGAAAACCGGGCCATTATGCAAGAGATTGTTGGTCCAAAGGAGGAGGCAATCAAGGATACAAAAGGAACCAAGGTAATTATGCTAGTACTTCAACAAATTCAAAAAATGAGAACTTTCTTATGATGTATGGTTCAAGTGAAAGAGTCAATTCAGATTTTACATGGTACATTGATAGTGGTTGTAGCAACCATATGAGTTGCAATAAAGATGTTTTCTTTAATTTACATTCACCCATCACTCAAGGACATGTAGAGACAGGGGATGACACTGAGAACAAGATTGCCCATGTGGGAGATGTTGCATTGAATGGATCTCAAAGCTCCAAGGTGTTGAAGGATGTGTTGCATGTGCCAACCATCACAAAGAACTTGGATTCGGTAGGTCAAATGGTTGAGGCTGAATGAGCAAGGATGTTTTGTTCAAGACCCTATGTAGGACTACAAGCTCATATCAAAAGGAAAGAAGCAAGGAATACTCTTCACCATGGAGGTAAAGCCATCAACCCCTCACACTGTCTACTTCTCAATTGGAAATAAACAGATTGCAGAAATTGACTTATGGCATAAAAGAATTGGGCACATAAACTTACAAAGGATGAAGGACATGCAAAGGAAGGGCTTGGTGAGTGGTCTACTGAATGTGCAACATTTGTGCCATGCTTATCAATTAGGAAAACAAAGCATATTGCCATTCAAGAAGGGAGCACATGTGAGCAATGAAGTGTTGAATCTCATACACACAGATGCATGGGGACCTACAAGGGAGCCATCCATTGGAGGTAATAGATATTTTGTCACATTTATAGATTATCATTCAAGGTTTGTTTGGATGTATTGCATGAAGTCAAAGTCAGAGGTTTTTTACCACTTCAAGAGGTTCAAAAACCTAGTGGAGAAGGAAACAAGGAAGTATATAAAGACTCTCGGATCGGATGGAGGGGGGGAGTATTTTTCAAATTAATTTTCATATTTTCTACATGACCATGGCATCAAAAGGTTCATCATTTGCAGGTATACACCTCAACAAAATGGGGTGGAAGAAAGGAAGAATAGATACATAGTAGAAGTGGCTAGATCGTTGTTAAATGAAATGAATGTTCCTAACTCTTATTGGGCTGATGCAACAAATACAGCCATATACATTATGAATAGGTGTCCAACCTCAAAAGTGCATGGAGTTACACCTTATGAAGCTTGGTGTGGTAAGAAACCCAATCTTTCACATCTCAAAGTATTTGGTTGTGTGTGTTATGTTCACATACCTCAAGAATTGAGACACAAGTTAGACCCGAAGGCGGATAGGTGTATATTTCTCGGATATTCTTCAGAGAAAAAGGGTTTTAGATGCTATAACCCTTGCAACAAAGAGCTTAAGGTAGCTAGGGATGTAATATTTGATGAGTTGCTACCTTGGTCTGGTAGCAAAGATGTGTTACAGGTTGACGATGCACATGAAGCCGAGAAGAAGTTCAAAGAGGAACAACAAAGCATGGAGGTAAGTGGTCCAACCACTTCATGCACACCATCAGAGGAGAGTACTACATCAGCTTGGCATGGAAGGTCAAGGAATGAAGCTCATTCAAGTGAAGGAAGTAGCAAAGGAAAGGTAAACGCAAATGAAGAAGACCATCGATGGGTAGACATGGAATCTACAAGTGATGAAGATATGGAAAAATTAGAAGCTCCAGGATTTAGAGCATCTAAACCAAGGAGGAGGAGATTCCTACCACCTAATGGTGAGGTAAGGTCATCCAATAGGGTTAAATACCATGTTCAAAGGTTAACTCATGATTCATTCATTGCAAGACACTATGCCTACATGAGTTAAGTTATAGCTTGTGAAGAACCTAACTTTTTTGAAGAAGTAAATAAGCATAGGGAATGGATTGAAGCCATGGAGGAGGAAGTCAAAGCACTTGAAGAAAATGATACTTGTTCATTGGTGCCAAGAACAAAGGACATGAAAGTCATTGGCAACAAATGGGTGTACAAGGTAAAGAGGCATGCAGATGGGAGCATCTATAGGTATAAAGCAAGGCTGGTTTCCAAAGGTTTTGCTCAGACCTATGGCATAGACTTTGAGGAAACAGTCAGCCCAGTAGCTAAGATGTCCACCATCAGAAGTTTGATTGCAATTTCAGCCTCAAAAGGTTGGAAGATGTACCAGTTGGATGTGAAGAATGCTTTCCTAAATGGAGAGCTTGAAGAGGTAGTCTTCATGGACCAGCCCCAAGGCTTTGAAGATGAGAGGTTTCCACATCATGTATGCAGGCTAAAGAAGGCTCTTTATGGACTCAAGCAAGCCCCAAGAGCTTGGAACCAAAGACTAGTGGAATACTTAGTAAAATGTGGATACAATCAGAGTCATGCACACCCATCACTCTTTGTGAAGAAGGAAGGTAGCAAAATTGTTTTCATTTGTATATATGTTGATCATTTGATCATTATAGGGGATGATGAATCCAACATCAAGGACATAAAGAGGAAGCTTGGATGTGAAGTTAAAATCTCAGATTTAGGGATTTTAAGGTACTTCCTTGGGATTGAAGTACTATATAAAGAGGAAGGTATATACTTGATGCAAAGGAAATACATTCTTGATCTTTTGAAGAAGTTTGGCTTGTGTGGTTGCAAGCCCATTTCAAATCCAGTAGAAGTAAATATTAAACTAAGTGCTCATGAAGGTGAAGAAGTGAAGGATGTGACCATGTATAGGTCAATAATTGGTTCTCTCTTGTATGCTACTATGACAAGACCTGATATTGCACATGTAGTTGGAGTGTTATCTCAAGTTTTGCAAGCACCAAGAGTCCCTCATCTTATTGCAACCAAAAGCGTACTTAGGTACCTCAAAGGATCAGTGAATGAAGATCTATATTATCCATTTGATGATGGATTAATTGTACAAGCTTATTTTGATGCTGATTGGGCAGGTTCCAAAGATGACAGGCCCTTGCTTGGGTGAGGTGGAACTTCCCATCTACCTTCACGATGTCCCAATGAAAGTCAAAATGCTGGTTTGTCAAGATGAGGACCTTATGGAACCTCTTATTTTGGGACAAGATTGGATTTATGACCATGCAATCAAATTAAACCTAAGAAGTGGACTTCTCCAAGTACGGATACATGACCAATGCATTACAATAGAATTAGAGAATTCCATGATAACAAATCCATGTATCACCCATTCTCTTAGTTCTTCTCAGACTAATCTCAGAGAAAAAGATGTTGTATGTGTCCAAAGGTCTATGATGCAGAAGGATGCTTCCTCCAACAAAAGAGTCGAAGACTAGTTGAAACTTCCTTCTTTTACAAAGTCTCAGCCATCTATAGAACTTTAACCCCAAGGTCAAGGGAAACAATACAAGACAACTGCTGTATCAACTACACAAACAAATTTCAAGAAGAAAGAAATTTTGAGCATGAAGCAGATCTGGGTACAAAAAGCGAGAGCAACCAATCACACTAGTGCAATCAAATTCATTACCAGAGAAGGAGCAGAGAAAGCCAAGACAACAAGTACGAGAACAACAAAGATATCTATCTCAACAAGCACTCCAAATTTGGATACTGAAGCAATCAAGGAACCACACTATGGTACAAATTTGGATGCCTAAGAAATAAGCTATCGCTCAACAAGGGCAATCACACATGTGGGTACTCAAGGAACTTTTACATCCACAAAACTCTATGCTTTCCCACACAAGAAAAGTGTCATTAACGAAGCCAAGGAGAAGCAAGGATTGGAACCAAGCACAGAGACCAAAAGCAAGACAACTCACAACTTGAACCATAGTAAGAAGACAATAAAGAATGGTATTGGTTCGAAAGCCAAAAACACTTGTAGCCCCTATGCAACCAAAGAGCCAGTTACGAGGGGTACAAAACTTAGGAAACCATCCCAAGATGAAGAGGCTAAAGTGATTAGTGCATGGAGAAACATTGTTCTCAAATGGATTCCTATGAGGAATGATTTTTTGTCATTCAACCATGATTTATTGAATCAACTTCTACAAGTAAAATCGAAAGCCTTGACATGCAAAAACCATGTGCTCCTTGCACAACCCTATCTTTTGCACCATTTAGGTCACACATTTCTAGAGTATGCACTAATATAGGGTCACATTATATGGCCGTGCATAGATACATTAGAGAGTCCCTGGCACAAGAGCTCATCGACATATGTCAACTATTTTTATAGATAGTAACGTCTTTCTTGTTCTTTTGTGATATTGTTTAAAAATAATAGAGAGAGAAAAAAAGAGAAAAAAAGGGGAGAAAAAGGACTCTGACCATGCACTCGAAGAAATTCATAAGTAAATCATCAACTAGGACATCCACCAACAATGGAAGAGACACCCATGGTCAATCACCATGATGGGAGTACCATAGGAAGAGATGAATATCGATTGACCTTTCACATTGGTAAGAATCACCTACTTTGGCAACAATATCACAATGTTAGATTAGGAAACCTCTTCATCAACATGCCCTTGAGCACTTAGCTCAAGACCCAATTTTTTTGCACCATATGTTTTGAAATGCCTTCCGAAAGTAAGCATGCATAGGGCCACATTACAAGGCTGTGCACGAGGCATCAAGGCTGTGAACATTATCTTTGAAAGATCTAGAAGACATCAATGGGACAACACCAATACCTAGGAAGCAATTCGAAGCTAGCAGCTGTTCACAATCAACATAGACAACCTCTTCTGAGAAGTTAGCAAATTTTGCAATCTCACAAATACATCACCATGTTGGAATCCAGGGAAGAAGTATATACAAGGTGAGACAATAATGCTACATTGCCTGCTACATGATTGGAGCAACTAAAATCAATATATATTAGGTACTCATCATCTTTACCTTGGTTGGCTGTCATATTCATGAGTAATAGGGAATCCTCTTGTTCAATTGTATAGTTTTTGTAGTTTTTCCTTCCTCTAAAGCCTCCTTGATAGTTTTTGTAGCCTTGGTTGAAATTGTGATGGTTGCCTCTTGATTCTCCACAACCTCCTATGTGGAAGCCTCTTCCTCTCTGATTCTTTGTGTTCCTGAAGCATTCATCTATGGTATGATTGTCAAGCCACAAATGTTGCAAGGTGAAGATTTCTATTATCTCCCCCTACCTTGCTTTCCTCCTCTACCCCTTCCTCTAGTACCTCTTCATCTACCTATGAAATTTACTTGAGAGGTACTTGCATCGTCTTCGTTCTTCTTACCTTTGCCTTTATCTTTACTCTTATTTTTACTTGTGTAAGGGGTAGAATTCTGATTACCTCTAGAAGTATCTCCATTCTTGTTGAGATTTGTCTTGTGTGAAGCTTGGTCCCATCAATGTATTGAGGTCAGGTATCTGCATGTCCATATATAGGTCCATTGCTGTGGTAAAAGACTCCCATTTGTCATCAGCCTTGATACCATTTATAATCTACCTTACTATCTTCTCCTCTTCTATTTCCTCTCCAATACTCCCAAGTTGATCAACTACATCCTTCGTCTTGGTCACATAGTCAGCTACACTTTGCTTTGGTTGTTTCTTCAAGGTTGTGAACTCCATCCAAAGCTGGTTCTTTCTAGCCCTTGTGTACGATGAGAAGTATGAAGATAGTACCTCCCAAGTCTCTTGGGAAGTCTTACAATTCCTAATATGAGGTAACAAAAAATCAGAGATTGAATTGAGTCTGTAAGACCTAGCTAGAGCATCCTTTTCACACCACGTAGCTAGTCTCTCTTGCTTCTCTCTTGTAGGTTACTTTTTGCTTCTAAATATTGGCACTTCTTCATCGCCAAAGATGTATCCATACAAGCTTCTAAAGATGCATTTCTTCATCACTGGAGATGCATTTCTTCATTGCTAAATAATTGTACCTATCCACCCATTTTACCTCTATGTTGCTCTCAATATACCACTGTTGGACGAGATAGTGGACAACTTCCAAAGCTGAGATGGAGCTACAAATTCTTGCTTCACACAAACCAAAACTAAGTTGAGCAGTGCAAAGTAGACCTCTTGAGCTCTCCAAGAAGCACAAATAATCATGGAAGTGCTTTGGAAGATGATCATCAAATCATTGGATCAAAATAGATAAGTTGGAATTTCATTATGAACCAAAAACTTGTTATTTTGGTCACTACACATACTCAGAGAAATGAATAGTACTTGTTATTCGCTAACAATTGAGAAAAATCCTTTTGGGCATACCTAACTAATGTAGATAGTGAACTTTTGCAAGCTATTTCACTTGAAGCGATAAACTATGCTCAAAGAATTATATTTAGAAATTTAGAGATGTATCCCAACATTTTGGGATACTAATAGTATGTAGACCAGTGAGCAATGTTTTGCTCATAACTCAAGATTGACTGAGCCAATTAAAATGAAACTTTGTAGCAAGAAAATAGATACTCTAAACTTAAATCACTGAAAATGATCAAGTACAAGCTGAGAAATAGATCAGAGAAGTTCATCGTTCTGAGTGGTACATGACAGAGTAGAATAAATGAGATATGATCAAAATGTATGTATTAATGCACATAACGTACAATGTCATTGGCACTGAATGATTGCACAATGTGAAGGCAATCATAGAGCTATAGTATGAGCTCAATATCCATATAAAATCCCTCTAAAATCTCCACTATATATGATCATTTAAATTGTTTTTCTTTTCATTAATTTAACATACTCACACTTACACATTGACATGCACATATACACATATACATGCACATGCACATGCACACTCACCCATGCATATACACATATACACACACATACACATACTTATACGCATAAAGATACACATGCACATACACACATATACACACACATGCACATACACACATATGCACATACACTTACACATACACATGCAAGCATATAAGGTCTATTTTACATATCCAAAGAGCTAGGTCTAGTCCTATGCTAGTTTGTTGGACCAACTTCACCACTTGACAACTCAACTTTTTGAGCCTCTCCAAACTTCTCCAACTTCTTTCAGTGGTATCAAAGCAACTTCAAGATGGGAGATGGCTCTCTATCTTGAGAAAGCTTGATAGACACAATTATGTTGCTTGGAAAATGAGAATGGAGGCTTATTTGCAAGGAAGAAATCTATGTGGGATTGTAACAAGTGATGAAGCAATACCTATTCCAAGATCCAAAGGAGGAACTACTCAAGAGGAAACAAATAGGCTCACACTTTGGTGTGTAAGGGATGATCAAGCAAGGTCATACATACTCAACTCTAGCTATGATTTTCTATTACCACATATTAGAGGATGCAAGACATCTCAAGAGACTTGGGATGCTCTAGAGACTTTATTTTTTGCTATTACAAAGGCAAGGAAGAACCATCTTTGGAATGCGTTCGTACACATACGCATACACACATGCATATACACAAACATATGTACATCCACATGCATCCACATGCATGCTCATACATATACACATGCATATACACACATACACATACACATTCATATTTACACATACACATACACTTACACTTGCACATACACATACGCATACACATACACATACACATACACATACACATACACATACACATACACATACACATACACATACACATACACATACACATACACATACACATACACATACACATACACATACACATACACATACACATACACATACACATACACATGCATATACACATATAGATACACATACACATACACATACACATACACATACGCATACACGTACACATACACGTACACATACACATACACGTACACATACACGTACACATACACGTACACATAACGTACACATACACGTACGCATACACGTACACATACACGTACACATACACGTGCACATACACGTACACGTACACGTACACATACACGTACACATACACGTACACATACACGTACACATACACGTACACATACACATACACATCTATGAAAATACTACCACATCTGATGTGGTATGTTAGTTTTTCTCTTGTTTTTTTCTACCATAAAATACCTCCCGCTATTGTAATATTGAACAAAAAAATGATCAATATATACATACATACTCAAGTCTATCTATGATTTTCTATTACCACATATTAGAGGATGCAAGACATCTCAAGAGACTTGGGATGCTCTAGAGACTTTATTTTTTGCTATTACAAAGGCAAGGAAGAACCATCTTTGGAATGAGTTCGCACACATACACATACACATATGCATATGCACAAACATATCTACATGCACATGCATCCACATGCATGCTTATACATAAACACACATACACATACACATTCATATATACACATACACATACACATACACATACACATACACATACACATACACATACACATACACATACACATACACATACATGTACATATACACGTACACATACACGTACACATACACGTACACATACACGTACACATACACGTACACATACACATACACGTACACATACACATTGTTGAAGCTCAAAGTCAAGGACAAAGCATGGAAGCACATCAAAAGGTGGACACACAAGAAAAGGGAGCAAGTAGGGAGCTCCAAGAAGTGTATGTCAAATTTTCAGAAGAATCCCCTACAAAAATAGTGATTTTCATCACTAAAAACCATTGTAAATACCATTATCTATTTTTAGTAACTCCATTTTGTTCAAGCCGAGGAGTCCTCGAGCTTGAGGAGTCTTAGAAGTACCATCATACCAATTTTCATAATTTTTAGACTTCGTTTGAGCCCTCAAATAAGCCCTGGAACCTAATTTTTAACTAGGCCGGACACTAGGTCTGGACAGGGCCAAAACTAGTCAAAAAACTATAAAATGA
The DNA here is from genome assembly GCA_020310875.1 of Ceratopteris richardii. Taxonomy (NCBI): domain Eukaryota; kingdom Viridiplantae; phylum Streptophyta; class Polypodiopsida; order Polypodiales; family Pteridaceae; genus Ceratopteris; species Ceratopteris richardii. The sequence continues at coordinate 650,386 of MU260063.1, forward strand.
GCTAGAGAGCTCATTTTTGGGGTTAGCTTGTTAGAGAATAGAGCTTTTGTAAGAGGACTCTTTGGCAATCGAAGCTTTTCATTGTTCCTTTCTTTGATCTTGCCTTGTGTGCGTGTGTGTGTGTATGTGTGTGCATGCTTGTGTGCTTTCACTCACACACTTGTGCCTTCACTTGTTCGTGGTCTTCATACCGGTCCTCACGTCTCCGCGGATTGACAAGTAAAGGAGGTGGTGCATACGCTTGAGCTACACCAAATTTTGGCGCCGTTGCCGGGGAGAGAGCTTCGAGGACGAGCGTTGTGATGGTAAGATCGTAGATTTGCGACGTTGGAAGGTAAAAAAACTGTCATTTCAGTTCATTTTCTGTTTTTTCCTCTTCATCTTCATCATCGTCATCATCTCCACCTTCTTCCATCTTCTTCTTCATAAAAATTTCTTGTTTTTTAGTGCATTTTCAGCATTTTCATACCATTTTTCATGCATTATTGTGTGGGAAGGAGTTAGGAGGTGCAAGGGAGAGAAAGCGCTGTGTTTTTTTCATGATTTTCTGCTCATACGGAGCTCGCCATAGCCGGCGCTCAGAAATTTGAATTTCCCACCAAAAAACGCGATTCTGTGATGAAAATCGCGATTTTGTGAAAATTCAAATTTTTTTGAAAAATCACGATTTTTTGTTTTCCTGCCTAAAAGTTGGCTGAAAAAAATCACGATTCTGTGGTCATTCTCAGAATCGCGATTCTGTGATTGTGCTCAAAATCGCGATTCTCACAAATCACGATTTTCAGTCAAAAAAACACGATTTTGAGAAAACACGATTCCCTACTCAAAATCGCGATTCTCAAACAATCACGATTTTTAGTAAAAAAACACGATTTTGTGAAAAAAGGCGATTCTGTGTAAACACGATTTTTTGCTCAAAATCGCGATTTTCTAAAAACACATTCTGTGCTCAAAATCACGATTTTCATGTCAAAAAACACGATTCTCTAAAACACGATTCTGTGCTCAAAATCGCGATTTTCATGCAAAAAAACACGATTCTCTAAAACACGATTTTGTGCTCAACATCGCGATTTTCATGCCAAAAACACGATTTTGAGAAAATACGATTTTCAACGGGCTCAAAATCGCGATTCTCACAAATCACGATTCTCACAAATCACGATTTTCAGCCAAAAACACGATTTTGTGAATCACGATTCTCTGAGTCAAAATCGCGATTTTCATGTAAAAAAAAAAACACGATTCTCTAAAACACGATTCTGTGCTCAAAATCGCGATTTTCATGTCAAAAAACACGATTCTCAAAAACACGATTTTGTGATCAAAATCGAGATTTTCAGAAACACGATTTTGTGATCAACATCGCGATTTTCAGAAACACGATTTTGTGATCAACATCGCGATTTTCAGAAACACGATTTTGTGATCAACATCGCGATTTTCAGAAACACGGTTTTGTGATCAACATCGCGATTTTCAGAAACACGATTTTGTGATCAACATCGCGATTTTCAAAAACACGATTTTGTGATCAACATCGCGATTTTCAAAACACGATTTTCTGCTCAAAATCGTGATTTTCTTGAAAAGGTCTTGTTTGCCTGTTTTGACCCCCAGGAGCCTGATTTGACATAACTTTTTCATCCAAAGTCCATTTTTTGAGCTCTATAGCTCGTTGGAAAGCTCGTTTCAAATTTGAAGTTGAAGTTGACCCTCAAGTGGAACTAGGGAACCAAGGGGCTCCAAAGAATTTTGAACCATACCAAGGGGAAATTTTGGACTCTTGGCTAAAGCATATGAACCTGAGATCTGGTAGACATTTAGGCAAGGATAAACAAAGCATTAGATCTTCTGAGGCTAGTGTCAACCATACATCCAAGTCTTGGGCACAACAACTAAGTGGTCATCCATACGGACTAAGTTCAGACACAAGTGATTCAGAAATGTCTTTTAGCATGGGGAAACCTGCAGGGGGCTCAGGGACTGCCCATCTACAAACTCCAGAAGGTCCCTATAAGACACAGTTGGAATATATTCGGACCAACCAATTAGGTGCTCGCATCTATGAGGATGGTCTGAGGCGATCAGTGGTCCAACTCAAAAATCCAGATCAATCCTTTGGACTTGAACACCCGGTGGTCAAGTTCGAAGAGGGTTCATACATTGATAAGGAAGGAACCATGTATGTGGTCACCACCCTACCAGATAGGACTGATGAGTTTGGAAATGTCATTCCTGAGAATGAAATAGGAGACCTAGAACAAGGAAATGTAGGACAAGGACCCCAGACTCCTAGAGGTAAGTCAATTTTGACCCGAGTGATCACTCCAGACTGGATCCCTCAAGATAACAAAAGCATAGAACTATTTTTGAATAGAGAAACAGAGGAAGCCTTTTGGAGATTCAAGCCAGATCAACCTAGCCAATTGGGCATAGTCATCATCTACGAGTTCAAGGATCTAGAGATACCAGGCAAAGTTGTCTACCTGGATAACACATCAGAGAAAATTTTCTTGGTAACAGAACATGATAGACATGCATATACTTGGAAGAATGAATTGATTTTCCCCCCACCAAGATCCAATGTTTCCCATGGCCTCCAAGGAGTAGGATCATCACAAGCTCATGAAGCCCAGAGAGAAAGAACTAGAGAGAGACCTGAGGTAAGTTTTGCACACACCATGGGCAGGAATAGGTCAGGATTTGAAAATGAAAGACCTGAAAGAGAGAGACATCAAGCACATAGGCAACAAAGAGATGAACATGATTTTCCATTGCCTAGACCCCGAGAGCACCCAAGAACCCTTAGACCCACTCAAGTGATCATGGCAATGAAGAATTATTTTGACGGGTCAGGAGATCCTTATGATCATGTGGCCGAGTTCAAACAAGTGTTAAGGGCTGAACAGGTTGAGGATTTATTCACCCAATACGAGGCATTTGGTTTGACTCTTAAGGGCACTGCCTTAGCTTGGTTTCAACCACTGAGTAGTCGCAACTATCGCGATATAGATCAACTGCTAGACGAATTCATTGTAGAATTTTCCAAGAGTGGTATCAGGCATAACACATCATCCTTGATCCACAGTTTCAAGCAGACACCCCAAGAAACAGTGCGACTAGCAGGTAGAAGGTTCAGACAGTACCTAGAAAGATGCCCTGCTCTAGAGCTACCCACACCAGTCAAACAAGTGGCTTTGTTCTTAGATGGCTTACTGAGCACAAAGTTAAGATCATATGTGTACTTGAAAGAGCCTAGATCCATAGAAGAGTGTGTACGGACATGCATTGACATAGAAGATAACTTGGGTGAGGAGTTAGGACTGTCCAAACTCTACAAAGATTAGGATAGTTCTACTAGTCATACTTCAAAAATCTCCACGGAAATAGAAGAGATAGCTGAGCAAGTTGCCAAGAAGTTGGGAGTCCAAAATAAACAAACACAGAGAGTCACTCCAGTGAATCGGTGTTATACTTGCGGAGGCGACCACATGGCTAATGTATGCCCATTGCACAACCAGAACATGAGAGAAAGGAATGCTCCATATTGCACTATTGAGAGAAAATATATGAACCACACAGCTCAAGATTGTCCCTATAATAGGCAGGCTGTTAGACAGAATTATCAACAACCTTACCAACCAGGTAGGTATCAAAACCAATACCAACAGCCATATTATAGACCACAACAGCAATATCAGGCACAATATAGGCCACAACCAGTCTTGGGAAACCAACCACCAGCTCCTGCCAACGTGATTCCAGTCAAATATGCTGTGGGAGAGGAAAATCCAAATAGAGCATTGGTGCCACTAACCCCATTGATACTAGATAATGACTCTCATGCTCATAGTTCAGACTACTCCCATGAAGGTAGTCCACATGCTTATCACACAGAGTAACCTGAACATAGTGAGATTTACTCGTATCAATATGAGGCACCACCTATGGAGCAAAATTGGGAGCCAGAATACTCCAATGCCATGTACACAAATCCTAACCCTAGGCCCCAATTGAGACAAATGAGACCACAAGCCCCTAGAGGATCTTGTTTTAGATGTCAAGGTGATCATTTCATTCGTGACTGTCCCCACCCACCATCTCCGAGTCAAGGAAAGTCTATCACAATACAAGCTTTTTGTCCTGATTGTGGCAAAGACCATCTCCCCAGAGATTGTCCAAGAAACCCCTCTAGTGCACCCAAGATTACACCCATTAATGTGGTAGGCTTAGTGGCGGATTCAAGTTCAAGTAGCAGTAATGTGGCACCTGCACAGGCAGTTACTAGGGCACAAACATTAAAACAAGATAAACCAGCAGAGCAATCGGAGTCGAGTGAATCAGGAGAGCCTAGTAAGAGGAAAACAAGAACATGGAAGGATACCAGAGAAAAGGCCAATCGTAAGTGGAATAAAAGTTATCGGAACTAGAAGAAAGCTTGAAAGACGGAAAAACAAAAATAGAAGACATTGCATCTCAAAACCCCTCGCATGCCGAAACTCCATCCATTCCACCTCATCCCACCCCACCACCCATTGTAAATAGACCGCAGCTAGGGTCTGTTCTTGCAGATCCAACCCCAGAAGGCTTGGACATGATGTTCAAGGCCTACCAGGCTCGACTTCAAGAAGGGCCAACAGCTGCAAACCTAGACAAGAGTTACCCTATAGCAGATTTAGAGATTGAACGGATGAAAATGTGCATGAAAATGGTAGAACAAGCTCAAGCTATACTTGAGACTAGTCAAAAGTTCAATCAGACAAACTCTGTCAAATCGGATTTGCATTTTCAGGGCTTACTAGAAAGATTAGAGCAATTGGTAAACAAACCACAAGTTTCTTTAACTCCACAGGCTCAACCAGTTATTGAAAGAGGAAGCTCACTACCAAGGGGAGCTTATGTTCCTAATTCCACAGATGTTGGAACACCTCCTTCAATTCAACAGTACTCTCAAGAGTTCTTGCGGGAAATACAAGAAGAGAAATGGGCCAAGGAGAAGGGTAATTCCCCTCCTATTCCTGAGATTGATGATCTTCATGATCAATTTCCCCAAGACATTCCATCTATTTACGGAGATGAAGCAGAACAACAAGAAGACGAAAGGTTAGATTTTGAATCTAATACCTTAGAAGAACTGCCTCAATTTCCAGGCCCATGGGAATCTGAATCTCTCCAGATTAGAGCTCCCACAATACTAGTAAGAAATGAAGACTCAGTGGTTCCAAGGAACACGGATGTCGTGAAGAACACTAAGGTTCAGTGTCATCTCACTGTAGAAGAGCTGCTCAAAGCAAAACCTGAGCTTTGGAATCATGTGAAGGATCAGGTTCCAGAACTTGATTCCAACATGCCAAAAGCAGGCTCCAAGCAAAGGGTACCTGAGATACCTCTAGACAAAATAGGGGACATGTGTGAGGGTGAAGAAGGTAATACTTATCTTCCAATCACCTACCAAGGTTACACAACCAAAGCAATCATAGATTCAGGTGCTGGTGTTGCCATTGCGACCACCTCCTTGTGGAAGCAATGGGGCAAACCCACATTAAGACCAACTAGAATGAAGCTTCAAATGGCTGATGGTCATTTTGAAAGACCTCTCGGATTGCTAGAAGGGATAACTCTAACCACTTGTGGTGTAGAGTTTGAGCACACATTTGCTATATGTGACTTTGAGAAAAATAATGTCTATGAGATGATCCTAGGAAGACCCTTCCTACGACAATTGCAAATAGTACAGGATTGGGGAACTAACTCCTTGTACTTACAGCACTTAGGGGTCACCACCAAGGTCAATTTGAAGGATTACACCTTCAGAGATGTACCACCCCTACAGTGGAATTCTATCCACAAAGCGAAAGAAGATTCCATCTCTGTGCATTCTGCAAGTTCACCTGATCCATCCTGGCTGCATGAAGATACTCATTTGTGGATGTGCAAGGTCGCAAAGGAAGAGGAAAAACGTTTAAAGGCAAGAGAAGAAGGAACTTCGCTAGGAGATAGACCAATTAGAGACCCAGCCTACACACCAATGATCTTTCCAGATGAGGAGTTTGAGCCTCATGGGTGGCCAGAAATCTTAGCCACCATGGACATTGCTGTCAATGAGGAACAGTGGACACCTCATTGTGATGAGGAGGGTTATGATATCTCAGTGTTCATGTGTCAACCCTTGCTAGAAGAATGTGACCCTAGTGATGTCATAGAAGAAGAAGAGAATGACGATGATCTGGAGTCTATTGTGATGGATAGTTGCTTTAACTCAGAGCAGCACTATCTAGAAGATATAGGAGTGTTCACCCAGAAAGAAGAAGAACCTCTCACAAGTATTAAAATAGTAAATTCAAAGGATGGAAGTGAGAGTAGTCAAAAGAAAAAGAAAAGAAAAGCAGTGAAACGAGAAGACGAGGAATCATTGTTTGAAGTACCAGAAAACTTCAAGAAATATGAAGTTGACGACCGCAAAATTTTGGTACGAATGCCTAAGAGAGAGGCCATCATAGGAGAATCATATGATAATAAAGAAAAGACCAAGAAGATTGTAGTGACCATTGAAGACAACGAAGAGAGATGCACATATATAGGAGATGACCTAAGTGCAAGAGAAGAAATGGAGCTCATAGCTCTATTAAGGGAATATAGGGATGTGTTTGCATGGCACTATAGAGACTTGAAAGGGGTAGATCCAAGAATTTGCTCTCATACTATCCCCATGTCTGCTGATGCTAGGCCCACCAAACAGAAGCCCTACACATATAATGATACCTACGCGGCCAAAATAAAAGAAGAAATTGATAGGTTGATTGAAGCTGGATTCATCTATGAGATTGAGCATACCGAATGGGTGTCCCCCATTGTTGTGGTACCCAAGAAGAACGGGAAGTTGCGAGTGTGTATTAACCTTAAAAAAGTTAATGCCGCTATGATTAGAGATAGTTATCCACTTCCAATCACAGAACACCTATTGGAGCGTGTTGCAGGCAAGGAAGTTTATAGCTTCCTTGATGGATTTTCAGGTTACAATCAAGTAGCCATTGCCCCAGAAGATCAACACAAAACAGCTTTTGCCACAGAATGGGGAATCTTTGCATTTCGTGTGATGCCATTTGGGCTCACCAATGCACCTGCAATATTCCAAAGGCTCATGTGTCATGTCTTCAAAGAGTTCTTGCGAAAGAGCTTAGAAGTGTATGTGGATGATTTATGCGCTCATTCCCAAGAAAGGAGGTTTCACATCCCTGAGCTCAGACAAATCTTCAACAAGTGTAGAGAATATCGAGTGTGTCTGAACCCAGAAAAGTGTGTGTTTATGGTGCGTCAAGGTAAAATCTTAGGTCATATTGTTTCTAAGAATGGAATCTCAACAGATGAAGATAAGGTACGAGCCATAGCGGAGCTACCAAGGCCAAGGAATGTTAAAGAGGTACAAGCCTTTATGGGCCATTGTGGATACTACCGTAGGTTTATCCACATGTACGCGATCATAGCTAGACCCCTTTATGCCTTGTTGTCTAATTTTGAGTGGAACGACGAATGCGAGAATTCTTTCAATGAACTGAAGAAACGTTTGTGCACGGCACCAATACTCACCACTCCTGATTGGAATAAACGATTCCATGTCCATGTGGATGCATCCAATCATGCCATAGGATGTGTGCTAGCACAACCCACAAGTGAAGGAAACTTAGATTTGCCCATAGCATATGCTAGTAGACAGCTCACTGCAGCTGAACGGAACTATACCACAATTGAGCGAGAGGGCTTAGGCATGGTATATGCTGTGAAGAAGTTTAGACACTATTTATTGGCCAACAAGTTCAAGTTTTTCACTGATCATCAAGCTTTGTTATATTTGGTCAATAAACCTTGCAATACTGGACACTTAGTAAGATGGTTCCTCTTACTAATGGAATATGACTTTGAAGTTGTTGTCAGGAAAGGTAGAACCCACCTTCGGGCAATTTAGAAGTTGTTCCTAAATGGGCAAATAAGTTGGTACCAGTCCTAACCTTTGGCCCTGCAAATAAGAATGTGAAAACATCACAAGAAGAAATTGTAAAATCACAAAAATATCACATATTAGCAGGAAGCATGTACAAACAAGATACTGAGGGTGTATTAGCTTGTTGTGTGGAGGATGATGAACATAGTAGTTGGTTGCAACAAGCCCATGAAGGAATGCTAGGAAATCACTATTCTAAACAACGAACATTGCAGAATCTGAAGCGTTTAGGAGTGTATTGGCCTAGCATGGACAAAGAAATACATGAGTGGATTAAGAATTATCCAAGGTGCAGAGAGAGACCCCCAGTGGAGCATGCGACCCTTTATCAAGTGTCATTAATTCCAGATTGGAGTGCTCCATTGGTAGAGTATATGAGATCGGGAAGATCACCCAAAGAGGCTAGTCTAGCAAGAAGACGAAGCATGGAGCAAGAGGCTCAAGGCTATGCCTTAGTAGGAGACAACCTATACCGAAGAGGCAAAGATGGTTACTTAAGACTGTGCGTGCATGAATCAGACTATTTAAAGGTCTTAGAGACTGCACACAATGGTGTTGCAGGTGGACACTTCGGTCCTGATCGAGTCATCAAGACCATTCTATTCTCAGGACTTTGGTGGCCCACTCTTCATATGGATGCACATACCTATGTGAAGAAATGTGACACATGCCAACGTGCACAATATCCAATCAGAAAAGACGAGATGCCTTTGAGGCCAATGATGGGAGGGCGTGCATTTTCAAAGTGGGGCATAGACTTCATAGGTCCGATTAACCCCCCAGCTAGAAACTCACATGCAGAGTATATTATTGTAGCCACAGATTACCTTACAAAGTGGGTAGAAGTGAAAGCCACAACAAAGAATGATGCTCAGACTATGGCTAAGTTCTTATTCGAGAATGTGTTCACGAGATATGGACTACCAATAGAATTAGTGAGCGATAGAGGCACACACTTCTTGAACGAGGTCATTGGAAATCTTCTCCAAGAATTCTTGGTGATACATAAGAAGTCTACTCCCTATCACCCACAAGCTAACGGACAAGCCGAGAGCACGAATAAGATCCTATGTAACGTGTTGACAAAACTTGTAAATGATAAACGCTCTGATTGGGACAAACAACTTCATCATGCTGTTTGGGCTTATCGAGTTGCCTACAAAACGGTACTCAACGCCACCCCATTTCAGATGGTCTTCGGACAGAACGCTGTGCTTCCATTAGATTTCTTAATCCTTGCCTTAAAAGTAGCACAAGAGTATGAGTGGAATGGGCATGAATTGTCCTCTAGGATCTTTGATCTCGAACGCTTGGGTGAGACAAGGCTACGAGCGGCAGCAGGCATCTACGCTGCAAAGAAGAGGCAAAAGGCATACTTTGATGCACACATCAAGGATAAGGGATTGAAAGAGGGAGATCTAGTGTTGGTATACACACTAAAACAACATGCCCGTAAGTTGGAAAAAAGAGGATATGGACCCATGATCATTAATAGAATTTCCACTAGTGGTGCAGTTTAGTTGGCCACTCTAGAAGGAGATATCTTGCCAAACTATATTAGTGGTTGTAGAGTCAAGCTATATCAAGAACCTCTTACTGAGGATATGCTAATGAGACTCAACACTGCTAAGAAGCGAAAAGAAGAAGAGTTAAGAGTGAGAGAAGAAGCACAGGTAGAGGCCAGAGAGCGTATTAGGCGCAATAAGTTAAGGCGATTAGGCCTAGATGTCAACTCAAAAGCCCCAAAATATCACATGGATATGTGTCAAAAGTCAGGCATAGCGACTTCTCAGGTCATTGACCAAAGACCCTTTGTGACCATAGAGATAGGACAAGGGAAGGGTGCAAGGACGGTGAAAGCATTGATTGACTCAGGTGCAGCAAGTAGTGCAGTTAGACTTTCCTACTGCCAAGACTTGCAGTTGAACATCAATCCCATAGAAGCTTATCTCATAGGATTGGGAGGTGTGGAAACCCCTTGTTTGGGCGAGGTGGAACTTCCCATCTACCTTCAAGATGTTCCAATGAAAGTCAAAGCGCTAGTATGTCAAGATGAGAACCTTACAGAACCACTTGTCTTGGGTCAAGATTGGATCTATGACCATGCAGTTAACTTAAACCTAAGAAGTCAAATTCTTCAAGTTTGGGTACATGAACAATGCATTACATTAGAATTAGAGAACTGCATGCTCCTAAATCATGGCACCACACACTCTCTTAGTTCTTCCAAGACTAATCATATGAAAGAAGATGGTGTATGTGTCAAAAGCTCTATGATGCAAAAGGAGTCAATCGTGGAAGACCAGGTTCGAAGGCGGGTGGGTCTTTCTTCTTCTCCAAAGAATCAAGTAGCCACAGTAGTGAGTCCACCACACAAGCAAACACAATCGTTCACGACAACTGCTACATCAAATAGAAAGACACCATTCGATAAAAAAGCAGTTCCGAGCATGAAGCAGATATGGGTACGCAAAGGAGAGCAACCACCAGCCTTGCCCCCACAAATCCCATCCATGCAAACCAACCAGGCCAGAAGACAAAGGAAGCAGCTCAGACAAGCTCAATCACAAGGTATCCAACAAGTTTGGGTGCCTAAGAAGTTAGTTGCAGCTCAACAAGGGCAATTACAGATGTGGGTACCTAAGAAGCTCCTACATCCACAACAACCTTTGTTCTCCCACATGCAAAAGGTTTCAACAAAGAAGCCAAAAACAGAAAAAGGGTAAGAACCACGTACAGAGACCAAAGGAAGATCAAATCAGCTCTTCAACATTAGTAGGAAGACATGCAAAAAGGATATGGATTTGGAAGCCAAAAGTGCAAGTAGCCTCCACCGAACCAAAGCATCAACCACACTGGATACCACAGTTTAGAAAGCATCCAAAGAGAAAGACGCCTGAAGTGACCTCTAGAGTGCCAAATGATGTTCTAAAATGGACTCCAATAAGGAGGATTACATAAGTTCGAGACTCAATGGATACCTCCACCAAGGTCGGCATCTACCTCCGCAAATAACATCGAAAGCCTCGAACGAGCAACAACCATGTGCTCCTTGCACAACCCTGCCTTTTGCACCATTCAGGTCATGCATTTCCAAAGTATGCATTAATATAGGGCCACATTACACGGTCGTGCATAGACACACTTGAGAATCCCATGCACAAGAGCACAGTGACATATGTCAAATATTTCTATTGATACTAACTTTTGTGTTCTTGTTTTGTGATATCCTTTTCCTTAAAAAAAAAAAAAAAAAAAAAAAAGGGAGAAAGAAAAGCGGGAGAGAGCTTGTTCCCAGGTTTGGCTTATGAAACATGAATGAGTCATGCTTAGTTGAAGGAGGAACTGTTGATTACTAGGCATTTATCAATTTGGATAGAAGTGTGTCTCGGCCAGCAGTGAGATTATTGCTGCCTTATATGGTAGATGACAAGCATTTGGCATGAACATGGCATCTACAACTATGATTTTCTCTTACCATGGTAGGAATGAAGAGCTTGAAGGTCCGCAACTTGAGTGATGCTTAACTACTTCATGTACCAGAGCATCCAAGGAGATATCTGCAAAGGGTAGTTTTGGAGGAGAAGACTCCTGCATATGAGGAGAGAGGATCCACCACTCAAAAGATCTCATCAGTGGACAATCAACATGGACATTCATCAACAATGTTCCATCCCAAAGGCCGAGTGTACAACACGAAGAGACAAACATCCATCAACCTTCTCCATGGTAAGTATCTTTACTCTGGAAACACCATAACCATGATAGTTTAGGAAACCTCTTCGTCAGCATACCCTTGAGCACTTAGCTCAAGACCCGCAATTTTTGCACCATACTTCTTCCAATGCATTTTCCAAGTAAGCATGCGTAGGGCTACATTACAAGGCCGTGCACAAGGCACATACTTTTTTCAACCCAGGCACGAACACACTTAACCATCATTCATTATGGGTTATGAGTAGTTGGCATGACTGCTCTCAACATCATCTTTGGAAGAGCTAGCGAACGTCATGGGAACAACATCCATATCTCGGAAGCAAATTGAAGCCAGTAGTTGCTCCAAATCACTCTCGACAACCTCTTTTGAGCAACTTGCAGTTTTGAAAGCTCACAACGACACATTCTTGCTGGAATCCAAGGAACCATCTCATACAACGGATGGACACCACCTCTCAAAGCACTACATGGAACAGCCCTTCCAACAAGGGTCTGTCAGGGACGACAGACTCGAGGGGGGGGAGAGTGTTGAAGCTCAAAGTCAAGGACAAAGCATGGAAGCACATCAAAAGGTGGACACACAAGGAAAGGGAGCAAGTAGGGAGCTCCAAGAAGTGTATGTCAAATTTTCAGAAGAATCCCCTACAAAAATAGTGATTTTCATCACTAAAAACCATTGTAAATACCATTATCTATTTTTAGTAACTCCATTTTGTTCAAGCCGAGGAGTCCTCGAGCTTGAGGAGTATTAGAAGTACCATCATACCAATTTTCATAATTTTTAGACTTGGTTTGAGCCCTCAAATAAGCCCTGGAACCTAATTTTTAACTAGGCCGGACACTAGGTCTGGATAGGGCCAAAACTAGTCAAAAAACTATAAAAAGAGCTAGAGAGCTCATTTTTGGGGTTAGCTTGTTAGAGAATAGAGCTTTTGTAAGAGGACTCTTTGGCAATCGAAGCTTTTCATTGTTCCTTTCTTTGATCTTGCCTTGTGTGCGTGTGTGTGTGTATGTGTGTGCATGCTTGTGTGCTTTCACTCACACACTTGTGCCTTCACTTGCTTGTGGTCTTCATACCGGTCCTCACGTCTCCACGGATTGACAAGTAAAGGAGGTGGTGCTTACGCTTGAGCTACACACATACACATACACGTACACATACACGTACACATACACGTACATGTACACATACACGTACACGTACACGTACACGTACACGTACACGTACACGTACACATACACGTACACGTACACATACACATACACATACACGTACACATACACGTACACATACACGTACACATACACGTACACATACACGTACACATACACGTACACATACACGTACACATACACGTACACATACACATACATGTACACGTACACATACACATACACATACACATACACATACACATACACATACACATACACGTACACATACATGTACACATACAGGTACACATACACGTAGACATACATGTACACATACACATACACATACACGTACACATACACATACACATCTATGAAAATACTACCACATCGCAGGTGGTATGTCAATTTTTCTCTTGTTAAAATACCTCCTGCTATTTTAATATTGAACAAAAAAGGATCAATGTATAAAAAAAACTTAAAATTTTAAAACATGCATACAAACATACACACATACATACATTTACACATACATACATACACATACACGTACACATACACATACAAATACACACACATGTACATACATACATAATAAATACATACACATTTATAAACATGCATACACACATACATACACTTACACATATATACTTACACATACACATACACATATACATACACACACATACATAATAAATATACACACTTTTATAAACATGCATACACACATACATATACACACATATATACAAATACAAGAACATATACATACACACAAATACATAACAAATACATACACATTTATAAACATGCATACACACATAAACATATGCATGCATACATACATACACTTACACATACATACACTTACACATACTTACATAAACATGTACATATACATATGCATACACATGCATACCCATACACACATATACCTACACAAACATATAATCAATACATGCACATTTATAAGCATGCATACACACATACATACACATACACACACGTACACACACATATACATACACACACATATACATATGCACACATGCATAATAAATACATACACATTTATAAACATGTGTACACACATGCACACACACACACACATACATATATATATATATATATATATATATATATATATATATATATATATATATATATATATATATATATATATATATATATATATATATATATATATATATATTTACACATATAGGTACACATGCACATACACACAATACACATACACATACTCATAGATACACACACATACAGATACATACATAACACACAAACATACACATACACATATATACACACATGTACAGATAGATGCATACACATACACCCACATACACACATATACATACATACATACACACATCATACATTTATGAATTTGTATGTGTATTTATATGTTAGAATGTGTATCTGTGTATATGTGAATATGTGTGTGTGTGTAAATGTGTATATGTGAATACGTATGTATGTAAATAAACATATTATTAACATCTAGTATGTTTTTTTGCTACAGAATCACATTGAGATCAATGGGAGGTAACTCCACCACCATGTCCTAATCGTGCAAGGACTACCTATTGTAAGTATATCAAACTTTTTATTATAATACTTGATAGATACATACATGATATATATATATATATATATATATATATATATATATATATATATATATACTTTAGTTATTTATTTTTCATTATTATTAGATTTTGATCAATTAAAGGATACTCCACCACCTCCTACCCATGCAACCACTTCACGTGTCGTTTGACAGGAATTATGATGATTTGTACTATCAAGATCATATTATATGTTGGTGTAACTTTTCTATGGCATGTATCCTATTATATTTTCTCTTATTTTCAATTTTATTATTATATGGGTCTCATTGATTTGTGTTCAATTTAGTTGATGCATCTGCAGCTGAAGATGAGGTCATTGGAATCAACATACACAATGATAAGAAGAGGACTATACACAATATATATATATATATATATATACATATATATATATATATATGTATATATATATATATATACATATATATATATATATATATATATATATATATATATATATATATATATATATATATATATATATATATATATATGTGTGTGTGTGTGTGTGTGTGTGTGTGAGCATAGTTTTTCATCTTCAACAATATGGCAAACACATATGGGTATGGAAGTATGAAAAACATATGATTGAAAATACCATACATGACCATACTTGACCAAACATTAGATATAGGTGTTATACGGGTAATGCAATATGCAACACTATATTAAAAATCAGATTTTTCATTTATAATACACATTAAATTAAGACTCAAGGTCAATTCACATTGCAAAATGCATATCAATAAGTGACTTTTTCTTCAATTATATAATTCTCCCTCATTGCATTTGAAGAGGAGGTTATTGAAATCCACACACACACACACACACACACACACACATATATATATATATATATATATATATATATATATATATATATATATATATATATATATATATATATATATATATATATATATATATATATATATATATATATATATATATATATATATATATATATATAACAAATAAAAGCAATGCATTGTGAGGATGATGTGCCATAAGTATCTGCATCTCTTTCAAACACCACTTATGAGACCACCGAGGTCAAACTCTATCTCTTGTGAACTAAGTATGTAGTTTTTTCCTCTCTCATCAAACTAACTACAAAGAAAAGGATCATATAAGTAAAAGATAAATTATATATTTCAATCTATATGTAAAATGTATACTTACCTCCATATTAAGTGAACAAAACACAACTAGGAGTCAGATAAGCATATCATTCCTTTTTTTTAACTCCAAACCATGCCTGATGTATACTATATTCCCCTGAGCTTATATGTCACACTCTAGCCCTAGGCTACCTATGCATGTCCTCATAGGTACCTATGCAATGCTCTCATGAGTTGGAGGTGGTATATATGTACTGATAATAAATAGATAAAACTAAATCAAAACATGTGTTATAACATCATTAAAAATATTAATTTATAAAAAGAAAACATACCTATGGGCACACAACTCTCTTCTTACAAATAGAGTGGTAGAGGATCCTCTCTCTCTCTCTCTCTTTATCTATCTATCTATCTATCGATATATATATAGATATATATATATATATATATATATGTATATATATATATATATATATATATATATATATATATATATATATATATATATATATATATATATATATATATATATATATATATATATATATATATATATATATGTGTGTGTGTGTGTGTGTGTGTGTGTAGAAATGTGTTTGTGTGTATGTATATGTGTGTATGTGTATGCATCTATGTGTGTGTATGTATGCATGTATGTGTGTGTACATGTGTGTATGCGTTTATGTATATGTGTGTATGTATATGTGTGTATGTATATGTATGTATGTACATGTGTGTGTGCATGTGTTTATATATGTATGTGTTTGTATGTATATGTGTTTATCTATATATGTGTATGTGTTTGTCTGTATGTGTATGTGTGTATATGTGTTTATGCATGTGTATGTGTATGTGAGTGTATATGTGAGTATGCATGTGTGTATGTACGCGATGATGCATGTATATGTGTGTATATGCATGTATTTGTATGTGTATGTATGTATGTGTATGTATGTATGTATATGTGTGTGTATGTGTGTTTCTATGTGTTTGCATGCGTTTGTATGTGTATGTGCTTGTATGTATATGTGTGTATCTATATGTGTTTGTATGTATATGTGTATGTATGTGTATGTGTGTATATGTGTTTATGCATGGGTATGTATATGTGTATGTGTGTGCGTATATATGTGTATGTAGGTGTGTATGTGTGTGCATGCATGTGTGTATGTATGTATGCATATGCATGTGTGTGTCTGTGTATGTGTGTGTATCTCCATGTGTGTACGTATATGTGCATGTATGTAAATGTGCATGTGTATTTTTACATGTGTGTGCATGCATGTGGTTGTATAGTGTGTGTGTGTGTGTGTATGCATGTTTTTATATGTGTATATATGTGTATGTATGTTTGTGTATGCATGTGTGTGTATGTATGTATGTATGAATGTATCTATGCATGTGTGTCTATGTTTGCATGTGAGTGTATGTGTGTTTCTATGTGTGTGTATGTATGTGTATGTGTGTATATGTATATGTGTATGTATGTGTATGTGTGTGTATATGTGTACGTGTGTATGTTCATGTGTGTATGCATGTGTGTATGTATGTATGTATGCATATGCATGTGCATGCATGTGTGTGTATGTATGCATGTGAGTCTATGTGTGTGTGTGTATGTGTATGTATGTGTGTGCATGTATACGTGCATGTACATGTATGTGTGCATGCGTGTGTACGTGTATGTATGTGTGTGCATGTACATGTATGTGTGTGTATGCATGTGTGATATATAAGTGCAGTGCATGTCAATTTGGGAAGTCTCATAGACAGCCCTCTATGAAGAAAGGTTACATCCACGGTGACCTATTGGATCTAGTCCACACAGATATTTGGAGGCCTAGCAAAGAACCTTCAATCTTAGGGTCCAGATATTATGTACCATTCATTGATGATTGTAGTGTTGGAGGAGATGGTGGATAATCACAAGAGATGCGCTGGTGTAACTAAAACCTTCTTCACACCTACAATAAATGATGGCTATGTTGTGGGCCTCTTTAGCTAGCTAATAAGCATAAGTGATCACATATAATTCTTGGAAGATGATGTACTGTGTACCTAAGTATCAACTTAGGGACTTGAGGAGAAAGAGACTATACCTCAATCCCTACAAATGCATATAGTGGGGATTCACACGCTAATGATCAATCCAAGAAGTGTCATAACCTAGCCAAGTGTATGAGGACATGCATTCGAATGACGGTGAATGAAAATGTAAACTAACAAAGGTGAAAACAAGTGTAAACTATCACATTCTAAGCTTTCATGGTCGGCTATGGTGTCGTGATACCTAGAGCAGCAACCAATAGTAAATCGAGCTTTTCTCTCAGCTCCAAACTTGGATAGCAAATAGGGGGTTTCTTTCAAAGCTCGTGAGAAGATGCATCTAATGGTGGTATTTTCACTCGATTCTGACACTTCTACTTCAAGTGATGAGGAATATACTGAGCCGCGAGAATGACCTACCTATGCTTAAGCACTCCTCACACTTCACACACACATTACCAACAACAAACAAGCACTACCATGGATGGACAACACTTCAAAGCACTCTTTCCAAGCCACATACATACATGCAAGCTCACAAGGAAGAAGATACAGAAAGGAGAAAACACAAATTCAAAATTCTGTGCTTTTGATTCTCACAATGGCCAAAAGTCCTTACCATGAATCACAAAATGACTTATGTACATGTGCCCTAAAAATGGTCCTTTCACACAAGAGAATGGAACTTTATTGACTAAGAGATTAATTCCCTATGAATTTACAAGGGTAATGATATAGATATCTATGGATATGCATCTATAGAACTCCTCTAGTGCATTTACATCTGACAATATATTACAAAGCCAACATGTTACAAAAATAAAGTGTCCAAATCGGAAACATTTTGGGGCCCTTCTTTTTCTCTGCATCTCTGCTATTCTTTACTCTGCAACACTCTCCCCCTCTTTGTCTCTGTCGTCCCTTGATAGGCTTTTCTTTTTGTCTGCAGCTTCTTTATAGCTCCTTAGTACACGTAGCTAGTGGTCAAAGAAGTGATAAGGATTGTCAGACAATTTGTTACTTTATCCGAACTAAGTCTTTTGCTTCTATAATCCCCTTGGTATTCTGTACATTCATAAATCTGGGTTGCTGTGTTAAGTCGGGCTGCCATGCATGCAACCAGTGGAGATGGACTACAATAGATTTGTAATTTAGCTCTCCAATAACGTCTTTGTATTTGCACTGCAAGCACCATATGGAAGGTATGAAGGTTTAGATTTCCAGCCTTCGATCTCGATCTCCCAAAGAAGGTTGAAGCACCTTTCAGGGCTCAGGATCTATCGGATATCTTCTTGCCTTTCTTCATGGCTAGTTGTTGGCCTTGATCCATCCTTGCCTGTTGTGTACTTTCCACTCTTGTGTGCCCCTGTGGGGCTCTGTGCAAAGATGAATGTTGTATGCCCCTTGTGGGGCTTCCTACATAGATATGTCTTCAGATATATTCTATTTAGTGAAGCTTTTGTCTTGATTTTCTTCATCTTTTCTTTCTGCTTGTGTCTCCTTCAACAACACCCCCCTCTTGAACTCTCTTGTCCCTGATAGGCTTTGGATGTCGATGGGAGTAAGTCCTATATACCTTTTGCTCTATTTCATTAAACAAATTGGCTTCACATATCATGAATTGCTTCCATTGTTCTGCTTTTACACCATCATGTGGTGTCTCTCTATGGTCTACAAAGAAGCTTAATTCATACGTCACAAATCTGACATTCAGATTAGTTGACATTCTCAAGAAAATTTCTGAGTCAATCTCAAAAAATCCTATTAAAAATGCTTCCTCAAAAGTTTGCATGTATAGGCTTGGCAAAAACGTAAGTCTTGAGTAATATGCCATAATTGTAGGACAACTAGGTATAACAGATAGATCGAAAATAAGGATATATGTGCCTTGCTTAATGCCGATGAAATTCAAAAATGTATAATCTGCATGCTTAAAAACTTTGAGTACTGTGAGTATCATACTGAGGATTTTATTGGTCATCTTTATTGTGAGATCGGGTACTGTCGCATAATGGTTTAGCCAAAACTTGATGGATCTCACCATATATTCTTGAGTCGGTAAATGGTTGTGAGGCGAACTTGGAAGTAAAGGGTATTTCAACCATTGCTCATTGAGCTTACCAGCTCTTTGTAAATCCAAACATTCCTATACATCACGTCGATGTGGCGCTGGGCAAAAAGAAGAATTCACCTGTAATAAATATGGTGTTGCTTGCTAGTGCACCCGCAATGTTGTATTCTTTTCCAAAAACTTCTTTCTCCATAATGGTTGTGCCGCCTCAAATTCTTCTTGAGTGTAAGTGAATGTGTTTGACTTGAAGTTCAACTAGTCATCTCGATCTTTTTGTGTAATCTACTTTATATAACGGCGCATCTGCTCTTTCAATATCCCATAAGGTATGTTGAAAGGTTTTATTATCTGGTCCAAGTCTTTGCCTTTAATTTTTGCTTTTTTTTATTACTTTGACTACATTTTTGAAATTTTGCGTCAATTGGGACACCAATAGTGCCCGTTCCTTCTAACCTAGTTCTGTAGTATAGGACATTGGATGATCATCACTAGGTTCTGCCGCATGCTCCCTTATTGGTGAATGATAGATCGGGGAGATAGAGGACGTACCTCTACCTCCTCAGTAGGATTTCCTTGTTGTGGCTCTACTGGTGTCCCGATGTTTCTAGCATCTTCTAACTATTTCCTGAGCTGAGCAATGACTTTATATTTTTCTTCATTGTCCTTGATGCTGGCCTTGAGCTTTTCTTCAATATTATTATTTTCTTCATATATATGATCCTCACTTGATCCTCATCTTGTATACATTGCTCAGTGTACTTTGCAACCGCGTCTTTCCATTTAAGAGTCAACTCCTTAGTGTTTGTAGAATATTTTGTTTCTAATAGCTTGTAGCTCTTCTATGCGTGTTTAAGCTGATTTTCCATACCTTCCAATTGTTTGCGTATTTCATGTGTGGTATTGTCATCCATGATAGGTACCTCTAAGGGTTCATCCATTAAGAGAGAATTCGTGAGTTCTTTGTTTCTACTCCTCAGATTGTCATTTTTTTCCATATATACTTTCATTTGAGTTTCAAGGAGTTTGCTTTGGTTGAGTATACAAACTTTCTCTATGTTAGAAGTTGCTTTTTGTTGTTCTAAGTCTTGAACTTTCTTTTGTAATTCTGTAGCGGTTTGAGAAGCTTCTTCAACTTGTTGCATGAGATCATTTTGTTGTTCTTGTACTAATTGTACAGTCTTTAATTCGGTAGCTTTCTGAGATAATGCACTTTGTAAGTTGACTATGGTGGCGTGAGTTCCTCACTCTTTGTTTGAAATCTATACTTGTCAACCATCAACATTTCTTTCTCTTGATCTTCTTCCATGAGCACCATTTGTGTGGTCATTGCATTATCAATCATGGTCTTGACAAGTGGCTTTAGTTTATTGACATCCACATTTAACCAAGTTTGCAGTATAATAGGTTATTTGCGTGTGGTCAAGTCCTTTCCTTGTGCCACATGTAGTGTTGTTTGGTGGGGCTATGAGATATGTAGCTGCATCGTTGGCTCAAACTCTTTCGCTAATCCCTTCCCCTATGGCGTATCATCTAGAATCTAAATCACAATTTTTATCAATGTTTGTTGTGAAAGTACCTCTTTTTCTACATTCCTTAATTGTCAAGCCCCAATTCCTTGTATCTGGCAGATTCTGATGGGCTATGGTCTTTTTGACTCTTTTTTTGCAAGCATCTGGACTACTTGTATTGGTGTCCTTGTACAGTAAGATTTACCTAGCCTTGCATGTAAGTATGTGTTTCTTCTAAAGCAGTTGATAGATCCCTTTGTGTTATTGGAGGTTGAGTTAACGAGACCCATGGTAGTAGGTGTGTTCGTTTAGATTGGGGGGTCTCTTGTGCTTCTTCTTCTCTAGCCCGCTTGGCTCCACGCATCGTAGTTCTCGAACTTGTTCCAACTTCTTCTCTTGATATGGATGCTTTCTTCTTCCTTGGAATTGTTGCAGACTTCACGTATCTTTCCATTTCAATAGAGGTTGGCATTAATCGTAAGCATTCCTTCATTTCTAGTGCTTCATAATCAATTAGTGATTGATTTGATTCTCCAACTACCACAAATCACAAATTCGTGGCTTCTCTTTCCTATTTTGATCAAATGGACTCAACCACTTAAGATTCTTTCACTTTTATATCAAGTAAGACTTTAGAAAGTTACAAGAGGTAGTTCACAAGTGAACTTTACATAGTCTTCATTTTAAAGCTTCTTCTATGACTTTGTGGGACTCAAGCCAATACTTAGGCTTGCCATACACTTGCTCCAACATCCTCATCATCTGATTCGATGTCTTAAATTGTGCTTGGCTCCTCCTTGGTGAGGCTTGGAAATTATTCTTCCAAGTCATATGGAAATTTGACCTTCGTGCATTCACTTTCAATTCAAGAGTCATTCTCATCAAACACAACATCTTTACTGACCATAAATCCTTTGTTGGATGGATTATAAAACCTATATCCCTTTTGATTTATATCATACCCTATGAAGATGCATTTCTCTACCTTAGGGTCTAACTTACCTCTGATTTGAGATGGAACATGCACATAAGCAACACAACCAAATATTCTACAATGTTTAAGTGATGGTCTTCTACCATTCCATGCCTCATAGGGGCTCATCCCATCAAGGGACTTAGAAGGTAACCTGTTAATAAGATAAGTGGCAATAGAAACAACCTTTGTCCACAAGTAATTAGGTAACTTCTTTTCATTTAGCGTAAATCTAGCTGCTTCCACAATCAATCTATTCCTCCTCTCTACTACTCCATTTTGCTTAGGAGTATATCTAGTTATGATCTCTCTCTTGATACCTCTGTCCTGCAAAAATGTATCAAGCTCATTGGAGAAGTACTCACCTCCTCCATCTAACCTTATCCTCTTTAAGCTTTTTCCAATTTGATTTTCCACAAGTGCAAGATACTTCTTGAAACAACTGAACACTTCATCCTTATGTTTCATGAAATACAAGATATTCCACCTATTGAAATCATCAATAAATGAAACATAGTACCTTGAGCTTGAAATTGAACAGCCCTTGCTTGGTCCCCACACATCTGCGTGGACAAGTTCCAAATAATCCTCATGCATATAACCTTTCTTTGTAAAGGGCAACCTATGTGATTTACCAAATTGACATGCACCACACTTATAGATCATATGTTGCTTGGATACATTAGATATCCCAAGTACACATTGATCTCTACATATCTGCTTCAATGTTCTTTCACCAATGTGTCCTAATTTTTTGTGCCATATCTCTAACTCAAACAAGGTTTGATCCTTATAATTATAAAGTGTAATGTTTCTAGTGTCCTTAAGCTCAAATGTAAACAATCTACCTATTTTCTCTTCTTTTTCAATTCTCTTTAATCCATGTTGTGGGTCCTCCACAAAGGCTCCAAATTTAGTGAACATAACCTGCAAACCCTTTTCCACTCATCGAATTCCTTATAATAGTAGGTACATAAAGAAATCTGCTCAACAGATTCCTATTTCCATCAGAAGTTTTGACATTTCCTACCTTGACAATTGAATGCTTGGTATCATCACATGTCTGCACTTGGTGCTTTCCCTTGGGCTCCTCAAGATAAAAATGGAGAGCTACATTGCCTACTACATGGTTTGAACAACTAGAGTCAATATAGAAGAGGTGCTCATCATTCATACCTTGTTTTGAAGTCATGTTCATAATGAGAAGAGAATCCTCTTGATCCTCTATATAGTTGTTGAAGTCTTTTCTTGATTTGTATCCTCCTTGAAAATTGTTGTTGTAGCCATGGATGTAACCTTGATCATGATTGAATCTTCCTCTTGATTGCCAGTAGCCACCTCTTTGGAATCCTCTTCCTCTCTTGTTCTTGAAGTTCCTATAGCACTCATCAGTTGTGTGATTAGATAGTCCACATATATTTCATGGGGAAGATTTGAAAGGTCTCCTCCTACCTTCCTTACCTCCTCCGCCCCTTCCTCTTGAATTCCTACCTCTCCCTGCATAGTCAGCTTGAGAAATATCACCTTCATCTTCGACTTTATTGCTCTTTCCTTTATCCTTAGACGTTCATTTATCTTTATAGAGGGCAGAAGAATTGTTATCTCTTGATGATTGAGCATTTTTGTTGAGCTTGGCCTCATGGGTGAAGAGTTGCCCCATGAGAGTGGTTAGATCAGAGATTTGCATATCCATATGAAGATCCATTGCAGTTGTGAAGGATTCCCACTTATCATCTGCCTTGATGCCATTGATTATTTATCTCACTATTTTCTCCTCCTCAATTTCCTCTCCTATGCTTGCCAAGTGATCATCTACATCCTTCACCTTAGTCACAATCTCTGAAACATTCTACTTAGGTTGCTCCTTTTGAGTAGTAAACTCCATCCACAATTGATTCTTCTTGGCTCTTGTATTGGAAGAAAAGTATGAAGATGGAGTATCCCAATTCTCTTGGGAAGTTTTGCAATTCCTAGTATGAGGAAGAAGGAAGTCAGAGATAGAGTTAAGTATATATGATCTGGCTAAAGCATCTTTTGCACACCATGAGTTGAGTATTTCTTGTTCCTCTCTTGTAGGTTGATCTTTGCTTCTAAATATGGGCATCTTTTCATCTCTTGATATGTATCAATAGAGACTTCTTCCTTTTGGATAGGCCTTCATCCTCAAAGACCATGCTGGATAATTATTCCTATCCAATTTATCAATGAAAGAAGGGAAACCATCTCCCATTTTACCTCAACTTGCTCTGATACCATTGTTGGGAGAGATGGATGGATACCTCAAGGAAGTGAGGTGTGGTACTGCTAAAACCTGCTTTGTACCAGCTCTCATACACTTTAGAGTTATAAAGTAGGCCCTTTTAGCTTGCAGATGATACCAAGAAAGTACCTATGTAATTTGGAGTTGATGCTTGAAAAAATTACTCCAAAATAGACTAGTTCAAGAATACCTAGTGTTGAAAAACTTGCTATTTTTTAGTCCATACACCTGTTGGCTTTTTTACTCAGAGCTCACAGTACAGTAAAACTTGACAATTTTTTTTTTTGAAGGAATTCATTTAGCTTAGATAGTTAATGATTGCAAGTGGAATCATTTAAAATGATCAACTATGCTCAGAGAAATAAGTTTAGTAAATCAAATCTTACCCCCGACTTTTTAGGGAGCAACTAGATGACCAGTGAGCACTTATTTCTCCCAGATGCCTAAACCAAATGGCTTTAAATTTTGATAACACAAAATAGACTTTAAGCTCGTTCCAACAAGCAAAAGATTATGAAAAATAGTTGAGTATTCACTAAGATATGACCAAATAAAATTGATTGTTATGAGTAGTCATAGAAGAAAAGTAGACAGAGATGTTCAATGAGCCATATGTATTATAACACATGATTGTGTAGCATCATTGGCATTATAATGATGCTCAATGATGATGAAATGAGTGAGCTATGGTGTGAGCTACTCAAATTCTACAAATGATAAAAAAGAGAGCTCTAAATGAGGCACATAGCTGTGAGATTTTTCAAAGCCTTTTATAAGTATTCCTTCTAAGTTTGAATTTTGAATTCAAACTTGGCTCCAATTAAAAGTGATTCCTCAGATTTAGGATTTATTCCTTCAACCTTAAGCTGTAGCTAATATTCTTCCTAACTCCATGAGATATAAGCATTTACAAGATTCTCCAAGGATTTAATGATTTACAATGGTAAATGTTCAAGTAGTTACAAGCTAAGGTTCACATGTATCATGAAGTGCTAGTTCCACAAAAGTCTTCCATGCTAAGCCAAATGTGTAGGCTTGTACATTTTGCACCAACAATATGTCCTTATACCTTTTCGGCAGAGAAATCAAAATTGCTTCCTCTTTGTCAATTAAATCATGTCCTATGTACGTGCAGCATTCTTCTCCACCCTCGATTGCTACTACAAATTTCTTTGTGGTTTCCTTATTATCATAAGATTCTCTCGAATTTTTATCTCTTTGGCATTCTTATCATGATTTCTCGTTCTTCCAATGCATATTTTTTTTAAATTTTGTGGCACTTCCATCAATGGTTCTTCTTCTTCCTTGGCTTTCACGTTCTTTTCCTTCCTCCCCTTTTGATTTTGTTGACTAGGACTTGAATTATCCTTTTCCTTCATAGGGATGGTGAGGTTTAGGGACATGGCTTCTGCCCACCCTAAAAATTCCTCTTCCGATGAACATTCGGGTCTATCCGAGTCTACTTCCCATTCTTCCTCATTGAATTGCTTACTTCTTTCTGAGATCTCGCCTTCAAGTTTATTCTCTTCTGTTTCTTCCCTTACAAGGTTTATAGTGAAGATGGATATATCATAGCCATCTTCATCACAATGGGGGGTCCATTGTTCTTCATTAATTGCTATATCCATAGTCGCAAGAATCTTGCCTAGCCATAGGGTTCGAATTCCTCATCTGGAAACACTACTGGAACATATGCTGGTCCTCAATGGGTCTAGAGGTGTGTCCTATTCTTGAGGTTCTTGTTGTCGCTCGCTCCTCTTCCTTTGCTACAATTTTACACATCCAAAGGTGAGTATCCTCATGCAGCCATGATGGATTTGATGCTAAGGAATGTACCGATCCCTTCTCATCTTCGTTCTTATGTACATTATTCCATTGCAAAGGTGGTACATCCCTATGAGAATAGTCTGTGAGATTCCCTTTCGTGGTCACTCCTAGGTGTTGTAGTATAGAGAATTCGTTCTCGAATCTTGTACTACTTGTAATTGTCGCATGAAAGGTCTACCTAGAAGCATCTCATATGCTTGATTCTTCCAAAAATCACATGTTGCAAAGGTGTGATCAAATTATACTATGCAAGTGGACAAGGTAATGCTTTCCAATAGTCCTAAGGGCCTTTCTATATGTCTGTCTACCATCTATAGCTTCATCCTGGTAGGTCTAAGGGCTGGTTTCCCCCAACACTTCCACAAAGAAGTGGTTGCGATAGCTATTCCTGCACCCTTGTCTAGGATGGCTTTGTTATTATAACCTTTGTAGGTAATAGGCAAATAAGTGTTACCTTCCTCTCCTTCACTCACATCTCCCTTTGTCTAGGTGCATTTTAGGTACCTTTCCTCGCACACTTGGTCCAGAGAAGTTGTTGCTATCTCTCGGAATTGATTTGATACATGTTTCCATAGTTCTGATTTGATCTTCAATAGCTCGTTCAGAGTCAAATGGCATAGAACTTTGGTGTTCCTAATGGCCTCTATGTTTCTAGGAAGAATTGAGCTCTCTCCCCTTACCAGAATAGTGGGGGCTTTTACTTGAATTGATTGGTCTTCCCAAGGTCTTGTAAGTGAGGTAATTCTTGCAAAGAGTTGGATTTGAAACTAGTGTGATCACTAGGCCAATCATCCACTTGATCTCCATAAATAGATGGGATGTTTGTAGGGAACTGTTCTCCTGAGTCATCAATCTCCAAATATAGGTGGTCGTGATTCTTGTTCTTGCCTCCATCTTTCTTCTTGAATCTCTCTTAAGATGGCATGTGAATCCATATAGCCCATTTCATGATTCTCTAATTCTGACCTATCCATTTCGAATGGATTGGACTTCAAGGGTTCCTCCATGCTAATTTGTGTGCTAGAGCTGACTTTTGTTGTGTTAGATGCTATTTGGCCTAGTCTTTCTAGTAATCTCTAAAAGTGTAGCTCTATCTTGGCCATAACTTCCCAATTGAGGTATTGTGAAGCCTCAAACATTGCCTAGGCTAACTCTACCATTTTCATGCACAGTTTGGTTCTCTTGATTTCTAAGTCGGCTCTTGGGTAGTTCTTGCTGGATTCTCCTACCTGTGGTCCTTCTTGTATCCTAGCTTGATAAGATTTGAACATCATGTCAAGGTTTTTGGGGGTGGGGTCTGCTAGTACTGATCCTTGTTTCGAGGTCACCACCTGTGGTTGAGCCTCTTGTGATGCCATTTCTAGGATTTTGGCTCTAGTTTCCCTTAGGCTTTCTTCTAACTTGTTGGTTTTTTTGCTCCATTTTCTCTTATGTCGCTCTCATTACTGTTTCTAGGTTCTCATCTTCTTTCCTATTGATTCTCCTACCTCGCTAACTTCAGCTATTCTTCTAGAATTTTCTAGTTGCATTTGCCTTTGTGCTTGGGCTCTAGTTACTGCCTGGATGGGTATATACTGGGCTATGGAACCTTCACTGTGTTGGAAAATTCGTATCACATTGATGGGGGTCACTTTCATGGAGGTATTAGCGGGGATCTTAGGGCAATCACTTATAAAGTG
Source organism: Ceratopteris richardii (assembly GCA_020310875.1). Lineage (NCBI taxonomy): Eukaryota > Viridiplantae > Streptophyta > Polypodiopsida > Polypodiales > Pteridaceae > Ceratopteris > Ceratopteris richardii. The sequence goes on from MU260063.1 coordinate 678,403, forward strand.
ATCCTTCCCACATTCAAAACAAAAACCTTGAATATTGAAATATTGTGACTGCACTGCAATTGCAACATGTGGACAATCACGTATGAAGTGGACTTCTTGGCATTTAAAACATAGTCCTTGGGTCCCAGGGGTCGTAGTTGCCTAGCTTGTGGTCTTGGGTTGGGGTTTGTATACATGACCTGAGAATAATCCCGTTCCCAATTCTGCTCATACACATGATTCTCATAGTAAGGGTCTAAGTTTTCTGATGACTTTGTGTAGTAGGCTAGTGGGCTATCTACATGGGTGGAGTCAAAACTGTTTGCATTAGGATCATTGTCTGTGATCAAAGGGGTTGTGGATACTAATGCCATATTTGAATTCTCCACTTGTGCGGCAAACTGTTGTTAGTAGCCAAAGGCACAGACAACAAGCAAGTATGTGAAGGTGGATTACAACAAAGTAGTGGGGAGCCAGGCGGATTAGTTTTTCAAAGAAATATGTTTTATAATACTTTTCAAAACTCTCAATAGTGATTTTCATCACTCTTGTATCATATGTAACATAGAACAACCATTTTTGTAATTAATAGCTCCATTTTCTGCAAGCTGAGGAGTCCTCAAGCTTGAGGAGCTTAGGTAGAATGAGCATACCAATTTTGGCTATTTTTAGACCTCGTTTACCCTTTCAAATAGCACCTAGAACCTATTTTTTTATTATGTTGGACACTAGATGTGAAACCGGTCAAAACTAGTCTAGAAACTATAAATAGAGCTAGAGAGCTCATTTATTGGGTTAGCTTGTATGAGTAGAGAAGAGCTTAGAGCTATTTTGAGCTTGTAATAGTGATTTTGAGTAATAAAATCTATTTCCTATCTTCCATTGTGTCTTGCTTGTCTCTTCATTGTGTGTGTGTATGTGTGTGTGCATCTCTATGCTTCTCACCTTCACTCTCACTACATCTCGCATTCACAATCTTCATATCACTCCTATCTCTTCCGCGGATTGACATTAAGGAGGTGTATCTTCTTAACATCGTGCTTACCATTGTACTAGAGCAACACCAAATTTGGCATTGTTGCCAGGGATTGAGTCTAGGACGAATGTGTGATGGTAAGAGTATAGCAAGAAGTGGTGTTGGAAGGTAAAAATTTCAGTTTTTTTTGTTGTTTTTAAGTAGTTTTTGATGTTTTTCATATCCTCTACACTCCTTCTTTACCATCGCATCATCTTCTTCCACTCCAAAAGAAAATCTAAAAATTCACCATATCCACCTATTCTCCTCATTTCCCCTCATTTGTGCATGTGAGAGAGAGAGAGAGAATGAGAGGGATTTTTTGCTTATATGTGCATGTGTGTTTTTTATATTTCTTGCAGATACACTGCTCCAAAGCAGCTCGAAAGCTTCCAAAAGGTGAGAAATCCACTTTCTTTCAGAATCTACCGTGTGTGTCAAACCATCAGGATGATCTGCCAAACTCCGAATTTTTGGTACCACATCATGGTATAGGTGATCCTTGTGCACATGTGAATCCACAGTTTCATTTTGAAAATCATTACTTTGGTGGACCATCATGAGAGGCTCATGCCATCACGATTGTGTCACACCATCGCGATTGGCTCACGCCATCGCGACATCTCCGCCAGACCATTGCGATGGTCTTACACCATCGTGATGGTTCACTTGAACCATCGCGACGGTCACTGACCATCCTGACGATCTTGTCGTCCCCACGCCATTGCGATCGGCCCATGCCATTGTGATGATTCCCTACCACATGGAAAGCTAGACAATCGCGATCACGATGCCTCGAATCCAGACCATTGCGATTGGCTCAAGCCATTGCGCCTCGTGACCATTGCGACGGGCTCATGCCATCACGACTATTGTGTTGACCGTTGACCATCGCGATGGGCTCACGCCATCGTGATTGCTTGCTAGATAGACCATCGGGACAATTCACCTTAGACCATCGCAACGCCTCGCACCATCGGACCATTGTGATTGTAGCACACCATCATGATGGTTCACCTGAGCCATCGTGACGGTCCTAGACCATCGCGATTGTCTCAGACCATTGTGATTTTCTAGTAAAAATGCCAAATTTAGGGTTTGAATTTTTGTGCAAATTTGAGACTATTTTAAAAGAAATTTTGGGTGACTAAGTTCATTGGAGACTCTTTAGCTCATAATTGAAGAAAAAAATGTTTGTCAGTTTTTACCCCCGAGGGCCTGAACATTCATATCTTTTTCATTCGAAGACCGTTTTTTGAGTTTTATAGATAAGATAATTTGAGGTTGACCATTTGTGGGACTAGAAAAGAAAGGGGGCTTTGGAAAAATTTGGCCAAAAAAGAAGGGACCTAAAAGGTGTATATATCAAAGTGCTTGATCATTAATTTAAGAAGTGGTCTAAACATTGATTTTGACAGGTCTAGCAAGAGCTATCCAAGGCAATCAAAGCAACAGAGTGAAGAATGCAAGGCTTGGGAAGTGCTACTTCTTGGGCATTAGAGCAATCAAAGAAGCTAACTCGATGTTGGAAGAATACTCAACCCCCTCAGTCAATTAATAGCTTAGGCTAAATGTCTAGCATTGTGGATTAAATTAGAACGACGATAGGAACACATCAAATCCAAGAGACTTAAATTTTCAAGTCCAATACTAAAATCAAAGTGTGCGATATGAAAACCTAAAGGAAAAAAAAATAACTATGACAGAACGAGAACTCAAAAGTAAAATGGAAAGTCGATTACTGCTGTATACATTGAAAACAAGACAAGAACTTAAAGGGATTAAAAAAGAAACAAGCATTAAAGAACAAAGAAACATTGACGATCAAAGCATGTACTAAGTGATTCAGGAAGTAAATTCATGAACCTTAGATCGGGCAAGCATATAGGTAAGTTAGACCAACGAAGCCTTAGATCATAAGAAGCAAGTGTAAGAACTATCGCACACTCGTGAGCACAACAATTGAATAGTTACTCTTACGAGTTGGGCTCTCATACCAGTGAATCAGAAATGGCCTTTAGCATGGAAAGACTAGAAGGAGGGTTAAACGTAGCATATTTGGAAAGACCCGAAGGTCCATACAGAAACCAATTAGAATATGTCCGAACCAACCACTTAGGCGCTCACATCTATGAGGATGATTTGCAAAGATCAGAGGTGCAATTGCACAATCCTAATCAACCTATTGGATTAGAACTTCGAGTGGTGAAATTTGAGAGAGACGCATACATAGACAAGGAGGAACAATGTACATCATAAGTACTCAACCTAATCATACTAATGAGTTCGGTATAGTAAATCCTGATGTGGAAGAGAGATCACAACGAAAAGAACCACTAGGGGAAGAACCTAGGACACCTAGAGGGAAATCTTTACTGACAAGAGTACTAATCCTAGAATGGATCCCTCAGGACAATAGAAGCATAGAATTGTTTATGAACAAGGAAATTGATGAAGCATTTTGGAGATACAGAATGGAACAACCTATTGAGGTAGGCTCCATCATGATTTACAAATTCAAGGACCTAGATGCACCTGGAAAGGTTGCATGCCTAGATGATACTTTAGAACGAGTATTTGTAGTACCAGACCACGTGAGAAATACCTAAACATGGAGAGGTGAGTTATTATTCCCTCCATCTCAAACAAATGTAAACAAGAGCCATCAGGGTGCAGGAACATCATCAGCCCATCTCTTTCAAAGAGAGAAGAACAAAGAGAGATGAGAAGTAAGTTTCACTCACCCCATAGGGAGAGATAGAACCACCATGGACACCGATAGAGTGGAAAGACAAAGAGAACCTAGAATACCAGGTGGTAGAGATGATTTTCCTCTACCTAGACCACGCGAACACCCCAGGGTACTAAGACCTACTCAACTAGTAAAGTCAATGAAAAATTACTTCGATGGGACAGGAGATTCCTATGACCATGTTGCAGAGTTTAAGCAAGTGCTACGATTTGAGCAAGTAGAAGACATGTTTACACAATATAATGTGTTTGGACTAACGTTAAAGAACACGGCTTTAACTTGGTTCCAACCATTGCAACAAATGCAATTTAGGGATATTCATCACTTTCTAGAGTCATTCATCACGGAATTCTCTAAGAGTGGAATCAGACATGATAATTCTTCATTGATTCATAGCTTCAAACAGACCCCTCAGGAGACAGTTAGATTGGCAGGACGTAGGTTTAGACAATATGTGGAGAGATGTCTGATGCAAGAGAGGCCAAGCAAGTGCCATTGTTCTTAGATGGCCTCTTAAGCTCTAAACTATGCTCCTATGTATACTTGAAGGAACCGAGAACACTACAGCAATGTGTAAGAATTGTATAGATATTGAGGACACCCTATGAGATGAGTTGGAACTCTCAAAGGTCTATAAGGACTCAGATTGTTCATCTCTAGCATCCTCAAAAGTTTCCAGCTCTATAGAAGACCTAACAGAAAAAGTGGCCAAGAACCTAAGAGTTTCTATTAGACAGATGCCTAGGTTAACAAGAAACAAACATTTTTACACATGTGGTGGTGATCATATGGCAAATGTTTATCCCAACATGGCAGAACCTCAAGCCACCCCTAGTGGCCAATATTGTACGATTGAGAGACGGTACACAAATCACACGGCCCAGGACTGAGAGACGATACACGAATCACACGGCCGAGGACTTCCCATACAACAAACAATTTGTATGATAGAATTACCCACAAGCACATCCCCAACGAGGGACATATCAAGGCCAATACAATGCTTAGCCTCACTATTATAGGCCTCCATAGAACTATCCTTATCAGGCTCAACAAAGACCTCAACCCGTCTTAGTGCAGTAGCCACCCCCACCATCGAACGTCATCCTAGTTAGATATGCTGCTGCAGAAGAAAATCTCAATAGGGCTTTAGTATCTTCTTCACCATTGATCACTGAAAGTGACCCAAATTCTAATAGTTTTGACTCTACCCATGTAGATAGTCCACCCGCATATTACACGGAGTCACGAGAACATGTGAAAACATATCAATATGATAGTCCACCATTGGAACCCAGTTGCGAGCCCGACTATGCTAATGTTATGTATACAAACCCTAATCCGCGACCCCAATTAAGACAGCAAAGACCACAGGGCCCTAGAGGATCAAGCTTTAGGTGCCAAGGAGATCATTTCATTAAGGATTGTCCACATCCTCTGATAGCAGGACAATCACAATATTATAACATACAAGGTTTTTGTGCCAAGTGTGGTAAAGAGCATGTCATCAAAGATTGTCCCAAGAACCCTACTAATGCTTCAAAAGTGACACCCATTAATGTGATATGTATTGTACATAATGTAGATGGATCCAACCCTACATATGTGCCTATCCAAGCTATAACAAGAGCCCATGCGCTCTTACAGAATCAACAGCTTAATCCTAAAAAATTAGTCAGAACTAGCAAAGTTCGAGAGTCAAGTAACGAAAAGACAAAACCTTGGAAAGATTCCAGAGAAAGAATTAAGAGGAAATGGAGTAAAAAGATAACTGAGTTGGAAGGAAGTATGAAGGAATCTAGAACGAATATCCTAGGGTTGACTTCTCAAGAATCTAATCAGGAGAACCTAGCTCAGAGATCAGGATCAATTCTAGTTGAACCCATACCAGAAAACCTAGACATGATGTTTTGTGCATATAAAACTAGATTAAAAGAAGGACCCCCAGATAGCTGAAATGAGTAAGAACTATCCGAGAGCAGATTTAGAAATTGAGAGAACTAAACTCTACATGAAGATGGTAGAATTAGCACAAACTATGCTCGAAGTCTCTCATTATCTTAATTGGAAAAACATGTCCGAACCTCAATTACACTTTCAAGGAATATTTGAGAAGTTAGAATACTTGATTAATAGCAATGAGAAGAAGAACAAATGAAGATAGTTATCCTCTTCCAATCACAAAACACTTATTGGAAAGAGTTACGGGCAAGGAAGTTTACAGCTTTCTTGATGGTTTCTCAGGCTTTAATCAAGTAGCCATTGCTCCTGAAGATCAATACATGATGGCTTTTGCCATAGAATGGGGCATATTTGTATTTTGTGTGATGCCATTTGGGCTGCCAAATGCACGCGCCACTTTCCAATGACTTATGTGTCATGTTTTTAAGGAATTCTTACAAAAGAATTCGGAAGTTTACATCGATGATGTATGTACTGATTCGAATATGAGGCAAACTCATATCCCATAACTAAGACAAGTATTTGACATATGTCAAGAGTATCAGTTTTGTCTGAACCCAAAAAAGTGTGTTTTCATGGTCAGACAAGGAAAAATTCTAGGACACATTGTGTCAAAGAACCGAATCTCGATAGATGAAGAAAAACTGAAAGAAATACTAGACCTACCTAGGCCAAACAATGAAAAAGAGTTACAGGCCTTCATGGGTCATTGTGGTTATTATAGATGATTCGTACACATTTGTGTTATCATAACCAAGCCTCTATACTCTCTTTTAATGAAGTTTGAATGGACAGATGAATGTGAAAATTCATTTTGGAGAAACAAAATCTTCAACAAAACACACACGGTTTCTCTCTTCACCATACAGAGATAAAATGTGTGCAGACTAGTACGAACTGTTACTAATGCACCTCCACAACAAGCAGTCTATCCCTTTTTTTCCTAGCGTGGGATAAGGAAGTGTTCAATTTCCACTGTAACCATGATATATTGAACACAATTAAGACCCATATGCAGTCGCCCATGAAAGAACCAAGAATGCTAAAGTTTTAACAGATCATACAAATTATTCTGATTCAAGTAATGCATTAAACCATTCACAAGGTTTTGGGAATTCCCTCCACTCCCCCTTTTTTTCTAGAAGATCTGGAATCATTGGCATGCATAATTATAAAATGGTAAACCACTGTAACACCTACAACACAGGTCATGCCCTCTTGTGCGACATCAGCTTGAACTTCATTTTGATAGATAGCTATAGCTTTTAATCACATGTCAATCTAATTTTTCCTCATTACCAATCTATAACTTCTGATATCATGCACAGTTAAATTACACACACTCAACATGAGAAAATGTGGCCAACCAATGTCACTGTTGAGTCGAGGGAGAAAGAAATCTCGTGCGGGCAGAAGCGAGATTAGGCCATAGTTTCAAGAAAAAATGTCTTTTCTTAAGATGATCAATATGGATGAGACTTGACCTGTAAGATCAGAATTGGGAATACCACCATTGAGCTACGGTTGCAAGAAATGAAAAGTGCACGCAGTCATCCTTCATGATTCATTTCTCAGCACTCCACCATCTTCAACTCATCTTCGTTTGATCTTCTTGGCAGCCATCAGTCGTTCCAGGTTCTTTTCAATAGAGTTGTCATATGCCCCATCACTCTACTTTTCCCTGTGTTTTCTCCAATCCTCCTCCAAAATGTTTCTTTCCTCTCTTGTATGTCCATGCATCCAATGAGAGGAATAAACAAGACACATGCTGTGACTCCCCCCCTTTTTTTTACCTCCACACAGGACAAAATACAGAGAAGCCCCCAACAGATGCACCTTTGCCCGTCCGCAACTCTAGCACACGGAAGAAAGAAGCCTCCTCACTCCCTCCTTTTTCTTCGTCGATACCTGCACACGGTCCCCCCCCACTAATGCCTGCAGAAACTTCAGCAACCCCCTCTGCAAAAAACGAAGAGAGCAAAACGAGAAAGAGCCAGAGAACCCCCCGCTGCTCCTTTTAGAACCAAAAATGCGACCTGCCTCCCCCGTGTGGGCATTCACAGCCCATAGCCTGTCCTACAACAGTGGACAGCCCTCGAGAAAGAACACCCCCCCGAGAGAATGGCCCCTTTTCTTCTTTCTGCCATCAAATCCCCCCCTTGTGTACCTGCATATCTTCACAAAAAAATAAGAGAATTCACCCCCCTTGTTGTTAGAGGGCATTTAGGGTCGCCTTCCCCCTTCTGCTGCGTGAAGCGTGTGTGTATCAATGCGTGTAGCCCTCTACCAGAGTATGGAGCAGAAAGCAAAAAAATAATTGCCTGCCATTAATTTCAGAAAATGCCCCAATGGATTCTTTTTAAGATCACCAAGAAATGCTCTCGAGTTTCTTTGTTAGTCAATTAGGCCATGTCATGCTTTGCGACTAGACTCAAAGACCATTCAGGATTGACTAATGACTTTTCCAATATTCTTGGACAACATTTAGTCCCTCTATCTCTTCTCCATAGTCCTTCACAACCACACATGAACATCCAAGAATTTTCATGGCCTTTCCTTCAGAATCAATCTTGCGGAGCCCGAACCCTTCACCTAGCTTCTTGGCACTAGGGACAGAAATTAAGTTTACACTATTCTCAAATCATGGAGCTTGAACTAGTTTACCATAATCTCGTTGATTGCAATCTTCTGCGAGGACACATAGCTGTCTAGAAATCATTGCATCCCAAGAAGCAGCATCATAGCAAGGTATGTCACAAAATGCTTCCTATCTCTAGGCACATGCTCTTGTTTTGCTTCTACTGAATGAATATAGAAGCATCACCATCATAACCATCTTCTTATGCGAAATGCCTGCAATCAACCACCTATTCTACCCAACGAAGACATGTTAGTGTAAAAAGATCAACAGAAATTCTAGTCGACATACATCCTCTTCTACTTGCGAAGTCGTCCTTGACGAGCCAATTTGGTTCCTGCACTCAAACCATTCAAGTCATTGACAATACATCCATGCACATTCACATACCTCATAGTTATTCAATCTCTTTCCAGTGAAGTACTTGCAACCACACTAAATCAACATCCATTAGTCATAAAAATCAGTCCCTTCACTTACCAACTTTGTATGTCGTTTCGCATCTTCACCTATCATGTCCACCTGTCTACAAACTCACCAAAACATTAGACCATTTTTCATCAAATTACAATATCTACAACTAAAATGAAAAGACAACCATATCAATCATCCACATCACACATATATACTCAGCACACACATCATGATCCCGTATCACACATGCATTCTCGTCGTACACAACATACCCATGCCAATAGAAAGCAGAACCACATTTCCTTCCCGACACTCTTCTCGGCTATCCAATCAATACCTCATGAATCTCCTATTCCACATGCATACTCCACCCACTTTCTACACGTGCCATCAAAAACCATTCCCCACTTCCGTTTTTGATACTCTTCGCCGCCACACGAACGTTTTGTTTATTCATTTTTCTCATTTCTAATCGAGTTCTCTCACCGATTTTTCATTCCACTTCTAGCTAGGGTTCCCTATTCCCACTTGCCTTCTTGTCTAATTCTTGTTTTTCCTTGCTTGTCGACTAGATCCTATGCTAGGTCACCACCACACCTCTCGAATTGATGGACACGCGGAAAAGACCACTCAAGCCTAGTACGAGCTCACTCGAACAAGACCACTCGTCGTCAACGTGATTCCGAACTTCACAAGTCATTGCACCACCTAAGAGCCAAACTAACCACTTCCCAAAGGTTTGCACACAAACAAGGTACCTAGCACGATTGGATCCCTCAAGTCCAAGTCTTCCACAGACACGTCGAAGGCAAAACCCTAGCCGAGCTTAAGCTTCGATTCGACATGCCTCATCAGGGGTCCACAAAATCCCAGATCCCCACAATACATACACACATTCCCATCCGAGCATCATGCTCTCTTGCCTCTCTTCTGTCCCCCCTCGAGTGAGGAGTTCTCTTTTTTTTCTTTTTTACTTATTTACTTACGCACGATGCACAACGCTAGCCCTATGCGAAACCAACGTCGGTTTGTGGTTTTGACCACCCGGCCAAAGTGGGTCCACCCACCTATCTAGCCACATAGGCACATAGCCACATATAGGTCGGGCCTACAATGAAACTAGCATCAACTTGTGGCCTCGATCACCCAATCAAGGTTGTTCCACCTACCTACTAGCCCACTACAGCGCACCGACAACACTTACACATATACACAATTATTTCTTTCTTTTCTCTTTTTTCAATTCCAAAGTCTCGAAAATTAGGAGACAAAAGAAAGGCCCTTTTCCCAACCCAAGCAATCACACCACACATACATATATCCCCCCATGGACATCCCGACGAGACACATCTCCTCTCTACCGCTACTCAAGCCAAAATCCGACCACGAATGCCATGGTCAAATTTTTCTCTTGAAGCCCACACATGCTAACTACCTCGTTGACCTGAAACCTCAAAAAATGCCACCTCAATCCTAAGCGTACAACAGGCTTGGTCCGCCCGTCCTCAAATCTCTGATTCGCAATCCCACAAAGCAAACCCTAATCAGACCCAAGCCATCCTCACCAGCATCCATCACATCATCTATTTCTTTCTCATCTCCAACCTCTGCATCGCAGAGATTCCACCTAACCTGATAGATGACCTCGAAAGCTACTATTAGCAGATGTACCTCTTAGTGCCTCCGGCCTCGCCGCTAAGTCTCTTAATCCTTGCTTGTTATACGCAATATTGTTATGGTATTGGAACAAGTCACAATCGATGCTTCGGAATCGATTCCGTATTTGCTCCATTTCTTCATCTAACTCTTTCATCCTTTTTTCATATCTCAGTGGGATATCCTCCCTCTTCTCAACTTGAAAGATCAACTTCTCAACTTCCTCTCTAATCGATCTTTCCTCCCAAATCCTATTCATATTTTCTACATCTAGATCATCTATCTTCTTCGACAATTCATTCTTCATTCTTTCTAACTCCGTTCCGAACATATCCAACCTATCCAACATGGCTTTCAACTCTCCTTCCATTTTTTCTACTTTCGGGTCCCCTTCTACACATCTCTGTCTCTCGTCGTCTCTCTGACTCATCCATTTACCTAGCTTGCCACTCAATCTCTCATTTTCCTTCTCTAATTGTCTCATTTTCTCATCACTCTCTGCTTGAGCACTCTTCATCCCTTCTAGTTCTAGCTGCAAGATCGTCACATTCAGAATAATAGCAATGCCTAGCTCATTGTTGCACCCCTATAACAAAATACCAGATATCCCATCACTCCTTTGTAGTATACAGTAAACTAAAGCCCACCTTCTCTAATTCTATACACATCCTTTTATGTATCCAAGCAACAATACTACCTCTTGTCACTCACCGAAAGCGTGGGAAAAGAAAAAAACATATGTCATGCATCTGAGTTAACACTTAAGAAAAAACTTCTATTTATATGTGACTCAACATTTTGACATACTCACTACCTGGTCGTCATGCTACTCCAAGTGGTTAGACACGCTTACATTAGACATATTTACAACGCAGAGGCTTTGGAACTAGATGTGGCCTCACACTTTTATAGAGCCAATCGCATTCCTCATCTTGGAGAAACAAAATCTTCAACAAAACACACAGGGTTTCTCTCTCCACCGTACAGAGATAAAATGTGTGCAGACCAGTACGAACTGTTACTAATGCACCTCCACAACAAGCAGTCTATCAATTTTTTTCCTAGCGTGGGATAAGGAAGTGTTCAATTTCCTAGCGTGGGATAAGGAAGTGTTCAATTTTTTTCCTAGCGTGGGATAAGGAAGTGGGATATATTAGACGTAATTAAGACCCATATGCAGTCGCCCATGAAAGAACCAAGAATGCTAAAGTTTTAACAGATCATACAAATTATTCTGATTCAAGTAATGCATTAAACCATTCACAAGGTTTCGGGAATTCCCCCCACTCCCCCTTTTTTCTAGAAGATCTGGAATCATTGGCATGCATAATTATAAAATGGTAAATCACTGTAACACCTACAATAGAGGTTATGCCCTCTTGTGCGACATCAGCTTGAACTCCGTTTTGACAGATAGCTACAGCTTTTAATCACATGTCAATCTAATTCTACCTCATTACCAATCTATAACTTCTGATATCATGCGCACTTAAATTACACACACTCAACATGAGAAAATGTGGCCAACCAATTTCACTATTGAATCGAGGGAGAAAGAAATCTCGTGCCGACAAAAGCGAGATTAGGCCATAGTTTCAGGAAAAAATGTTTTTTCTTAAGATGATCAATATGGATGAGACTTGACCTGTAAGATCAGAATTCAGAATACCTCCGTTGAGCTACGGTTGCAAGTAGTGAAAAGTGCATGCAGTCATCCTTCATGATTCATTTCTCAGCACTCCACCATCTTCTACTCAGCTTCCTCTGTTCTTCTTGGCAGCCATCAGTCGTTCGAGGTTCTTTTCAATAGAGTTGCCATCTGCCCCATCACTCTACTTTTCCCTGCATTTTCTTGAAATCCTCCTCCAAAAGGTTTCTTTCCTCTTTTGTATGTCCACGCAGCCAATGAGAGCAATAAACAAGACACAGGTTGTGACCCCACCCCCCTTTTTCTGTCTGCACATAGGACAAAATACAGAGAAGCCCCCAACAGATGCACCTTTGCCCGTCCGCAACTCTAGCACACAGAAGAAAGAAGCCTCCTCACTCCCTCCTTGTTCTTCATCGATACCTGCACACGGTCCCCCCCACTGGTGCCTGCAGAAACTTCAGCAACCCCCTCTACAGAAAATGAAGAGAGCAAAACGAGAGAGAGCGAGAGAACCCCGCACTACTCCTTTTAAAACCAAAAATGCGACCTGCCTCACCCGTGTGGGCATTCAGAGCCCATAGCCTCTCCTACAGCAACCGACAGCCCTCGGGAAAGAACACCCCCCCCGAGAGAATGGCCCCTTTTTTTCTTTCTGCTGTCGAATTCCCCCCTTTTGTACCTGCATATCTGTTGCGAACATTTGTTTTATGTAGGGCACAAGTTTCAAATTATGTAAATACCTTTGGGAAGTCTTCAAATACTTCAAGAAGGCTCATATTATTCATAAAATGTAGAAAAAATACCACATGAGTTCTAGAACATGGTGAGTCAAATTAGTGAGTCACAAGGGAGCTGCACTGGTGTCCTAGTGGAAGGTTGATGTGGCTAGTTCTCAAAGTCCATCAATACTTTTTTCTTATTTGAGCACTTGAGTCATGTAATACCTCCACCCAAGTGTCTACCACGAATTTATATGTATTAGGAAGGTTTTAGATTAGTTCCTCATGCTATAAAAAGAGGAGAAAAGTCGTGATCTTGTGGGAAGTCCAAGAGAGTCATATGTGTATCTCTACGTTGTTGTAGTTTTGTATGCAGCGATTGCAGAGCTTATATCTTCCTCATTATATATCCAAATTACATGTTTGATAACTCATTTGAAAGCTCTTACTGTCTACTTGCATAGTCTCAATTTTCATAATCATTGCATTTCGGGGCTGAGAGTAGTACTCTCTGCAAGTAGTGTGTTTTCTCGGGTTTCACGCCTTCTGAAGGTCTCCATTAAACCTCAAACTTGCAGAGGTCATATCTCCTTCTGTATTTATCTAAATTAAGTGTTGTTTGGCTCATTGGAAAGCTCTTGGTCTCTAGTATATGTGGTTAAAAGAGTTTGAAAGAATGCTAAGCTAGTAGAGAAAGTAAGCTCTACAAGCATGACTAGTTTTCTGTGATGAAGTTTGTGAGAAGGTCAACTTGTTCCTAGGGGGTTCCACCTACTTCCAGCTATATTTTGGAGGTCAATAAACTCCAACATTGGTATCAGATCTTGGAATTGAAGCTTGGAGAAGGTTATAACACCTTGATGAAGAATTTGAAGCTATTGGAGCAGAGGTTCATCATCGACACTACACAAAGGTAGAAGGAAGATTCAACTAAAAAATGAGTTGAATAACATAAAGAAAGATGCAAGGACATCAGTCAATGATTAGTTGTTGAAGGTTAAAGAGATTGCAGATCAACTAGGAGGACGACGACTTGGTTGCACATACTCTCAACGGACTCAAGGATGATGAGAGATGGAAACCATTCAGTACTTCAGTTTATGTTAGAGGAGAATTACGAGACTTTGATCAGCTTGTTGCGCTTATGGTCACCGAGGAGATGAATCTAAATGGCTCTACTTCAAATCAAAAAGGATCTCAAGGACAAGCTCTTTATGTAGGATCATCAAGAGGTGGAAACAAAGGAATAAGAGGTTCAAATAGAGGTCGAGGAAGAAGGAGCGATGATCAAGGGACTTCAAGTGGTTTCTTCAACACAAGAGGAAGAGGAAGATCAAACGCTAGAGGTACAAGAGGAAACTACAACTACAATCAAAGACAAAGGAGTGAAGATAACAACAATTTCTATATATGTGGAAGGTATGGACACTATGCCAAAAATTGTTATCAAAATGAAAATAATCAAGGTGGTAATCGAAGAGGAGGCTATTCAAGAAGAGGTAAACAACAAGGAAATTATGCAGTTGAAGGTAAAAGTGATGACTATGATTCTCTTCTTATGATGAATGTAGAAACTAAGATGAATTGCAATAGTGATGTATGGTATGTAGATAGTGGTTGCTCTAACCATATGTCACATGATGCTTCATGGTTTTCTAATATGCATAATCCTTCATGTAAAGGTCATGTTGAAACAGGAGATGATACAACACATAAGATTATGCAGGTGCAGGATAAGATCAAGACAAATTGCTTGAAGGATGTGCTTTATGTGCCAACGATTACTAAGAATTTGATGTCAGTTGGTCAAATGGTAGAAAAAGGTTTGCAAATAAGATTTAATCATGCAGGTTGCTTCATTGAGGATCCAAAGCAAAGGAGGTTAATTGCTAGAGGTCAAAAACAAGGTAGATTGTTTACATTCAAGGTAAACCCAAATCATATAAACTATTTCTCTTATGGTATGCATCGAATAGCAGAGCTTGATCTATGGAACAAAAGGATTGGACACATGAATGTACACAGGTTAAAGGAGCTATCAAAGAAGAGGATTGTTGAAGGATTACCTGATCTTAATAAGCAACAAATGGTGCATCTTTGTGAAGCATGTCAAATGGGTAAGCAGAGTAGATAGCCTTTCAAGCATTCAAGCTATGTAAGCAGTGTATTGCTAGATCTTATACACACGGATGTATGGGGTCCTACTGAAGAAGCATCCTTGGATGGTAATAAGTACTATGTATCATTCATTGATGATCATAGTAGAATGACATTTGTGTATTTCATTAAACATAAGAGTGAAGTCTTTGACTGTTTCAAAAATTTTAAATCATTTGTCGAGAAGCAAACAGGAAGATATGTTAAGAAGCTAAGATCCAATGGAGGGGGAGAGTATTTCTCTCAAGCTTTTATTGATTTTTTGTATGATGAAGGTATCAAAAGAGAAGTTACATGCAGGTATACTCCACAACAAAATGGAGTCGCAGAGAGAAGAAACAGAATCATAGCAGAAGCATCTAGAAGCATGCTAAATGATATGTGTTTGCCTAATTCTTTTTGGGCTGAAGCTGTTAGCACAAGTGTGTACATTATGAATGGAGTACCTACTGCTGGAGTTCATCATTTGACACCCTATGAGGTATGGCATGGAAGGAAACCAAGTGTAAGTCATTTGAAAGTATTTGGTTGTGTATGTTATGTACATGTACCTAGTGAAGTGAGATCAAAACTTGATGTGAAATCTGAAAAGTGTATATTTTTTGGTTATGCAGATACTCAAAGAGGATATAGATGTTATAATCCTCATACCAATAAGGTGGTTGTTTCAAGAGATGTAAATTTGATGAATCACTTTCATGGTATGTAGATAAGAAAAGTTTGCAGGTCATAAATGGAGATGAAGAAGATACAGATGAAGGAGACGAGTGCTTACCTCAGCCCACAAGAAGTTTAAGTGATGAGAAAAGTGGTCTGGATGAAGAAAGAGACCTACCTTTCAATGGAAGACTAAGGCAAGAGTCACCTCCAAGTATTAAAAGTAAAGGTAAACTCAAACTTGCTGAAGTTAATGATGAGGGAGAGGAAATTAGTGATGTATGTGAGTACGGAGAATCATCAAAGGTTCCTAATAAGAAAGGAAGAGCATCTACATTGGAGGTAAGAAGAACTTCAAGAGTAAGTAAGCAACCTTAAAGGTATACTTATGAATCTTTCATGAATACTCATTATGCTTTTATGACAAAAGTTGAGCAGGAAAATGAACCCACATGTTATGATGAGGCAAAAGGAGATGAAAAGTGGGAGAAAACAATGAGAGAAGAAATGGAAGCACTACAGGATAACAAGACTTGGAATTTAGTTCCAAAGACACCAAAACAAAAGGTAATTGGTTGCAAGTGGGTTTTTAAGACTAAAAGAAATAATGATGGTAGTGTGTCAAGATATAAGGCTAGACTTGTAGCAAAAGGATATAATCAAACTCAAGGATTGGACTATGAGGAAACACTTAGTCTAGTAGCAAACATGGCAACGGTGAGAACTTTGTTGGCTTTAGCTGCAAGTAAAAGGTGGAATATATATCAACTCAATATAAAGAATGTTGTAGCTCAGTGATGAGTAGCACCTCCTTTAATGTCAATCCGGGAAGACGTGAGGATGGTATGAAGACCTCGAACAAGTGACGGCACAAGTGCGTGAGTGAGAAGCACACTAACATGCACACACATACACACACATGCGCACACATAGTAAGACAAAGAGTGAGAAGCAATGGAGTTCTTTCGATTACTTTCAGAAAGCTCTTACAAGTTCATTTCAATTACAAGCTAACCCCAAAAATGAGCTCTCTAGCTCCTTTTATAGTTTTTGACTAGCTTTGGCCCTGTCCAGACCTAGTGTCCGGCCTAGTTAAAAATTAGGTTCCAGGGCTTATTTGAGGGCTCAAATGAGATCTAAAAAATACGAAAATTGGTAAGCAACTACTTCTAAGGCTCCTCAAGCTCGAGGACTCCTCGGCTTGCACAAAATGGAGCTAAAAAAAGGTGAACATGGTATTTACAAGGGTTGTTAGTGATGAGAA
Organism: Ceratopteris richardii; assembly: GCA_020310875.1. NCBI lineage: Eukaryota > Viridiplantae > Streptophyta > Polypodiopsida > Polypodiales > Pteridaceae > Ceratopteris > Ceratopteris richardii. Next base: position 695,267 of record MU260063.1, read on the forward strand.
TCACTTTTAATTGGTGTAAGGGTTTTGAAAAATTAAAGGGTTGCCTTAGTGCTAGATCTGCGTGAATGCTCGTACTTGGTTCTTCATGAAGAAAATTATTGGCCTACTTGCTGGATCGTCGTTGACTGCCTTGTCTGCTTGTAGTTTCCCTTCTCTCTGACTCCCTTCGTGAGCTTCCTTGCTTGGTGAGTCCTTCAGTTCCAACACGCCCCCCTCTCTCGCGTCTGTCGTCCCTGACAGACCCGTGTTGTGTGGGTTTTTGGATGTAGTACTCAACAACATCTTGTGCTAAGTGATGTTCTGCAATCCGCAACCCCTTTGCCAAGTCCGTGAGTAAAGCATCCCAATCTACTGGCCCGGGAACCTCTAGATGTGGCATTCGTAACTTTTCTGAATGGAGAGCTTGTTCCACTGCAAACAACTGCAAGAGATGGGATGGTCTGGGAATGAATATCTCGGAGTGATATTCCCAGAATCCCGTGACAAACATCTCTTCAAACGTTTGTTTGAAGCGGGCCGGTAGATATTTGATGCGAGCGTGCCATGCATACACAACATTAATAGATGGGGTTGCGCTCATGTCGTATACGAGGTCCTGGTTACCTTCATTAAATCCTAGTGCTGACAAATGAGGTTCCTTGACATTTTTGAAGGTCCTGAAGGTGACCAGCATGAGTTCGAAAATTTTCAGGCACATCTGGGTCATGACATCAGGTACATTGTTGAATCGGACCCCCCAATGTCGAATCGTCAAAATCATATATCCAATAGTAGGTGGGCCCTTAGGGGGTGCGAAGTACACATAATTGAGCCACTTCTCACATCCTTTAATTGTCAGCACAGTTTGTGTGTACTCCGGCCATGATCTCCGTCGAAACACAGGGCAATAACATGGGTTATATTTGATGTACAATGGCATGTTATTCCATGTTCTTACCATTTCAGGGTAGGTCTCCAGCAGACGAGTCCTCCATGTAGGTTGATAGATATGTCCTTGTTTGGCACTTGTTGGGAGGTCATCTGGTGCAAACTGGGTAGTCGAGGTTGGTTCCTTTGAGGTATGGTGCTTGATTTCCGCGTTGTAATCCGCCATCAGAACACAGAAAGGCACATACAGGTCGTCCGATGGACCGATCCACCTATGATGTGAGAGATTCTTAAAATAATCGGATTTTATTACAACCTCCTCCAATCGTGACATCAATGCGATTTGGACTGCCACCCTGTCATCATGCGTCGTGGCTACTTTCTCTAATTTTTGCATCCATTCAGGTGCCTCAATTTCAATTGTGTCCATGCCCTGTTCTGTGCGCCTACCCCCGGGTGTTGGCATTGGGACATAGGGGTCCTCGAATGTTTCTTCTACTTCAATTGGTACAAGATCGTCAGGCTCCGGTTCTACAAGAGGGGAGGGCTGACGCTCGTATTGCAGGATCTTGCTACGTAATTCCTCAAGTTCTGCTCGAAGTTTAGTGACTTCTTCAGATGTATCTTCTGTGGTTGTGACCTTGCTTGGTGACGCCTGTTGGGTGGCCAACTGCCTTAGTAAATCATCTCGCTCTTTCTCTAATGCGGCATGGGCTTCCATTAGATCTACATGAGTTTCTAACACCACTTTCATATTCTCGGAGGGAATTGCCTTGAATCGCTCTGGGTAAATCTCCTGTGGGGAACCCTCCATGGCCGCCTCCAAATTCTCTTCGTTCTGTTGCTGTAAGCATTTATTCTCTTCTAGCGCTGTAGACATGTGTTTGCGTAAGAGACCCAAGTTCCGTCGAAGCTTAAGATTTTCCGTTATCTGAGAATGTAGCAGCTTGTCCATGTGTCGTCATTCTTCATCATCTGCTTGGGGTGGGTTGGCAACTAATTGTGCATATTGTTCCTGTAATGTCGCGTGCTGTTGTTGTAGTAGCTGCTTCTGCTCTTCAAGATCCATACATCGTGCTTGGAGATCTGCGTGGCTTCGGAAGAGCCTTGTATGTTGGTTGTCAAGGTGTTGGTAGTGTTGCTGAAGTTGGGACATGCATTGATACATATTATTAAATACATTATTAAGAGGAATGGTGGGAGAAATGGTGTTGAATGCAGAGGGGAAGGGAAAGGGAAAGGGAATTGTGGATGCAGTACTGGAGAAGGGTGAGGGGGGAGGTGGGGGAATGGGAGATGGTGGGTAATTGGGGGGTGGGAGAGGTGTAGAGGTGGGTGATACCTCCATGAATTCAAAAGTGGAGGCCGTGGTGGGAGTGACTGTGAACATGGGGATTGTGGTTGCGGTGAGAGTTGTGAACGTGTATAGAGGTGTGTGTAATTGTGAACTCCCAGGAAGTGTGATCGGAGTGGTGGGGTTTACCGTGGCTGTGGTTAGACTTATGCTTTCAGTGGAAATAGAGTATGTGGGTTGACTGATGGTTTGTGCGGCGGTGTGTGTAGTGGGCTCGGAGGTGGTGACAGTAGAGGTTACAGTGGTAGAGAGAGGTGAATGGGGCAGATGTGGGGGAGAAGGTGGCAAGGGAGGTGATGGAGGTGCACTCGATGTGTGGGCTTCCTCGGTGTCGTGAACAGTGTGTGATGTGCCAGTGGTTGTGGGGGTGCCTTGTGGTCTTGATCCTAATACATTCATTTGTTTCCCCGTACGTGGGGGGCGTCTGCCATATCTTTTCTCTGTCCTTCGTGATTGCACTAGTGCAGTATGCACCGTTTCAGGTACTCCCAAAGCGTCCGATATCATTTCCAAGGTGGCACAGTATTGCTCGTCCACACCTTCCTCCTCCAGAATCTGGTTCATGAGGGCTTTACCTGCAGCTAATGATAGTCTGTGTTGCTCTTGAACTCGGTTCATCGTATCGTAGCTTAATGCGTTAGTATAGGCTGGGGCACCTTCCAGTACTTGTAGGGCTTCTTGATCACACTCTTGTTCTTCTGCTTCTGATTGTCCACCCTGTGCCTCCTCATGTGCTTCTTCTTCATCGTCCACATTGACTACGTTCGGGTGGCTGGGCTGGGCTTGGTCTGGGGCAGTTTGCTGTCCACCAGTTTGCTCTTCCGCGACTTCTACGTTAACTGCTTCTATGATTCTGGCCACCTCTTCATCGGTCAGGTCTTCTAGTGTGAATTCGTGAGGAAACTCGAGATCCGTTGGTATTGGTGAGAACACCAGATTGGGTCCGTCGGTGCTGTGTCGTGGCAGTCTGATAGTGAAGGGTTGCACCCTCCTAGGGAGTCGTGGCGTTGTTTCAGGTGTCAACTCAGCGCGGCCTTGTGCATAGGGCATTTGCATAGCTCCTCTCATTTTCTTGGATGGTGGTCTTGCAGCTGATAACCTTCGTTGAAACTCCTGTACGCGGTTCCAGATGAGTGCCCTTTGCACTGGCACGCCATACGCCAAACATCTATATACAATCCTTGTGAGGGCACAGCAACCATACAATACAGACCTTTGCTTCTTGTACCATCTTTGATGAGCGAGGTGAATTTGGTCAATAATCCAATGAGGCATATTGACTGTCAAATCAAAAGCATCCGCCAAATAGAGACTAAACCATATTTTCTTAGGAGGCATTGTGAACCTTTCTTGTGCTGGAAACGCGAAATGCTGCATGACCATTCGCAAGTGAATGGCAATCGTAGGTGTCATTGCCACCATGTCCTTTAACTTTGTTAGATTTCTGTTCTTCATATTATCGGGGACCATAGTCTCTTTTTCCGTAGGGATGTGCATACCTTTCATGTCGAGGGCTTCTCTTACTAAGTTGATAGTCAGACGGAAACGTTTCAGCTCATTGCCCCTTGTGAGCGATGGAAGTACAAAGGAGCTATATCCCTTTTTGTACTTGCTTGGAGTGAGAGTGCTAATCAAGTATGAGCACCTTAGAAAATCTGGCTTTGGTAGTTGGAACTTGAAGTAATCATAAAGCCCAGCCTTCTTCCATATCGGCTTCAGTCCTTCGTTATTTTGCAGCTTTTCAAACTCCCTTGTAAAGAAGTGGTACCTGCCCCAACGCCCATTGAATTCTATCTCTGCCTCCCACATGTATGTGCCTTCACCCAAGGGTCCTACCACATCACTCAACCAGTGTGAGGTTTTGCCCACGGGCATTGTGTGACCTTGCGGAGGATTCTGAATTGGTATGGCATGTAATGCCCTTAATGCCGCTAGCCGCTCCTTCAATTCCTCCTCCACAGGAAGACTTTCTATATCCACGATTTGGGGACTAGTGCCTGCCTGGGAGCTAGGTCCTGCCGTATCTGCCATGTTCCTTTTTGCTTCCTGTGTCTGTGAGAATATAGAAACATGTGTTAACATTGTACAGGACAAGAGAGAACCGTTGTTGTCCCCATTACAACATTAACATGAGGGTCGGGACAGATTAATGGGTTAGTAAGTGCTTGGTGCTAGTGTGTGTGTGGTTAGGAGTTCGGTAGACCTAAGAGCTAAGTGGAATGATGTAGTGTGATAGTGATGTGGTTAGTAGGTTGTCATGGATTTACAAATGGGGTCCGGGGGTTTGTTACAAGTCTTAGGCTGCCAAATGCAGTGGATGGGTTTTGCTCTTGGTTTCGTAGAGACTCTCGAGAGCTTTATAGGTGTGTCGGCTTGAAAATGAGGCCTTTTAGGGACCCATTTACAAGTGATTTGTTCGTGCTCATGGGCCTTGGTGTGTTCTTGAGTGTTGAAAATGAGTGGATGCCGGCTGCGCAAGTGAATGGATCATGCTGTATAGGGTGTGGTCTTGGTGTAGCTATTTGAGCCCGCAAACAAGCCTTAGGCACCCAAATTTGTCTTGATTGTTGGCTAGCCTTCATCGACTTCTTGGGCACCCAAATAGACTTCACGTTAGCAAAAGAACTTCTGAAAGACTTCTTATTAGTGTTGTGTTGTTGGTTACTAATAAGAGGCTTTGCCCGTGTGGTTGGCTTGAGTGCAACCGGGTGTTCGCCTTTCCGCACCCACACTTGTTTCACTAGCTGAGACATTTTGCTTTGCTCTTTTTTTTGGCCTCCAGTATAGGTAGTGTTCTTCTTCTTCTGTATTCGATCTGCCTTTGGTTGCTGCATCCTTCTGGCCTTTGGAGAAGAAGGGAGTTCTATTGCATCCCTGACTCCTTGATTGAGATCATCATTCTTCTGCATCACAGAGTTTTTGACAAGCACAGCATGGTCATCTTCATGTGTGCTCCTGGAAGGACCAGGAGTTTGTGCCTTTCCTAGTTTCTTGAGTGCCTCATTTTCCAATTCAATTGTAATTCAACTGTGATTTACCCATACCTGAAGAAGTCCCCTTCTTAGGTTTAAGTCGACTGCATGATCATAGATCCAGTCCTGACCCAAGATAAGAGGCTCAGTGAGGTCCTCCCTTGGTTTTGCTGCAATGCTTGAGCTCTAGTGACTACCTGCATTGGTGCAGTGGAGGTCACACTCCCTGTGGAGTCTACTACTAGCCCAATAACGTTAATTGGGGTGATTTTTGGCATGTTATTAGGATTCTTAGGGCAATCTCGTAAGAGATGCTCCTTTCCACACTCTTGGCAATAGCCCTGGATTGTCACTGGTTGGGGTTGTGTAGGTGGAGGCAAGGGACAGTCACGAATGAGATGATCTCCTTGGCATCTGTAGCATGGTCCTCTAGGGAATGGAGGTCTTACTTGTCTAGGTTGAGGTCTAGGGTTGGGGTTTGCATACATGAGATGTGTGTAATCTGACTCCCAACTAGGTTCATTTGGCTCTTCACTATAGTAGGACTCACCATGTTCAGGAGATTGCATGTAGTAGGCCTGGGGGCTGTCAATATGCGTCGAATCAAAGCTATGGTCACTAGGGTCACTTTCAGAAAGCAATGGTGTTACAGGGACTATAGCTCTATTCAGGTTTTCTTCTGCAGCTGCATATTTTACCGGGATCACGTTGGATGGAGCTGGAGGTTGTTGGGCTAACACAGGCTGAGGCCTTTGTTGGTTTTGGTATTGTGGTTGGTAGGTTTGTTGAGGCCTAGCATATTGTTGTGGTGGGTACGGGTTCTGGTATCTCCCCTGCTGAGGGTATGGCTGAGGGTAGGGTTGCCTAACCGCCTGCTTGTTGTATGGGCAATCTTGTGCGGTGTGATTGGTGTACCTCCGTTCTATGGTGCAGTACTAGCTACTAGGATTTACTTGGGGTTGCGCCATGATGGGACATACATTTGCCATATGGTCACCTCCACAAGTATAGCATCTTTTCACCGGGGCGAATCTTGGGATTTGCTTACTAGAGACACCTAGTTTTTTAGCTACTTTCTCTGCAAGTTCCTCAATTGATGTGGATTGCGTGGAAGAGAGGCTAGAGGCACTATCTGAGTCCTTGTAGATTTTGGAAAGCTCTAGTTCTTCCCCTAGGTTATCCTCGATGTCAATGCACATGCGTACGCACTCTTCTATGGTCCTAGGGTCCTTCAAGTACACATAAGATCTCAGTTTGGTACTTAGCAATCCATCCAAGAATAAAGCCACTTGCTTAGCTGGTGTGGGAAGCTCTGAAACGGGACATCTCTCTAAGTATTGCCTAAATCTTCTTCCTGCAAGTCTCACGGTTTCTTGAGGGGTTTGCTTGAAGCTGTGAATCAACGAGGAGGTGTTATGTCTTATGCCACTCTCGGAGAATTCAATAATGAAAGCCTCTAGGAGTTGGTCTATGCTCCTGAACTATCTCTCATTCAATGGTTGAAACCACATAAGAGTTGTGTTCCTAAGGGTTAGACCAAAGGCATTATACTGCGTGAATAAATCCTCCACTTGTTCAGCTCTCAAGACTTGCCTAAACTCAGCCACATGATCATATGGATCTCCCGTGCCATCGAAGTAGTTCTTCATGGACTTAACTAGCTGAGTTGGTCTCAAAGTCCTTGTGTGCTCTCTAGATCGTGGTAGAGGGAACTCATCCGCATTTCTTTGATTCCTGTGGGCTCTAAGTACCTCAGGCTCTACTCTATTTGTTTCCGTCCTCGTTCTTTCTCTGCCCCTTGAGTTGGCAAAGCTCACCTCTGGCCTTTCTCTATGTCTGTCTCTTTGAGTTTCGTGAGCGTGGGAGGTTCCAGCTCCTGGGTGACCAAAGGACACGTTCGATCTTGGTTGGGGGAAGATGAATTCACCCTTCCAAGTGTAAGCATGCCTATCATTTTCTGTAACCACAAAGATCCTCTCTGAAGCGTGATCTAGGTAGGTCACTCTGCCTGGGCTATCTGGATCTTTAAACTCATAGATCATGATTGTTCCTATATCGATTGGTCGATCAGATTTATACCTCCAAAAGGCTTCGTCAGTCTCTCGGTTCAGAAGCAGATCTATACTTTTGTTGTCTTGAGGAATCCACTCTGGTGTGAGAATTCTCGTAAGAACAGATTTCCCTCGAGGGGTCCTGGGCTCTACACCCATGTTTCCTTGCTCCAGGTCACCTAAGTCCGATTCTGGGACTACATTCCCAAATTCATCTGTCCTATTTGGGTGACTGGTGACTACATATATTGTCCCTTCTTTGTCCAAGTATACCCCGTTTTCAAATTTGACAGCTGGGTGCTCTAGCCCAATAGACTGATCAGGGTTTTTAAACTGGACCACAGACCTTCCTAGGCCGTCCTCATAGATGCTAGCACCTAATCGGTTGGTCCTAAGGTATTCCAACTGTGTCTTGTACGGGCCTTCTACCTTGTGCAAATATGGCACACCGGAACTTCCTGTGGGTCTGTCCATGCCTTGAGACATCTCTGATTCGCTAGTCTCAGAGCTAGGGTGGTATGAGTGGTGGCTCAACTGCTGGGCCCAAGACCTAGCAGTGTGGTTGACACTAGCCTCTAAAGACCTGAGACTATGTCTATCTCACCCTAGATGTCGCCCTGATCTAAGGTTCATAAGCCTAATTGAAAAGTCCAATTTTGCCCAAGTACAAACCTCGTTGCTGAGTTCTTTTGTATCAGTTACTTGATTCCTTTTAGTTGATTACCTTGTTTATGGTCTTGTCTGATATAGAGCCGTCAGGTATACTTGAGAGTATGTCCGCACTTGAAAATTGATCGTTCCCCGTTAAGTTCTCTTTCCTTTAAAGTTCTCAATTGTACACAGGTTATGTCCTTAGCTTGAACTTGACTATTTAGGTATTCTTCCACTTGATAAGTGCCTAACGTTGTCCTGGCCTACTCCTATCACTTGTCGTTCTTAGCCTAAGCTAGGAATTGACAGAGGGAGTTGAGAGTTTCCAACCTTTTGCTTCCTGCTTGGTTGCCCTTGAATGCCCAGGAAGTGTGTTCCCAAGCTTGCACTTACACTTGCTTAGAATGCCTTTTGATGCTCTCAATAGACCTGTACGAGTTCCAAGTTAGCTTAAGATTTAAATTCCAAAGACAGAACCAATCACTTTCAGTCATATAACACAAGCATCAATTTGCACTATGATTTTCTTGGAAGACAATTCTAGTGATCCCTGAATTTGTTCCCCTTGGGTATGGTCAACTTCAAAATACCCTATCTGAAAATCAACGTATTATCTCTATAAAAAACAGTTGGGGGCATGTAGTATATGCCATGAGCTTTCCGACAAGCCCAAGAGCTCAAAAATTGGATTCCGCATGAAGAAGTTATGACCGTTCTGGGTTTATGGCTTAAAACTGGATTCAATCTGACTGACAGATCCTAGGGTTTTCACCCAATTCACAAGTGTAGGAACCTCAAAAATGCTAATGGATTGACTATTGTGCCCCAAAATTGCCCAAACTTTAAGAAAAATTAAACCCTAATTTTTGGCCGAAAAGCCTGTCAATCGCGATCGACAGGTCTGTCAATCGCGATTCACAGAGGTGTCCGTCGGGCCTGTCAGTCGCGATCGACAGAGTCGATCGTGGCTGTCAATCGCGATCGACGGTGTCAATCGCGATCGACACGTTTTCTGGATTTTTCACCGCAATTTCAGTCAATCGGGGGCCTACCAGTCGCGATGGACACGTGGCTACGCGCAAAAGTCAATCAATCGTGGAATTTCGGTCAATCGAGATCGACAGTGTCAATCGCGATCAACAGTGTCGGTCGTGGCTGTCAGTCGCGATCGACGGTATCAATCGCGATTGACAGGGTCCTACGTGGCAGTCAATCGGTCACGAGGGTCTGTCGGTCGCGATCGACAGGGGCTGTCGGTCGCGATTGATAGAAGCTGTCGGTCGCGATTGACAGAATCTCTCGATCGTGGCTGTCGATCGCGATCGACAGTGTCGGTCGCGATTGACAGAAAACACGGAATTTTTGAAAATTTTTTAGTGATCTAGGATGTGCTCCTTGTGCTTGTTCTTATGGTGCACTTAGTTTTGTCAAAAGTTGAAATTTTCTGTCAATCGCGATCGACAGAGACCTGCGACCGCGAGACAGTTTTTGAGATTTTCGTACCTGCGTAGCGTGCTGGAGGGGATCATGATGATGGTACCTGCAAGAACACAACAAACATGCAAAAACAATAGCACACACAGTCGCTCTCTCGCTCTCTCTCACAAGTGGAGTGAGGGAAATGAGGTGGAGAAGGTGATATAGTCGAAAAAACTGAAAATTTTCGCGATGATGGAGATGGAGGTGGGAGATGGAGAAGATGATGATGATGATGGAGATGAAGTGAGAAGAAGAGAAAATAAGAAAAGAGAAGAATTTACCTACTACGCCAACGTCCCAAATCTACGTCTTACCATCACACGCTCGTCCTCAAAGCTCGATCCCCGGCAATGGTGCCAAAATTTGGTGTAGCTCAGTGATGAGTAGCACCTCCTTTAATGTCAATCCGGGAATATGTGAGGATGGTATGAAGACCTCGAACAAGTGATCGCACAAGTGCGTGAGTGAGAAGCACACTAACATGCACACACATACACACACACGTGCACACACAGTAAGACAAAGAGTGAGAAGCAATGGAGTTCTTTCGATTACTTTCAGAAAGCTCTTACAAGTTCATTTCAATTACAAGCTAACCCCAAAAATGAGCTCTCTAGCTCCTTTTATAGTTTTTGACTAGCTTTGGCCCTGTCCAGACCTAGTGTTCGGCCTAGTTAAAAATTAGGTTCCAGGGCTTATTTGAGGGCTCAAATGAGATCTAAAAAATAGGAAAATTGGTAAGCAACTACTTCTAAGGCTCCTCAAGCTCGAGGACTCCTCGGCTTGCACAAAATGGAGCTACAAAAAGGTGAACATGGTATTTACAAGGGTTGTTAGTGATGAGAATCACTTTTAATTGGTGTAAGGGTTTTGAAAAATTAAAGGGTTGCCTTAGTGCTAGATCTGCGTGAATGCTCGTACTTGGTTCTTCATGAAGAAAATTATTGGCCTACTTGCCGGATCGTCGTTGACTGCCTTGTCTGCTTGTACTTTCCCTTCTCTCTGACTCCCTTCGTGAGCTTCCTTGCTTGGTGAGTCCTTTAGTTCCAACAAATGCCTTTCTTAATGATGAGTTAAATGAAGAAGTGTATATGTCACAACCAAATGGTTATGTGGATGCAAAATGTCCTAATCATGTATGCAGGTTAAAGAAGGCATTGTATGGTCTTAAACAAGCACCAAGGGCATGGAATGCAAGCTTGGTAAATGTAAGGAATTGAACTCACAACCTCTTGGTTAGGAATGTGATGGGCTAACCACTTGCCCCAAAAGCCATGGTTGAGGATTACTTCCTAATCCTCTCTTTTAGGGTGTGGTTCAACCATCTCCTACCAGGATTATGTTACATTCTTCCCCCCTTGGTCGATCATTGTCCTCAATGATCTACTCTTGTATCCCTCTAGCCTCGGTGATCAGTCCCTTGAACTCCCTAGGTGCCCTTGAATTGATGTTCCTCAACCTCGCACAGTTTCTTGAACCTTGTTCGCAATCTTGGTCTCTTGAACCCTTGCTCTCAACCTTGGTGTCTTGAACCTTCTTGTTCGCAACCTTGGTGTCTCGAGCCCTTGCTCTCAACCTCAATCTTGAACCTTGTTCTCACCCATGCTTGGTATCTTGAACACTCAATCAAGTGCCACCCAAGGATTCCCAACGAATTCACACTTCCAAGCCAGCCCATTGGAAAGTTCGTTCCGAGAGCTTTCCAATGGTATATTACACGCCTCAATCCGACCTACGGATTGAGAGATACACCTCAATCATTGTAAGGTCCATCCTTGAAACCGACGTGCATGCCTTCCACAATTCCTACCCTTTCACATAGAGGATGCCCAAGCGCCTTTTTTAGAGGCCATTGGATCATTCCACCTTGCCCAAGCCTACTTCCTATGCTCTGATACCAATGTAAGAGAACAAGGATTACGACCACCACTTGCTAGAGAGATGACTCTCCTCCCAACCAAATGCCTCTATATATAGCTCTCTCCATGGGACTCCCTTCTTGGGCAGGTGGATACTAACCATCCAAGTGTCAGCCATGTAACTACATGTGCGCCAAGTGTCCCAGTTAACTCGAGTTAACTCACAACCTCTTGGTTAGGAATGTGATGGGCTAACCACTTGCCCCAAAAGCCATGGTTGCCATGGTTGAGGATTACTTCCTAATCCTCTCTCTTAGGGTGTGGTTCAACCATCTCCTACCAGGATTATGTTACATTCTTCCCCCCTTGGTCGATCATTGAGGACAATGATCGACCAAGGGGGGAAGAATGTAACATAATCCTGGTAGGAGATGGTTGAACCACACCCTAAGAGAGAGGATTAGGAAGTAATCCTCAACCATGGCTTTTGGGGCAAGTGGTTAGCCCAGCACATTCCTAACCAAGAGGTTGTGAGTCACTAACAACGGTTGCCTTTGTGCACAGGCAAGCGCCTACCCAACAGAGATGTCCCGGGTTCGTACACTAGGTGCCATCGGAGGTGTAGTCTATGTTTTTTCCAGAGATTAAACATCTTTTCTGCTCTTCAAACGCGAACTTCTTCAGCGCCTAGTTAGATATACTATTTTAATCATGGCAATATAACCTCCTACCAGCGCCCTAATGGCGGAACGGATATGCAGAAATCCTGAGAAGTACAACGTTCTGAGTTCGATTCCAGCGCGGACTATCTGCCAGAGGAGGTGGTGTCCTTTTCTGTTTTTGCTCCTGGATGCGTACTTCTTCAGGCGGAAACTCAGAACACTTAAATACCCGTGCCGTCTTGTTACGTGAGCGCCTTCGGGCTTGTGGATAGGCTGAAGTGCTCCAAATCAGAGGTTGTGGGTTCGACTCCGCTGGTACACGCGTTGGTGTAGCGGATATCCGAATTACTTCCTAAGTCAAGGACGCGAGTTCGAGTCCTTCCTCCACTCGCAGCAAATATGCGTTCATTTTTGGTGATCTTCACCTTATGCTATGGCCGCCAAGACGATTGCCAGTCGTGATGATACTTCGGGATAGCCACGAGCAGAAATATGAAAGGGAGCTATGCACGCAAAAAGTAATGAATCAAGAAGCTAATGGAGAGACATATGATGATGTCCACTCCAAGGTCACCATGAGAGCTTGGCTCTGATACCAATGTAAGAGAACAAGGATTATGACCACCACTTGCTAGAGAGATGACTCTCCTCCCAACCAAATGCCTCTATATATAGCTCTCTCCATGGGACTGCCTTCTTGGGCAGGTGGATACTAACCATCCAAGTGTCAGCCTGTTGGTGCAGACCAATCACCAATTGAAGGCTTAGAGGATTAAAGGATGAAGGAAGGATCAACTATTGAAGCTTGGAAGAAAGACACATTCAGAGTATGTGAGAAATGTACACATATGTATATAGTTCACTTAGATCTTTGATTAGTCATAGACTTGTACAAATTTATCTATAAATACTTTGAGAAAAGTCGGGGCATGTATGAGAGCATATGTGAGAATAGATAGAAGGAAAGAATGAGAAAGTTAGATGTCATGAGACATGTGAAAAGTTAGTTGAGTTTTCTCTCATCACTCAACTGTAATTTTTCTGAGTTAATGAAGAAATATTGCGCCCGATTTTTTTTGTGTCTGCTCCGTCTGTGTTTGATCAATTGAGAAATCCTTTTGAGGATATCTAAGTTGTTAGTTAATGAGCCTGTGACCTGAGTTTCAGAGTCTAATTGCAAACAGGCTAGGAGAATTGTAAGTAGGAACATTCATATGTGTTGAATGTTTATAGTTCTCTGAAACAGGCGTAAATTTCGAGTTTAATCTTTTGGTCAGATCTCACTCCATAGTTTAAAGTTTTGTGCAAGTAAGCACTTAATCTTTAAGTTAGAAGATGATCTACTCGTGGCTAGAAGCATTTGCTTAAACGGGTTTTGTACTGAGAGAATTGAAGTTAAGAAGTTAGGGATGTCTAAATCGACTTCTCAGAAGTGCAGATTCACACATAGGTAACTTGTGAAGTTGATTTCTCAAGTTATACTAAACCTTTTGAAGAACTTTAACTTGGAGGAGATGCGCAATCTCTAGGAGATGATTCGTACAAAGTTTCATAAAAACCTTTACATGTTTGATAGACCAATGTGAAGAAATAGTGCAGCAGACTTTTCTGTGTTTCATCTTCTTCACAGATTTGTCAATTCTTTGATATTTAGTAATTGATCCTCTAAATTAGTGGAAGTTTTGACTTACTCTTGGTATAGAGGTGCTCTAATCACAAGAGTAGGTTGTTCTTTTGGAGATTAACACTCTCCATCAGTGGTATCAGAGCAGGAGACATCAAATCAAGGAAAGGAGGATCCCGACTGCTGCAGATTCAAGAACTTCAACACTTGAAGTACTAAGAAGTGAAAGCTTGGAGTCAAAAGCCTGAGGAGAAGACTACTCGACATCAAGAAAAGCAAAAGGAGCCTAATTCGAAGTAAAGGTACATACATTGTTTGTAAAGCTTGAAGATTTCAATACACAGGTGGATACAAGATGGGAGATACTCTACAGATAGAGAAATTGGATAGGGAAAACTATCCTGCATGGTCAATGAGGATGGAAGCTCATCTTATGAGCAAAGATTTAATTGGTTACATCACAGGAGAAGAAGAGAAGCCAGAGTTCAGAGATCCTAGTGTTCCAACTAGGGAAGAGTTAGCAGATTTGAAAAATTGGATGAAGAAAGATGCTCAAGCTAGGAGCATTATCTATATGGGAGTCAATGATTACTTGTTACCTCATATTAGAGGTCTTGAAAGTGCAACTGACATATGGAATGCTTTGGAGGAGCATTTTCAGAACACTACAAAGTCAAGGAAGGCATCCTTATGGGCAGAGTTTACTACCTTCAAGAAGAAGGCTTCTCAATCTATTTCAGACTATGTGACAAGGATGAAAGATATTGCAGATGCTTTAGGAGCTGTTGATGAAGACATTGAGGAGGATAAATTGGTAAGGCAAATCCTTACAGGGTTGAGAGGTGATGACAAATGGAAGCCATTTATTTTGTCTACAGAGTTATCACTTGACCATTTCACTCCTGATTTAAATCAATTGTTAGGTCATATGCTAACATTTGAGCAGGATGTTAAAGGAGATGGTGACAAGAGTACAGGTCATGCAATGTACTCAAAGGACAAGAAGAAGAATAGCAAAGGAAAACAACAAGCAGGTGAAGATGAAGGAACAACTACTCAAGCCAACTTCCTAAGAGGAAGAGGAGGTGGCAAAGGTAGAGGAAGAGGCAGGAACAACAAAGATGGAGGCAAAGCTTGCTGGATTTGTGGTAAGACAAATCACTTAGCTAATGATTGTTGGCATAATAATCAGAATAATGGAGAATACAATCAAAATTATAATTCAAGAGGAAGAGGTGGCAGAAATCAAAGAGGTAATTACAGAGGTAGAGGTGGAAGGAATTACTTTGGAAGAAATGCAGGTAGAGGATTCCAAAGTCAACAATACAACAACACCTACTACAATTATGCTTCAGATCAAAAGGAAGATTCAACATTGATAATGAATGCAACTTGTGAAAGGCAGAGTGAAGATCAAAGAGTCTTCTACATTGAATCAGGGTGTAGCAATCACCTGAGTGGTAACATATCTTTGATGACTGATTTGGAAAGTAAAGTTTTTAATCATGTTGTTCAAACAGGTGACAACACAAAGCACAATGTGAAGTCAATTGGATCAGTGAAGGCCAAGGATGGAAGCACATTGTTGAGTAAGGTTTTGTATGTTCCTACAATCCCTAAGAATTTGATAAGTGTAGGACAAATTGTTGAAAAGGGATATGAAGTAAGGTTCACTAATGATGGAGTATATGTGGAAGACCCTAGCCAAGGGTATAAACAGATTGTTTCAGGAAAAAAGGAAGGAAGATTATTTACATTGAAGATTCAAGGCAATATTGGTCATGCTATGTTCACATATGGAGGACATAAGATCTCTGAGTTAGATCTTTGGCACAAGAGGCTTGGACATTTCAATGAAAGAGGTATTAAAGATATGGTTAACAATGGTTCAGTGCTTGGATTGCCTAATGTTGCAGGTCAACATATGACATACAGATGTGAGGCATGTCAATTAGGTAAGGCTCATAAACATTCCTATTCCAAGCATGGTTTTATGTACTCAGAGAAGCTTGATTTGGTACACACAGATGTGTGGGGACCATCAAAAGATTTCAGTATAAATGGATCAAGGTATTATGTGATTTATGTTGATGATGCTACTAGGTGGATCACTATCTATGTGATCAAAGATAAGTCAGAAGTGTTTAATACATTTAAACACTATCATGCATATGCAGAAAGAATTACAGGTCATAAGTTGAAAAGACTAAGGTCAGATGGAGGGGGAGAGTATTTCTCTAATGAGTTCAGTGATTACTTATGGAATGCAGGTATAAAAAGGGAAGTTACTTGCAGGTACTCTCCTCAACAAAATGGTGTTGCAGAAAGGAGAAATAGAACAATTGTTGAGTTTGCAAGATCCATGATGAAGGAGAAAAATTGCCCTAATTATTTGTGGGCTGAGGCTGTAAATACAGCCACTTATTTGATCAATAGGTTACCATGTAAAGCCTTGCAGGGTATGACACCATATGAGGCTTGGTGGGGTAAGAGACCTACCTTGGATCATTGCAGAGTTTTTGGGTGTGTGGCATATGCATATGTGCCATCACAATTAAGGCACAAATTGGAACCCAAAGCTGAAAAGTATGTTTTCATTGGCTATGATGATAAGCAGATGGGCTATAGATTGTGGAGTCCATCAACAAAGCAATTTATGGTTTCTAAAGATGTTACATTTGATGAACAAAGCACTTGGTATGCAGGTACAATCAACATCAATACAGGTGATGAAGAAGAAGTGAGTCAAAGAAAAGGTAAATCAAAAGTTCAGATATTTGATGAGCAAGAGAATAATGAAGTGCAGGTTGAAGTGGAAGAGACACCAAGATTTGATCCTGAATGTGAAGAGCTAGAAACCTCAAGGAGTGGAGAACTCAGAAGGTCATCAAGAAATAGGTGGCAACCTACAAGGTATAGTTATGATACTTCATTTCTAGCCACAAAAGATTATGCTTATATGGTGAATACAGATGAAGATCCTTCTACATATGAAGAGGCAAAAGGTAAGGAAAAATGGGAGAGTGCTATGCAGGAAGAATATGATGCACTATTGGAGAATCAAACTTGGGATTTGGTTCCTAAACCAAATAGTCAGAAGATTATTGGATGTAAGTGGGTCTACAAGACAAAAAGGTTTGCAGATGGAAGTGTGTCTAGATACAAAGCTAGACTTGTTGTCAAAGGCTTTGCTCAAACATATGGTATTGATTATGATGAGACCTATAGTCCTGTGGCAAAGATGACAACCATAAGGACACTTATTGCTATTGCTGCATGTAAAGGTTGGAAGCTATGTCAACTTGATGTGAAGAATGCTTTTTTGAATGGTTATATTTCAGATGATGTATTCATGGAGCAACCTCAAGGGTTCAGAGATATAAAGTATCCAGATCATGTGTGCAAGCTCAAGAGAGCTTTGTATGGTTTGAAGCAGGCCCCAAGGGCATGGAACTATAGACTTGTGAAGTTCCTAAAGGAACTTGGTTTTCAGGTGTCTAAAGCAGATAGTAGCTTGCTTGTCAAAGCAAGTGAAAATGGTTTCATATATATGTGCATATATGTTGATGATATAATTCTTACAGGTACAGATGAAGAAGGAATACAAAGGCTCAAGAGGCAAATGGAAAAGGAGTTCAAAATAAGTGACTTGGGAGACTTGTCATATTTCTTGGGCATGGAGATTACATATACTCAACATGGAGTATTTGTGACCCAAGAAAGGTATTTGAAGAACTTGTTAATCAAGTTTAAAATGGATGATTGCAGGGTAGCACCTACACCAATGGAGGTGAATCACAAATTGAGTAAGTATGGAGGTGAAGAATTCAAGGACATGAGACAATATCAGAGTTTGGTTGGTAGCCTTATCTATGCTACTCTAACTAGACCTGATTTATCATATGCAGTAGGGGTTTTGTCTCAATTTATGCATTGCCCAAGGAAAGAACATTGGATTGCAGGACAAAGGGTGTTGAGGTACATTAAGGGTACACTCAATGAAGGTTTGTATTATGGGTTTACCTCAGATACAAATATCAAAATTTATAGTGATGCAGATTGGGCAGGTAATCCAGATGATAGAAGATCAACCTATGGATACATGTGTTATGTGGGAGATAAGTTAATCTCATGGTGTTCTAAGAAGCAACATACAGTTGCTTTGTCTTCTACAGAAGCTGAGTATAAAGGCATGGTTGAAGCTGCAAAGGAAGTGATTTGGCTCAAGATCTTGATGAAGAGTCTTGACATTATGCATGGGGTACCAATTATATATGGAGATAACATGAGTTCATTGTATTTAGCTGCTAATCCTGTTTTTCATGCCAGGACTAAACATATTGAGATTCAATATCACTTTCTAAGAGAGAAGGTGATGGATAAAGAGATTGAAGTAATCCATACTTCAACAAAAGACCAGATAGCTGATATGCTTACAAAGAGCTTGGATGGACCAAAGTTACAAAGGTTCAAAGACATGGCAGGTATAAAGAAGACAGAGAAAACCTCAATTGATGATTGAGGGGGAGCTGTTGGTGCAGACCAATCACCAATTGAAGGCTTAGAGGATTAAAGGATGAAGGAAGGATCAACTATTGAAGCTTGGAAGAAAGACACATTCAGAGTATGTGAGAAATGTACACATATGTATATAGTTCACTTAGATCTTTGATTAGTCATAGACTTGTACAAATTTATCTATAAATACTTTGAGAAAAGTCGGGGCATGTATGAGAGCATATGTGAGAATAGATAGAAGGAAAGAATGAGAAAGTTAGATGTCATGAGACATGTGAAAAGTTAGTTGAGTTTTCTCTCATCACTCAACTGTAATTTTTCTGAGTTAATGAAGAAATATTGCGCCCGATTTTTTCGTGTCTGCTCCGTCTGTGTTTGATCAATTGAGAAATCCTTTTGAGGATATCTAAGTTGTTAGTTAATGAGCCTGTGACCTGAGTTTCAGAGTCTAATTGCAAACAGGCTAGGAGAATTGTAAGTAGGAACATTCATATGTGTTGAATGTTTATAGTTCTCTGAAACAGGCGTAAATTTTGAGTTTAATCTTTTGGTCAAATCTCACTCCATAGTTTAAAGTTTTGTGCAAGTAAGCACTTAATCTTTAAGTTAGAAGATGATCTACTCGTGGCTAGAAGCATTTGCTTAAATGGGTTTTGTACTGAGAGAATTGAAGTTAAGAAGTTAGGGATGTCTAAATCGACTTCTCAGAAGTGCAGATTCAGACATAGGTAACTTGTGAAGTTGATTTCTCAAGTTATACTAAACCTTTTGAAGAACTTTAACTTGGAGGAGATGCGCAATCTCTAGGAGATGATTCGTACAAAGTTTCATAAAAACCTTTACATGTTTGATAGACCAATGTGAAGAAATAGTGCAGCAGACTTTTCTGTGTTTCATCTTCTTCACAGATTTGTCAATTCTTTGATATTTAGTAATTGATCCTCTAAATTAGTGGAAGTTTTGACTTACTCTTGGTATAGAGGTGCTCTAATCACAAGAGTAGGTTTTTCTTTTGGAGATTAACACTCTCCATCACAGCCATGTAACTACATGTGCGCCAAGTGTCCCAGTTAACTCGAGTTAACTCAAGTGGATGCTTCTAGAAGGCTCTAGATCTCTTTGGGCAAAATACTCTCCCCATGTACCCCATGGGGTTTGAACCCAAGACCTCCTCCTTCACATCCTTGAGACTTAACCACTAAGCTAAGTGGATCACTTGTTCACAAGAGCACAAGACCTCCTAGTAAGTCTAAACTCGAGATCTTTGGTCATACACACGGATGACCAAACGGTGTCCGATTTCAGATCTGTCTGAACCGGCCATACCCTTGGATCATAGACTTACTTTATTAGAGTAAAGTATCTTATGCTGCAAGGATATACAGCGAGTCATGCTGATCCTTCACTTTATGTAAAACATGTAGATGCCATGTGTGTCTATGTATGCATTTATGTGGATGACTTGTTGATTACAGGGAATGATACAAAAGCAATTGAAGAGATAAGAGGTAACTTGGGAAAGGAATTTAAAATTTCAGATCTTGGTTTGCTTAGATACTTTCTTGGGATTGAAATTGTGTATGGCAATGAGGGTATGTGGTTGATACAGAGAAAGTATATATGTGATATGCTGAAAAGGTTTGGTATGCAGGAATGTAAATTTGTTTCTACTCCAATGGAATGTAATGTAAAGTTGAGTGCAAAGGAAGGTGATGAGTTGCATGATATGAATGCATATAGATCCATGGTAGGATCTTTGATTTATGCAACAAAAACTATACCAGATATATGCTATGCAGTGGGAGTATTGTCACAGTTTATGCATGAACCTAGAGTACCTCATATGCATGCAGCAAAAAGAGTGCTTAGGTATTTGAAAGGTACCATGAACGAAGGATTATTTTATATTCATGATGCTGATGTAACTCTTAAAGTCTTTAGTGATGCAAATTGGGCTGGAAACAAAGACGATAGAAAATAGCAGGAAACAAGACATTAACATGGAGTTCAAAGAAACAGCCTACAATTGCTTTATCTTCTACACATGCTGAGTATAGAGGTTTAGCATTGGATACTACTAAGGTTATATGGTTTAAAAAGTTGTTTCATGACTTGAATGTGCAAGTTGATGTACCACTGATATATGGGGATAACTTGAGCAGCATTCATATGACCTCAAATCCTATTTTTCATGCTAGAACAAAGCATATAGAGGTTCACTATCATTATGTTCGAGAGAAGGCCATAAACAATGAAGTACAAGTTTCTTTTGTGGGAACAAAGGATCAAGTTGCAGATATCTTCACCAAATCCTTGGATGGACCAAAGCTTCAAAGATTCAACTATATTCTTGGCATGAAGGAAATACCCTTTGAAACTTGAGGGGGAGAATGTTGCGAACATTTGTTTTATGTAGGGTACAAGTTTCAAATTATGTAAATACCTTTGGGAAGTCTTCAAATACTTGAATAAGTCTCATATTATTCATAAAATGTAGAAAAAATACCACGTGAGTTCTAGAACATGGTGAGTCAAATTAGTGAGTCACAAGGGAGCTGCAGTGGTGTCCTAATGGAAGGTTGATGTGGCTAGTTCTCAAAGTCCATCAATACTTTGCTTATTTGAACACTTGAGTCATGTAATACCTCCACCCAAGTGTCTACCATGAATTTAGATGTAATAGGAAGGTTTTAGATTAGTTCCCTATTCTATAAAAAGAGGAGAAAAGTCGTGATCTTGTGGGAAGTCCAAGTGAGTCATATGTGTATCTCTACACTATTGTAGTTTTGTATGTAGAGATTGCAGAGCTTGTATCTTCCTCATTATATATCCAAATTACATGTTTGATACCTCATTTAAAAGCTGTTACGGTCTACATTCATACTCTCAATTTTCATAATCATTGAATTTCGGAGCTGAGAGCACTACTCTCTGCAAGTAGTGTGCCCCTGCTGAAGGTCTCCATTAAATCTCAAACTTGCAGAGGTCATATCTCCTTGTGTATTTATCCAAATTGAGTGTTCTTTGGCTCATTGAAAAGCTCCTGGTCTATAGTATATGTGGTTAAAACACTTTTAAAAAATTCTAAGCTAGTAGAGAACAGTAAGCTCTACAAGCATGACTGGTTTTCTATGATGAAGTTTGTGAGAAGGTCAACTTGTTCCTAGGGGGTTCCACCTACTTCTAGATATATTTTGGAGGTCAATAAACTCCAACAATATCTTCATGAAAAAACAAGAGAATTCAGCCCCCCCTTTGTTGTCAGAGGGCATTTAGGGTCGCCTTCCCCCTTTTGGTGCCCGAAGCGTGTGTGTATCAATGGGCGTAGCCCTCTACCGAAGTATGGAGCAGAAAGCAAAAAAATAATTGCCTGCCATTCATTTTAGAAAATGCCCCAATGGATTCTTTTTAAGATCACCAAGAAATGCTCTCTAGTTTATTTGTTAGTCAATTAGGCCATGTCATGCTTTGTGACTACACTCAAAGACCATTTAGGATTGACTAATGACTTTTCCAATATTCTTGGACAACATTTAGTCCCTCTATCTCTTCTCCATAGTCCTTCACAACCACACATGAACATCCAAAAAATTTCTTGGCCTTTCCTTCATAATCAATCTTGCGGAGCCCGAACCCTTCACTTAGCTTCTTGGCACTAGGGACAGAAATTAAGTTTACATTGTTCTCAAATCATAGAGCTGTAACTAGTTTACCATAATCTCGTTGATTGAAATCTTCTGCCAGGACACACAGCTGTCCAGAAATCATTGCATCCCGAGAAGCAGCATCATAGCAAGGTAGGGCACAAAATACTTCCTATCTCTAGGCACATGTTGTTGTTTTGCTTCTGCTGAATGAATAGAGAAGCATCACCATCATAACCATCTTCCTATGCGAAATGCCTGCAATCAACCACCTATTCTACCCAACGAAGACATGTTAGTGTAAAAAGATCAACAGAAATTCTAGTCAACATACTCCCCTTTTCTACTTGCGAAGTCATCCTTGACGAGCCAATTTGGTTCCTGCACTCAAACCATTCAAGTCATTGACAATACATCCATGCACACTCACATAACTCATAGTTATTCAATCTCTGTCCACTAGAGTACCTGCAACCACACTAAATCAACATCCATTAGTCATAAAAATCAGTCCCTTCACTTACCAACTTTGTATGTGGTTTTGCATCTTCACCTATCATGTCCACCTGTCTACAAACTCACCAAAACAATAGACCATTTTTCATCAAATCACAATATCTACAACCAAAATGAAAAGACAACCATATCAATCATCCACATCACACAGATATACTCAGCACACACATCATGATCCCGTATCACACATGCATTCTCATCGTACACAACATACCCATGCCAACAGAAAGCAGAACCACATTTCCTTCCCGACACTCTTCTCGGCTATCCAATCAATACCTCACAAATCTCCTATTCCACATGCATACTCAACCCACTTTCTACACATGCCATCAAAAACCATTCCCCACTTTCGTTTTTGATACTCTTCCCAGCCACACGATCGTTTTGATGATTCGTTTTTCTCATTTCTAACTGAGTTCTCTCACCAATTTTTCATTCTCCTTCTACCTAGGGTTCCCTATTCCCACTTGCCTTCTTGTCTATTTCTTGTTTTTCCTTGCTCATTGACTAGATCCTATGCTAGGTCACCACCACACCTCTCGAATTGATGGACACGCGGAAAAGACCACTCAAGCCTAATACAAGCTCACTCAAACAAGACCACTCGTCATCAACGTGATTCTGAACTTCACAAGTTGTTGCACCACCTAAGAGCCAAACTGAACACTTCCCAAAGGTTTGCAAACAAACAAGGTACCTAGCACGATTGGATCCCTCAAGTCCAAGTCTTCCACAGACACATCGTAGCCAAAACCATAGCCGAGCTTAAGCTTCGATTCGACATGCCTCATCAGGGGTCCACACATTCCCAGATGCCCACAACACATACACACATTCCCATCCGAGCATCATGCTCTCTTGCCTCTCTTCTGTCCCCCCTCGAGTGAGGAGTTCTCTTTTTTTTCTTTTTTACTTATTTACTTACGCACGATGCACAACGCTAGCCCTATGCGAAACCAACATCGGTTCGTGGCTTTGACCACCCGGCCAAAGTGGGTCCACCCACCTATCGGCCCACATAGGCACATAGCCACATATAGGTCGGGCCTACAGCGAAACTAGCGTTAGCTCGTGGCCTCAATCACCCAATCAAGGTTGTTCCACCCGCCTACTAGCCCACTACAGCGCACCGACAACACTTACACATATACACAATTATTTCTTTCTTTTCTCTTTTTTCAATTCCAAAGTCTCGAAAATTAGGAGACAAAAGAAAGGCCCTTTTCCCAACCCAAGCAATCACAACACACATACATATATCCCCCCATGGACATCCCGATGAGACACATCTCCTCTCTGCTGCTACTCAAGCCAAAATCCGACCACTAATGCCATGG
Source organism: Ceratopteris richardii (assembly GCA_020310875.1). Taxonomy (NCBI): domain Eukaryota; kingdom Viridiplantae; phylum Streptophyta; class Polypodiopsida; order Polypodiales; family Pteridaceae; genus Ceratopteris; species Ceratopteris richardii. The sequence goes on from MU260063.1 coordinate 718,804, forward strand.
TCAACTTTTTCTCTCGAAGCCCACACATGCTAACTACCTCGTTAACCTAAAACCTCAAAAACAGCCACTTCAGTCCTAAGCGTACAACGACTTGGTCCGCCCATCCTCACATCTCTGATTCGCAATCCCACAAAGCAAACCCTAATCAGACCCAAGCCATCCTCACCGGCATCCATCACATCATCTATTTCTTTCTCATCTCCAACCTCTGCCTCGTAGAGACTCCACCTGACTTGATAGATGACGTTGAAAGCTACTATTAGCCGTTGTACGTCTTAGTGCGTCCATCCTCGCCGCTAAGTCTCTTAATCCTTGCTTGTTATACTCAATATCACTATGGTATTGGAACAAGTCACAATCGATGCTATTTTGCTCCATTTCTTCATCTAACTCTTTCATCCTTTTTTCAGATCCGAGGGGGATATCCTCCCTCTTCTCAACTTGAACGATCAACTTCTCAACTTCCTCTCTAATCGATCTTTCCTCCCAAATCCTATTCATATTTTCTACATCTAGATCATCTATCTTCTTCGACAATTCATTCTTCATTATTTCTAACTCCGTTCCAAACATATCCAACCTATCCAACATGGCTTTCAACTCTCCTTCCATTTTTTCTACTTTTGGGTCCCCTTCTACACATCTTCGTCTCTCGTCGTCTCTCTGACTCGTCCATTTACCTAGCTTGCCACTCAATCTTGTTGGAGAAACAATCACTAAATGGACATATATTTGAAGGTTAAATCTTAGGAAGAAAACCCCATGCCTATGTGAAGGGACAAATTCACAAGTGTATCATATTTGTAAAGTTATTTCACTTTAGTTCTAGAAGTTTTTTTAAAAAGTCACGAGAATGCAAAAATCTATATAAGTTAGTTTGTATCAACTGACGTGAAGAGAGAAGGAGTTCATTTTATACGACCGAGTATAGTCGGGCTTCTCTGAGTGAGAAAGCACTTGTAAAACTACTGAGTTTTTTCATAGCTATGAGAAGAAATAGTTAAAGTTCTGTGTATGAGACTCTCTCCATCATCTCCATGCTTGCCTACTGTGTGATGAATTCAAAAGTTCAAGTTTTCCAAGCAACTCGATGCCTGGCATCGAGTTTGTGCTGATAAGTCATTATTTTCATTCTCTGTGTGTTACGTGTTGTTGAATCTTTTAAAAAACATGAGGTTTGTGGAGCAACTCGATGCCTGGCATCGAGTTTGAGCATAAAGTCGATGCCCGGCATCGACTTCCCACATACAAGTGGTCTTCTTCATGTGTGTGTTCAAGAGGCTATTTCTGGTGCTGAAAAAGTGGCTGAAAAAGCTCAAAGTCAATGCCCGACATCGACTTTTGGTTTCAAGTCGATGCTAGGCATCGAATTTTTATTTTTAGACACCCAAGATTACTAAAACAGGCAAAATTTCCATTTTTGGAAGTCATAGAGGGTGATCTTGTGAAGGCCATAACTTGAGTTCTAGAGATCCGTTTTAAGCATATGATAGCTTGTTGGAAAGCTCTCTCTTCTAGTTTCATCCTCTAAAAGACTATGGAGAAATAATATTTGAGATAAGAGAAAGTAGCAAAATACTGAAGGTATGTCATTTCAGTGACTAGGAATTTCTGTAGAAGCAAAGTTCTCACTTTAGACTATCATTTCTCAAAGTTTGGAGTGGCAATGAGTTAATGGTGACCATAGAGGTGTTCTAGTGTCACATTAATTCATTTATTGTGGTGTTCCATACATCAACAAGCGGTATCAGAGCAGAAAGATCCTAAAGAACAGAAGGCGGCAAAGGTACGAGAAGTTTTGGGAAGTTTTCCATTAAAGTTTGAAAGGTGAAACATTTCAAGACACAAGGCATCAAAAAGTTACTTCAAAAGTATCCTCATACACAAAGAACTCCAAAAGGTATTATTCTTTATCCTTTAAGCTCAAAGGTTGCAGCAAAAGGAAAGGAGTATGACAGATCATATCTCCATTGACAAACTGGACAGAGATAATTACCCCGCATGGGTGATGAGAATGGAAGCCTTACTTATGAGTAAGGATCTCATGGTATATGTAATAGGTGAAGAAGATAAGTGAGTATTTGAAGATGAAAGCCGACCAAAGAAAGAAGAACTTGATGCTTTAAAGCATTGGCAGAAAAAGGATGCAAGTGCAAAAGCCTACATCTACAATACAATCTCTGATCATCTGCTACCACACGTCAGAGGATTAGAATCATCTGAAGATATATGGAATGCATTGGAGTATCATTTCCAAAGCACTAAAAAAGCACCGAAAGCAAGTCTATGGTCAGAGTTTACTATTGATATATTTAGGTAGTGATGTGTGTGAACACACTAGGACTGCCGAGGCACTTTTTTCCCTCTTTAGGAGGTTTTTTCCCCTCGGCTTGTATATACGCCTATTGCCCTAATGGGCTACTTATCTTTGTACATTCTCTAGTAATACATTCAGTATTGTGTGTTTGTGCTCCAAGCTTCTTCTTCTTCCTTGTGCTGTTCGCGTGCTTCCGCAGGTGTCTATCTCTTGTTGCCTTCCTTTTTTCTCTCTTTTCCCCTTTCCTGTTGTTCCTTTCCTTTCTCCTTTTACACGCATGCACACACCAACACACATACACCCTCTCTTCCACTCTCACACTCGGTTGTACACCCGTACCCCTTGTGCCTCCTTTCTCTCTATTTATTGCTCACCCTCTTAGAACCACTCTCTTACTTCTACTTGACTTCCTTCCCATATCCTTGATAAGCAACGAGGTAATTATAGCTGCAAGATCGTCAAATTCACAATAATAGCAATGCCTAGCTCATTGTTGCACCCCTATAACAAAATACCAGATATCCCATCATTTTTGTAGTATACATTAAACTAAAGCCCACCTTCTCTCATTTTCCATTCTATACACATCCTTTTACGTATCCAAGCAACAATACTACCTCTTTTCACTCACCAAAAGCGTGGGAAAAGAAAAAAACATATGTCATGCATCTGAGTTAACATTTAAGAAAAACTTCTGTTTATATGTGACTCAACATTTTGACATACTCACTACCTGGTCGTCATGCTACTCCAAGTGGTTAGACACGCTTACATTAGACATATTTACAACGCAGAGGCTTTGGAACTAGATATGGCCTCACACTTTTATAGAGCCAATCGCACTCCTCATCTTGGAGAAACAAAATCTTCAACAAAACACACACGGTTTCTCTCTCCACCATACAGAGATAAAATGCGTGGAGACCAGTACAAACTGTTACTAATGCACCTCAACAACAAGAAGTCAATTTCCACTGTAACCATGATATATTGAACGTAATTAAGACCCATATGTAGTCGCCCATGAAAGAACCAAGAATGCTAAGTTTTAACAGATCGTACAAATTATTCTGATTCAAGTAATGCATTAAACCATTCACAAGGTTTCGGGAATTCCCTCCACTCCCCCTTTCTTTCTAGAAGATCTGGAATCATTGGCATGCATAATTATAAAATGGTAAACCACTGTAACACCTACAACACAGGTCATGCCCTCTTGTGCGACATCAGCTTGAACTCGGTTTTGACAGATAGCTACAACTTTTAATCACATGTCAATCTAATTTTGCCTCATTACCAATCTATAACTTCTGATATCATGCGCAGTTAAATTACACACACTCAACATGAGAAAATGTGGCCAACCAATGTCACTCTTGAATCGAGGGAGAAAGAAATCTCGTGCGGGCAAAAGCGAGATTAGGCCATAGTTTCAGGAAAAAATGTCTTTTCTTAAGATGATCAATATGGACAAGAATTGACCTGTAAGATCAGAATTGGGAATACCTCCATTGAGCTACGGTTGCAAGTAATGAAAAGTGCACACAGTCATCCTTCATGATTCATTTCTCAGCACTCCACCATCTTCTACTGAGCTTCGTTTGTTCTTCTTGGCAGCCATCAGTCATTCAAGGTTCTTTTCAACAGAGTTGCCATCTGCCCCATCACTCTACTTTTCCCTGCGTTTTCTCAAAATCCTCCTCCAAAACGTTTCTTCCCTCTCTTGTATGTCCACGCAACCAATGAGAGCAATAAACAAGACATAGGTTGTGACCCCCTCCCTTTTTTTGCCTGCACACAGGACAAAATACAGAGAAGCCCCCAACAGATGCACCTTTGTCCGTCCGCAACTCCAGCACACGGAAGAAAGAAGCCTCCTCACTACCTCCTTGTTCTTCATCGATACCTGCACACGGTCCCCCCCACTGATGCTCGCAGAAACTTCAGCAACCCCCTTTGCAGAAAACGAAGAGAGAAAAAGGAGAGAGAGCTAGAGAACCCCCCGTTGCTCCTTTTAAAACCAGAAATGCGACCTACCTCCCCGGTGTGGGCATTCACAGCCCATAGCCTCTCCTATAGCAGCCGACAGCCCTCGAGAAAGAACACACCCCCCAAGAGAATGGCCCCTTTTTCTCTTTCTGTCATCGAATCCCCCCCTTTTGTACCTGCATATCTTCACAAAAAAACAAGAAAATTCACCCCCCCCCTTGTTGTCAGAGGGCATTTAGGGTCGCCTTCCCCCTTCTGCTTCCCGAAGCATGTGTGTATCAATGGGCGTAGCCCTCTACAGAGTATGGAGCAGAAAGCAGAAAAATAATTGCCTGCCATTCATTTTAGAAAATGCCCCAATGGATTCTTTTTAAGATCACCAAGAAATGCTCTCCAGTTTCTTTGTTAGTCAATAAGGCCATGTCATGCTTTGCGACTAGACTCAAAGACCATTCAGGATTGACTAATGACTTTTCCAATATTCTTGGACAACATTTAGTCCCTCTATCTCTTTTCCATAGTCCTTCACAACCACACATGAACATCCAACAATTTTCCTGGCCTTTCCTTCAGAATCAATCTTGCGGAGCCCGAACCCTTCACCTAGCTTCTTGGCACTAGGGACAGAAATTAAGTTTAGATTGTTCTCAAATCATACGGCTTGAACTAGTTTACCATAATCTCGTTGATTGCAATCTTCTGCCAGGACACATAGCTGTCCAAAAATCATTGCATCCCGAGAAGCAGCATCATAGCAAGGTAGGGCACAAAATACTTCCTATCTCTAGGCAAGTATTGTTGTTTTGCTTCTGCTGAATGAATAGAGAAGCCTCACCATCATAACCATCTTGCTATGCGAAATGCCTGCAATCAACCACCTATTCTACCCAACGAAGACATGTTAGTGTAAAAAGATCAACAGAAATTCTAGTCAATAGGTCACCACCAAGGTCAATCTGAAGCATTACACCTTCAGAGATGTACCACCCCTACAATGGAATCCTAGCCACAAAGCAAAAGAAGACTCTATCTCTGTGCATTCTGGAAGTTTGCTTGTTCCATCATGGCTGCATGAAGATACTCATTTCTGGATGTGCAAGGTTGCAGAGGAAGAGGAAAGATGCTTAAAAGTGAGAGAAGAAGGAACTTCTCCAGGAGATAGACCCATTAAAGACCCAGCCTACACATCGGTGATATTTCCAGACGAGGAATTCGAGGCTCATGGTTGGGCAAAAATCTTGGCCACCATGGACATTGCTGTCAATGAAGAGCAATGGACACCTCATTGTGATGAGGAGCGTTATGATATTTCAGTGTTCATGTATCATCCCTTGCTAGAAGAATGCGACCCTAGTAATTGAAAGAATTTGGAGAAGCTTGTAGAAGGTAGAAAAGTGTGTTTCGAAGCGATGAAGTTTGGTCAAGCCAACCAGCACAAGACCAGCCCCTGAGCTTATGGAGACTCAAATAGACCTTATAGGCATGCAATAAGTGCAAAGAAACACATTATGTACTTTGGAGCATCAAGGAGAATGAGTCGATACAAAACAGATAGGTTCGTGGGTAGACTAGCTCAAAAAACTTACTATCTATGGAAGAGACAATGAACTTCAAATGCCCATAGCGACCAACGTGATTAAAATTAGAAAACCTCCTTTTATGGGAGTGATAAACATAGGGTTCATTGTATGGAATGCACAAAAGTATAAGGAATAAGCAAAATATGCTATAGGAATGAATGCGACATTCATCGGTGGTACTTCCTATTTCTCAGGAATATGCAGAGATTGACCCCGAGATAGAAAAACTCAGATTTCTCCCTATATACTAAACCAAATGATTTGAAAATCCCTATATACTAAACCAAATGATTTGAAAATTTATAGGCATAAACTCGACACTTATCCTTTCCAATGAGCCATCTTGCACTCAATTTGCAGCTCTGGAGAGAGAGCAGCAGCCTCTGCAAGATTACTATTGGCGAAGAAGATGATGCAGAGAATTGAAGGAGCAAGACAATGATGGTCACAAGTGTATGTATATTGCTTCCATGTAATGTAAAAGTGAATTCAAGTCTTTATATAGACTCTAAGAGTGTTCCATGACTTTTACAAGAGAAATTTGAATACAAATGAAGGTGGGAATGGTTGTTGGAGGGAATCAGTTCACTTTCCTACAATCTAGGAAAAGTGAAGATCTAGTTTGATCTACTTTTAGGTGATTGATTGCTTGATTGAATGCAACTTCAACCACCATAAATTCGTGGGATTTTCACTCTATATTTCTACCTTTACATGTGTAAAGCTCAAGGCTTTTACAATGGTAAATGAACCATCAAAAATTTCTCAAAAAATACAATAAATGAGCATAAGAAAAAGAACTCTCAAATGGATATTCTTTCTATGTGATAGCCTTTGATGTAGATCAAATCCACCTCAAGCATAGTGTAAGCTTGATGTTCCAATAGCTCCCCCTCAAGCTAAAGTATGCTTGAGTCTTCATTCTCTGATAGATTGAATACTTGCCATAGTTTTGAATCTACAAAGCTTTATTCCATCAAGTGCCTTCGTCATCATATCTGCTACTTGCTTTTCAGTCGGAACAAAAGAAATGTCAATCTCCTTTGCCATGAGCTTCTCCCTGATGAAGTGGTAATGGACCTCTATGTTCTTGGTTCTCGCATGGAAAATAGGATTTTCTGCTAGATGCATGGAACTTACATTATCTCCAAATATGTGAGGTTTGGAACTCACAAGTCCCAAATCTGTATACAATGCTTTTAACCATATTGCCTCTTGAGTTGCTATGGTCAAGCCTGTGTACTCTACTTCAGTTGAGGATAAAGCAACTGTTGGTTGCCTCTTGGAACTCCATGACACTAGCTTTGAACCTGCAAATGCTAAGTAACCAGATGTACTTTTTCTATCATCCTTAGCTCCTGCCCAATCTGCATCTCAATAGATTTTGATATCCAAATCTGAAGTGTAAGGATAGAATATGCCTTCGTTGATTGTACCTTTGAGATACTTAAGTATTCTCTTAGCCGCATCCATGTGTGGTCTTCTCGGTGAGTGCATGAACTGACTAAGCACTCCCACACTATATGAGATGTCTTCCCTTGTATGAGTAGCATATATCAAGCTACCTACCAAGCTTTGATATTCTTTAATGTCTTCAATTTTCTCACCTTCATAAACACTTAGTTTATGATTCATCTCCAAAGGTGTACGTGCAGGTTTAGTGTCCTCCATTTTGAACTTGAGAAGAAGATCCTGCATGTATCTTCTTTGAGTCAAATACATTCCTTTATCTGCGTATATCACCTGCATACCTAGGAAATATGTGAGCTCACCTAGGTCACTGATTTTGAACTCCTCTTGCATGTGTCTCTTGATCCTTTGAATGCCATTTAGATAATCACCTGACACAATAATATCATCTACATATACACATAGATAGATAAACTCATTGTGATCCCTTTTGATGAGTAGAGAAGGATCTAAGCTGCTAGCTTTGAACCCTTGATCTTGAAGATATGTAACCAACTGTAATTCCAAGCTCTAGGAGCTTGTTTCAATCCATACAATGCTTTCTTAAGTCTGCAAACATAAGATGGATGATTAGGGTTTTCAAAACCTGGTGGTTGTGACATGTATACCTCTTCACTTATCCAACCATTTAAGAATGCATTTTTCACTTTAAGTTGGAGGAGTCTCCAATTCCTTGCAGCAGCTACACTTATCAATATCCTGATTGTAGTCATCTTTAAAACTCGTGAGAATGTTTCCTCATAGTCTATACCATGAGTTTGTGAGCATCCTTTGGCAACTAATCTTGCCTTGTCCTGCGAACTGATTCATGTGAATTTCTTTTAACTTTATATACCCATCTGCAACCAATTACCTTTTGATTCGGTGACATTGGAACCAAATCCGAAGTGTCCATCTCCTTCAATGCATCTATCTCTTCGTTCATGGCCTTTTCCCAATTAGGGTTCCCCTTTGCCTCTTCATAGGTTGAGGGTTCCCTTGAAATAGAGTCTTTTGCCAAGTATATTGAATGCTTCGTAACAAATGTGGAATCATATCCATACCTTTCTGGTTGTTTCTTCTCTCTTGCTGATCTTCTAGGTGCTTGTTTGGAGCATTCTCCAACCTCTTGCATTTTTGCTTTGCCTCTTGACTTCCATAGCTTGTAATCCTTTTCTCTTTCATCTTGGTCATCCTCTCTATCACTTCTTGGATCCTGGACCTATGTATCAAGCTTGCTTCCTAATTGATAAGAGTCAGAATCAAGATCATATGGTAGTGTTACCTTTTGTTTGTCTTCATCATACCAAGACCTATGTTCTTCAAACACAGCATCTCTACTTGTAGTGAATTGCTTGGTTGAAGGATTGAAGAACCTATAACCCATCTAAGTTGAATCATATCCAATCAACACTACCTTTGTTGCCCTTTCATCTAGCTTACCTCTTATTTGAGATGGTACATGAACATAAGCTAAACAACCAAAAACCTTGCAATGTCCAAGACTAGGTTTTCTTCCATGCCATGCTTCATAAGGAGTCATACCTTGAAGTGATTTGGATGGTAGTCTATTGACAAGGTACACTACAATTGAAATAGCTTCTGCCCATAGATAATGTGGCAAGTTCTTCTCTTCAAGCATTGTTCGGGCTGATCTAACCAATTTCTTGTTTCTCCTATCTGCAATTCCATTTAGTTGAGGAGAGTACCTGGTAGTCACTTCCCTTTTGATACCTTTGTCCTGGAAGAACTCATCAAACTCTTTAGAGAAGTATTCTCCACCTACATCAGATCTGAGCTTCTTTAGTGATCTACCTGTATGATTCTCCACATGTGCAAGATACTTCTTGAAGCAATCAAACACTTCATTCTTAATCTTGATAAAGTATAGAACAGTCCATCTACTATGGTCGTCAATAAATGAGACATAATACCTTGATCCTGCGAATGAAGGTTCTTGACTTGGTCCCCATACATCTGTATGTACTAAGTCCAATAAGTTGTTGTGGATGTAGCTTCTGTGGTTGAATGGTTGTCTTTGTGCCTTCCCAATCTGACATGCATCACACCTGTGGATCATGTGTTGTTTTGATATGTTCGACAGTCCTAGAACACTTTGATCCCTGCATATATCCTTCAAGGTTCTTTCATTCACATGAGCAACTCTCTTATGCCACACTTCAAGCTCACTTAGGGTTTGAGACCCAAAGTTGAATAGAGCTATGTTCCTGGTTTCTCCTACTTCAAAAGTAAAGAGCCTACCATGCTTCTCACCTCCGCCTATCTTTTTGAAGCCTTGACATGGATCTTCCACAAAAGCTCCATGTTGGGTGAACCTAACTTGCAAGCCTTTTTCAACTATTTGGCCTACACTTATTAGGTTTTTAGTGATAGTGGGTACATAGAGAACCTTATTTAGAATGTTTGTCCTTCCATTGGAAGCTTTGACATTACCAATCTTCTCCACATTGTGCTTTGTGTCATCCCCTATTTTCACTTCATGTCTATGCTTTGGACTTTCCAAATCAAATAGAAGAGCAATGTTGCCTGCAACATGATTCGAACATCCTGAATCTATGTAGAACAAATGATCATCTTCTTTACCTTCTTTGTGGCTTAGATTCATAAGAAGCAATGAGTCTTCATGTGGTTGATCTTCTGAATAATTGTTGTAGTCCATTCTATTATAGCTTCTATTGTTATTGTTGAAGTTGTGTCCACCTTTGCCTCTATTGTTGCCATATCCACCTCTTCCACTTCCTTTCTGGGTCTTCCCATTGAACCAGCAATTCTGAGTGGTGTGGTTGGTCTTATTGCATATGACAAGGTTGAACATTCTGACCTTTGGCTTTGTCTTGCTTTTGTCCTTTCTTCTTCCCTTTCCACTTGCTCTTGCTTGCGAAGTTGACTTGGGAAGTCTCTTCTTCATCTTCTTGCCTTTCTGCTTCTTATCCTTCTTATCTGCATATAGAGCACTAGTTGAATTACCATGATAAGAGTTACCTTCCTTTATGCTATCGTTGGCTTCTTGATTGAAGAGTTGTCCAAGAAAGATGTTGAAGTCTGGAGTTTGCACATCCATGATGAGATCATAAGCCGTCGTGAAGGATTGCCATTGCTTATCAGTTCGAATGGCGTTGAGAATTTGCCTCATGATGACCTCTTCTTCAATCAGCTCTCCAATGGATGCTAACTGATCTGCAACCTCCTTGAAATTGGTAACAAACTCTGTGATGGTTTGTTTAGGTGACTTCTTCATTTGGTTGAACTCGTTCCAAAGATGATTCTTTCTTGCTTTGGTACTACCAGAAAAGAAAGTCTCGAGGGCATCCCAAGTCTCTTGAGATGTCTTGCATCCTCTAATATGTGGTAATACAAAGTCAGAGATAGAGTTTAGTATCTACGACCTTGCTTGAGCATCCCTTGCGCACCAAAGTGTGAGATTATCTGTCTCCTCTTGTGTAGGTCCTCCTATGGATCTTGGAATAGGCATAGCTTCATCACTTGCTACAATTCCATAAAGATTTCTACCTTGCAAATAGGCCTCCATTCTGATTTGCCAAGCCGTGTAGTTGTGTCGATCAAGCTTCTCGATCATTGAAGGAAAGCCGTCACCCATCTTGATCTAGCTCTGATACCATTAAAAGAACTTGGAGAAGCTTGAAGAAGGTAGAAAAGTGCCTTTCGAAGCGACAAAGCTTGGTCAAGCCAACCGGCACAAGACCAGCCCTTGAGCTTATGGAGACTCAAAAAGACCTTATAGGCATGCAATGAGTGTAAAGAAACACACTATGTACTTTGGAGCATCAAGGAGAATGAGTTGATACAAAACAGATAGGTTCACGCGTCGACTAGCTCAAAAAACTTACTATCTATGGAAGAGACAATGAACTTCAAATGCCCATAGCGACCAGCGTGATTACAATTAGAAAAAATACTTTTATGGGAGTGATAAACATATTTTTCAGGGATACACAGAGATTGACCTCGAGACAGAAAAACTCAGATTTCTCCCAATCTATTGAACCAAATGCTTCGATTATTTATAAGCATAAACTAGACACTTATATCTTGTGAATGAGCTATCTTGCACTCAATATGGAGCTCTGGGGAGAGAGAAGCAGTCTCTGCAAGATTACTGTTGGCGAAGAAGATGATGCAGAGAATTGAAGGAGCAAGACAATGATGGTCACAAGTGTATGTATATTGCTTCCATGTAATGTACAAGTGATTTCAAGTCTTTATATAGACTCTAGGAGTGTTCCCCAACTTGTACAAGAGAAATTTGAATTCAAATGAAGGTGGGAATGGTTGTTGGAGGGAATCAATTCACTTTCCTACAATCTAGGAAAAGTGAAGATCTAGTTTGATCTACTTTTGGGTGATTGATTGCTGAATGCAACTTCAAACACCAAAAATTCGTGGGATTTTGGCTCTATATTTCTACCTTTACATGTATAAAGCTCAAGGCTTTTACAATGGTAAAGGAACCATCAAAAATTTCTCAAAAAATACAATAAATAAGCATAAGAAAAAGAACTCTCCAATGGATATTCTTTTGATGCGATAGCCTTTGATCTAGATCAAATCCACCTCAAGCATAGTGTAAGCTTGATTTTCCAACAGTGATGTCATAGAAGAAGAAGAAAACGATAATGATCTAGAGTCCATTGTTATGGATGTTTAAGCACTATCTAGAAGATGTAGGAGTATGGACTAAAAAAGAAGAAGAACCTCTCACAAGAATTAAAACTGTGAATTCAAAGGATGGAAGTGAAGGAGGTCAAAAGAAAAAGAAGAGAAAGGTTGTGAAACAGGAAGAGGAGGAATCATTGTTTGAAGTACTAGAAAACTTCAAGAAATAGGAAATTGAGGATTGAAAATTTTTGGTACGAATGCCTAAGAGAGAGGCCATTATAGGAGAAGCATATGGCAATAACAAAAATGTTGAGATATGAAGCTCAACATGTGATGATCTAGGATGACACGTACGAGTTTTTTGATTCTATGACATGTATAGTGGTCATGCCGGTATATGTTAGGGATACTTCATTGAGCTTTATTAGATTTATCTACCGAGAGTGATGGCAAATTTGTTTCTTTCCAGCTCACTCATTCGCGGACATTAGGCTTTTCCTTATGTACTGATCTTTATATATTGCACTAGTTGTATTCTTGTTTTTAGGTCATTCTTGTACATTCCTTTTTATGTAATAGAAGAAGAAGAAGATCATTCTTCCTTGCCTTAGTCTGTGTGTGTGCTTCTCCTTGAGAGTGAGTGTGTGTGTGTGAGATCTGTTCCTTATCTCCTTTGTCCTGACATGGTATCAGAGCCAGCGTGGCTATAGAGAGCTCGTGGAAAAGGCGACGGTGAAGACTACGTGGCAAGGCATGGAGAAAACGCGATTTCACAAATGGCCTCCATTTGCTACAAAAATCGGCATGAAGGTGGAAAACCTCAAAATATTTTCAAGAGTTATCCCTTTAGGGTCACTTGTTTTTGTCAGATCGAAGTTTCCGAGCCATCTCGACCTCCATTTTGAGCCCGCAAGGGGGGGGGCTCACAGAAAAACCAGGTTAGTTTCAAAAACTATAACTTGCGTTGTGTTTGGCAACACTCATATTTTCCAGATCTAGAATTTCTAGCAATTCCGTGTACTGTTGGTACACGAAAACTGTGTTTTTCTGAGATCGAACTATGTTTTCCGAGTAGAAGTGTTGCTTGTAGTGGTTTGCAGTGTTGTGTATTGGTGCAAAAATGGAAAACTCAGATGGAATGAGTCAGCTTATGAGTGAAGCTGGTCAAGAACAACTTCCATTCTTGGAGATTCAGAATGACGAATTTCCTCATGGGAAAACGCTACTGGAAGTACATTGAAGGAGAGAACGAAAACGCTCCATAGTTACCAGAGAGGAACCGGACTGTAGAACAGATAAGAGCATATGAGGAATGGAATCAAGGAGCCCGAAAGGTAATGTACTAGCTATCTGTTAGCATACAGGATAGCATGATTGGGCAATCGTGAAAAACACGATTTTGACACAAAATCGTGAAAAACACGATTTTGACTCAGAATCGTGAAAAACACGATTTTAGTCACAAAATCGTGGAAAATCACTACCTAGTTAGAGAATCGTGAAAAATGCGATTTTGACTTAGAATCGTGAAAAACACGATTTTAGTCACAAAATCATGGAAAATCACTACCTAGTTAGAGAATCGTGAAAAATGCGATTTTGACTCAGAATCGTGAAAAACACGATTTTAGTCATAAAATCGTGGAAAATCACTACCTAGTTAGAGAATCGTGAAAAACGCTATTTTAGTCACAAAATCGTGAAAAATCACTACCCAAGTCAGAAAATTGTGAAAAACACGATTTTAGTCACAAAATCGTGAAAAATCACTACCTAGTTAGAAAATTGTGAAAAACACGATTTTAGTCACAAAATCGTGAAAAATCACTACCTAGTCAAAAAGTCGTGAAAAACACGATTTTAGTCACAAAATCGTGGAAAAACACCACCTAGTTAGAGAATTGTGAAAAACACGATTTTAGTCACAAAATCGTGAAAAATCACTACCTAGTCAGAAAGTTGTGAAAAACACGATTTTAGTCACAAAATCGTGGAAAAACAATACCTAGTCAGAAAATCGTGAAAAACACGATTTTTAGCAGAAAATTGTGAACAAAACTAATTGAATGATCCTTAGGTCTGGGAACAAATTAAATACACATACTAAGCAAGACTTAGGAGAGAAGGAAAAAGAAAAAGTGGAAGGGGAAGTTCAACAAAAAAATCTAGGGCAAGAAAACAACATGGAAAATTTAAATGAAACAAATGAGCCTATGGAACTGGGGATTTTAGAAACATCCTCAAATACATGTATACAAATAGGTTTGGAACCTATGTATATCAGGATGGGATGCATAAATTTCTCATTAGATTGAGAAATTTAGAAGTTCCCCTGAACATAACACCAGTAGCTCAATTCAAAGATGGAAGATATGAAGATAGGCAAGGATGTGTTTACATATTTTCACAAGACCCAGAGAATTCAAATGACTTAGGACAATGTGCTGACAAAAGACCTTGGGAGCAGAACCTAGGGCAATCAGACTTGCCAAGGCCACAAGAAATTCATAACAATGAGGAGCAACAACAAAGTAGAAGAACACATATTTCCCCAAATCCTTTTGAAAAGGAACCTGAAGGATTTAATGAATTCCCATTAAGAAGAAGACATCAGTGGCAATATCAAAGTAGAATGCTTAGACCATATCAGGTAGCCAAATGCATGAAAAATCAATATGAAGGATATTCTGATCCTCATGCTCATGTTGCAGAGTTTAGGCAATTAATTAGAGCTGAAGAGGTGGAGGATTATAAAGTCCAATTTGAAGCATTTGGCCTAACCCTAACAGGACCATCCTTATCCTGGTTCATTCCCTTGAGAAAGGAAATGTACCTGGATATTGAATCTTTCTTAGAAGCTTTCATTGGGGAATTCTCTAAGACTGGAATAAAACATAGCACAGCCACACTGATACATAGCTTTAAGCAACAAAAGGATGAAAATGTCAGAGAGGCAGCCAGGAGATTTAAACAATACATTGACAGATGTCCAGGAGAGGAAGTACCTTCCATGGCAAGACAAGTGTCCTTATTCATTGAGGGATTGAGAAGTGCCCAACTAAGAACCCTAGTGTACTATAGGAGATGCCCTGATTTAGGAGCTTGTGTAAAAGAAGCAATAGATTTGAAAGACAACAGAGGTCAAGATCTACTAGCTTTTGACCAACCCAGATGAAATGAGGAAAAAATCCCACCAGTAGAAGAATTGGCTCAAGCCATTGCTAAAGCCCTAGAGGTAAGCACCAAAACTAATTTGATAAACTCTAGGATAAACACAAATAAAAAATGTTACAACTATGGCGAAAATCATTTGGCACAACAATGCCCATATCAAAAGCCACCACACTTACAAGATAGGAAAACACTTAAGTATTGTACACTAGAGAGAAAATGGACAAACCATACCAGGGAGGAATGCTTCTATAACAAACAACCCATCAAGGAAAGAGATTATGTGACTCAAAGAGAATCAGGATATACTGAACAACCAAGACCTGTGCTTGGGCAACAACCTCCCATACCAACTAATGTGGTACCAATCAAATACACACCAATAGAGGAGGGAAATTCAAGATTAAGATCACCATATAAGGAAGAATATCAATGGAGTGAAGGATATCAAGAAGATTGGGAAGAATATGAAATGAGAGAACCTGAGCTAAAAGCCCTAGACTTGGGAAATGGGAAAATTGAAATGGATGCAGCAACATTCATGTATATAACCAACAATTACATGTCCAATCAAAAACCTCAATTCAAAGGGGGACCAAAGATAACTTGTTATAGGTGTGGGGGAGAACATTTCATTAGAGACTGTCCACAACCTCCTACATTAAGAATAGAGGGAGCATACTGTAAGGATTGTGGCAGAGAACATTTAATAAAAGATTGTCCAAAAAATCCCCAAAAACAACAAAACAAACCTAATAACATACCACTAAAAACAGTCAACATTATGGAGCAAGAAGAATTGAGTGACATTGACCAAGTTGGAGTAAATGTTATAACAAGGGCACAAGCCAAGCAACAAGGAACAACTAAGGAACAAAATGAAGGATCAGTCTCAAAGGTGAAGAAAAATAGACAAAAAGGGAAATGGGAAAGGAAGAGAACAATGGAAAAAATTTTGGAAGAAGACAATAGAGAAATGTCAAATAGTACTTCTCCTCAGAAGGCACAAACCCAGTCTGAAATAGGAAGTTCACAGAGTCTAGACACTTTAATCAAAGCATACAAGGGAAGGATTCAAGAAGGACCAAGTCCTGCAGATCATACAGTGGCATATCCCATGCTAGATTTAGAGCATGAAAGGATGCAGAAGTGCAAACAAATCATTCAGGAAGTACAACTCAAAATGAGGGAAGGAGATAACTCTCAGAAAATAGTTGAGCAACTTGAGACAACAGGAACTGAGGAAAATGCTAACAAAGAAGAAAACCCACAAGTAACATTCCAGATGACTGTAGATAAACAATGTATCATTACATGTCACACCACATGGGAAGAATTATTGAAACAGAATCCTCACTTACAAAACAAAATGAAAAAAGGGGAAACCATACCTGGAAATCTTCATCCACAATTACAAGAATTGGAGGAATTATGGTATATTCCCATTGATAAGATAGGAGGATATTGTGAAGGAGAAGAGGGAAATTCAACCCTAAAAATACAATATGGAAAAAATTTTGCCAAAGCCATCTTGGATAGTGGATCAGGAGTGGCCATCATGACCAAACAAACTTGGGAAAAATGGGGAAGAAATGAATTATTACCCACCAAAATGAGATTGCAACTTGCAGATGGACACATAGAAAAACCCCTAGGAATATGGGAAAAAGTGATTGTGGACATATGTGGAATAGAGATAGAACACACCTTTGCCATAGTAGAATTTCCACAATCCACTTCATATGAAATCATCCTAGGAAGACCATTCATGAGACAAATGCAAATTGTACAAGATTGGGGTAATGATTGTTTATATCTCCAGAGCAAAGGAAGAATAACAAGAGTGAATTTAAGAAATGGGCACTACTATGACATATCTCCTCAAGAATGGTATAAAATACATCAAAATCAAGAAGTAAGTGAAGAATCAGAGGTGGAAGGTCAAGAAGAAATTGAATCATCAATCTGGAAGTGCAATATGATAAGAAACTTCTCAAATAGAAAAAGAAGATTGCAAAGAGAAGATTGTGTGGAAAAAAGAGAAATAGAAGATGAGAGTTATGTGCCACAACAATTCAAGGATGAAGAATTTGAGCCCTATGGTTGGAACCAAATTTTAGCTACCATGGATTTGGCCAGTGATGAGTATGTTGGAGTGGAAATTCAAAATGAAGAAGGGTATGATGTTTTTCACATTGGAATACAAATGATCAAAGTATCAAAAACAGAAGATGACCAGAATGATCAAATGATATTGAAAAAAGGGAAAGCACAATATTTAGAGGAAGTAAAAGCTGAAGATGCAATAAAAGATAAAATTTCAGGCAAATATAAGAAACACAAACACAAGGAAATAGAAAAAAATCAGGAGGATGAGAAGCAAAGGAAGGAAGCTGATAAAGATCAACAGTTTGATGTACCAGAAAATTCAAAACTTATGAAGTAGAAGACAGACTACTTCTAAGAATGAAACCAAAGAGAGAGAAGAAGAAAGGAGAGGCTTATGACAATGAAGAACAAACCAAGAAGGTTGTGATCACTCAGGAAGATGGAGAAGAAAGACAGATTGTAGTAGCAGATGACATGACAAACCAAGAAGAGGAAGCATTAAAAAATTTGGCCAAAAACTATAGGGATGTGTTTGCTTATAGCTATAAAGATCTGAAAGGTATTGATCCTAAAATTTATGAGCTTAAGATCCCTATTACACCTGATGCAAAACCTAGCAAACAGAGACATTATACAATCAATGATAAATACTCTGCTAAAATAAAGGAAGAGATTGACAAGTTGTTGGCTGCTAACTTCATTTATGAAATTGAGTATACAGAATGGATATCTCCTATAGTTGTTGTACCAAAAAAGAATGGAAAACTTAGGATATGCATTAACTTGAAGAAAGTGAATGCAGCAACTATAAGAGATAGTTATCCATTGCCAATAATAGACCATCTTCTAGAGAGAGTTGCAGGGAAGGAGGTTTATAGCCTTCTAGATGGTTTTTCAGGATACAATCAAGTACCTATAGCTCTGGAGGACCAACATAAGACTGCCTTCTCCACAGAATGGGGGATTTATGCTTTTAGGGTTATGGCCTTTGCGTTAACCAATGCCCTAGCAACCTTTCAAAGATTGATGTGTCATATTTTCAAAGAATTTCTGAGAAATGTAATGGAAATCTATGTGGATGATCTGTGCACTTTTTCCTTAAAAAGACAGGATCATTTGCAAGACTTAGAAAAACTATTCAGGAAATGCAGAACATACAGAGTATGTTTAAACCCAGAAAAGTGTGTATTCTTTGTAAGACAAGGAAGAATGCTAGGTCATATAGTTTCTAAAAATGGAATTTCAACTGATGAGAAGAAAATAAAGGCCATAATAGAGCTTCCAAGACCAACAAATGTAAAAGAACTCCAAACTTTCATGGGGCATTGTGGATATTATAGGAAATTTGTATACAAGTTTGCTGACATAGCCAAACCCTTATATGCCCTTATTACAAAATTTGAATGGACCAAGGAATGTGACCATGCATTTGAAACCCTAAAAACTTGTTTGGTGACAGCCCCAATTCTGAAAACACCTCAGTGGGACAAAATTTTTCATGTCCATGTGGATGCTTCAAATTATGCTTTGGGATGTGTGTTGGCACAACCAATAGAAGGAAGCAAATTAGATTTCCCAGTAGCATATGCTAGTAGGCAACTGAACATCGCAGAGAAAAATTACACAACCACTGAGAGAGAAGGGTTGGGAATGATATTTGTTGTAAAAAAATACAGACATTATCTATTGGCCAACAAGTTTAAGTTCTTTGTGGATCACCAAGCTTTACTTTATTTAGTAAATAAACCATGTCATACAGGAAGAATAGTCAGATGGTTTCTTTTACTTATGGAGTTTGAATTTGAGGTGGTGGTTAGACAAGGAAAAACACATTTGAGAGTAGTCATTTGTCTAGAATCCAGTCTAAAGAACCTAGTTCACCTTTAGATGATGACCTGCCCGATACATATTTGTTCAAAGTGGGGAGTGTTCCTGAATGGTCCATGTCATTAGTTCCTTTGTTAACAATGGGGCCTTGTAGGACATTAGGAAATAACACACATCTGGTGTTACAAAGCAGGAATTTCATGTTGCTAGCTAGGCACTTGTATCACCTCAATTAGTCAGGTATACTAGAATATTGTACTCCACAAGAGGAGCAGCAGGAATATGTGAGAAGAGCTCATTGCTGGAACCCTTGTACTCATGCTTCCAAAATAGTCACTCTAAGCAATCTTAATAGGATGGGAGTACATTGGCCAAATAAGACTCAAGATGTGGAAAGATATATTGCTAAATGTCGGAAATGCCAAGCAAAAATCAGAATTAATAACTCTACATTGGTTTTAGAAAAACCCTGAATGGAGTGAAAACATTGTTGAAGAATTGAAGAGAAAGGAGAAAGGGAAACAAGTAATACCTGGTGCAGATTCAAAAAATCTACAAGTAATCTCTGAAGAATATCAACTCATAGGAGAACAATTATACAAGAGAGGGATGGATGGGTACTTAAGGATTTGTGTCCCTGAAGACAAATATTTGGAGATGTTGGAAATGGCACATTCTGGAGTGGCAGGAGGACATTTCTCAAGTGATAGAACAACCAAACTCATTTTATATTCTGGCTTTTGGTGGCCAACCCTATTTCCTGATGCAAGAACTTATGTAAAAAGATGTGACATCTGTCAAAGGGTGAGTCAACCAAATAAAAGAGATAACATGCCATTAGTTCCATTAAGTTCAGCCAGAGCCTTTAGTAAATGGGGATTAGATTTTATTGAACCTATACATCCTCTAGCTAGACAATTCCATGCTGAATATATAATAGTGGCTATAGATTACTTGACAAAGTGGGCTGAGGCCAAGGCCACAAGAAGGAATGATGCTCATACTACTGCCAGATTCCTGTATGAAAATATCATTACCAGATTTGGACTTCCAATTGAACTGGTAAGTGATAGGGGAACTCACTTCATGAATCAAATTATAGCAAATATCATTGAATACTTTTTGATCAGTCATAGAAAGTCAGCCCCTTATCATCCACAAGCCCATGGTTTAGCAGAAAGTACTAACAAAGTACTTTGCACTGTGTTATCAAAACTAGTAAACACAAACAGGAATGATTGGGATTTACAACCTAATCATGTCCTATGGGCTTATAGAGTGGCTTACAAGACTGCAATAGGGAACACACCATTCAATTTAGTATATGGACAAAATGCAGTTTTACCCATGGAATTTCTTATTCCAACATTAAAAGTGGGTAGTCACTACAATTGGACTGGACATGAATTGTCAGAAAGAGTAATAGAATTGGAAAAATTGGGAGCTTCTAGACTCCAAGCTATTATGAGTATGTATGTGGACAAGAAAAGACAAAAAGCCTATCATGATGTTCACATAAAAGAAAACGATCTACAAGAAGGAGATCTGGTTCTGGCTTACACAGTCAAGGAACATCAGAAAAAGTTTCAGAAAAAAGGACATGGACCATATATCATACATCAGATAAGCAATAGTGGAGCCATTCAACTAGCCAACATAGATGGAGAGATCATGCCAAATTTCATAAGTGGATGTAGAGTTAAGAGGTATGATTGCCCATTAACTACTGATGAATGGAGAAGACTGCAACAGGCTCAAAATAGGAAAAAAGAAGAGGAAAACATCATAAAAGAGGCTCAACAAGAAGCAAAGGAGAGAATAAGAAAAATGAAAGAGCTTAAGGAAGTTTACTTGTGTGAATCATCTTTAAAACAAAAAGAACATTTTCCTGTGATAACAATGGAATCTCAAAAGGAGAAAATTAGAGTTTTGATAGACTCTGGTGCACAAGTGAATTTGATTAGTTCAACTTTGGTAAGTAAATTCAACATAAAAAGAACTAAAAGCAGAACTCTTATCAAAACTTTGGAAGGCCAAATAGTTCAAAGCATGTCTTCACTGTCTATTCAAGTTAAGTTCAATGGTGAGTATATGAAAATAGATTGTGAAGAATGGCCAGATCATTTGATGACTGAAAAATTGATTTTGGGACAACCATGGATCAAACAAGGTAAAGTCATTATGAACTTTGAAAAAATGAAGCTTAATTTGACTATAAATGACAAAAGGTTTTTAATATTTTTCTTGAGTAATGAAGAACAAGAAGTTCATCAGGATGTTCATGACCCAGATATGGAAGGATTCATTTTCTCAATGAAGGACAGGTACACATTACCAATACCAAATGATCAAGCTTGATATAATCAAAACCAGCAAAAGATTAGAAGAGTAAAGAAGGATGGTGAGATAGAAAGAAGGAGACAGCTATGGCATAATCTAAAATATCAAAACATCAGAACAAGGGAGACATGGAAAGAAGGCAAATGCAGATCTTGCTCATCAAAACAGGAAGTCAGAACAAAATGGATATGGAGACCAAAAAATGCTACAAAATGTTTGTCTATAGAGCATGGATGTTTGTATGACACAAGGACAACTGGAGTTAAACATTATTGGGTAAAAAAATCAGAGTTGTGTCAATGGAAAAAAGATCATCAATATTTGACCTATCTTTAGAATTTTCTCAAAATATTAAAAAAAAAAGGAGAGAAAAAAATGTTGGATGACAAAAGTATTTTTCCTTATCCTTTTTTTCCTAAAAAGAAAATTAGGAGGGGAAGGAAAGGGGATAGAATGGAAAAAATTATAATTATTAAAAAAAAAGAGAGAAAAAGAAAGAAAAAGAAAGAAAAAGAAAGAAAAAGAGAAAGAAAAAGAGAGGCAATCATCAAATTTTTATTAAAAAAAGAGAGAGAGAGAAAATTTGAGAAAAGAAAAAAATTGAGAAAAATTATGTATTTTCTTCTTCTTAAATTTATATAGCACGAAGCAAGATATAGGGAGGAGGGAAGTAAATTATTATTGTTTATTTGTATATTATCTGTTCCAACTGTGGTGATTTCTATTTTTTGGGAATTTTTTATTGATTATTTTTTCAAATCTTTTTCTTCAAGAAACATTTTCCTTTTGGAAGAGAAATGTCAAACAAGAGAATGACAATTGAAGAGAGCACATTAGACATCTTGCCACACCTGTAATGATCACTTTAATTGAGTCTTTTTGCAGAAACAAAATTTATTTGGAATTCTTCTTTTTCATTTCCATGACAGTGACATTCCAAAATAAACATTACTTTTGAATTCTTGTGACTCATGTGGGTGGAGTTCTTTTCTTTTGTGTGTTACATATTCAGGATGGTGAATACAAAGGAGTTACAAATTCATGACTTCAAAGCAGAATCTGTTACTTTCTCAAGAGGACATTGGTTTCTAGACAGCGAAGCTAGTGGAGAACAGGTGGATTTGGAGTTAGAAGAAGAGCTAGAGATTCCTGAAGCTGAAAAAGTGGTGAAGGAGCTTAAAGAGACTCTAAGCATTATTGGTCAACACATATTTACAGTTGGAGTAGGAGGATACAAGTATACCATGCTGTGCCAGGAATTCTACAAGTTTCAAAGAACTGCTGTTAACATGAAGAGATGGAAGGCAGTAGGGTTGCACAAGTTACTGGAAGAACCTATTTTCTTCATTGATTTTGAGAGAGTTGCACAAGTGATGAGCAGTTTGGAGGAAGTTGGAAAAGGAAATAATGCTTATTTCAGATGCAAAGTGAAGAATAAAGACAATCAGGAGATGCGTATCACTATCAAAGTAGAGCATATCAGAGCTGCTTTGCAGTTTTTCCCAATGGGGACCAAACTTGATCCCAGCTTTGTAAAGAAGAATAAGGAAACTTATACAGGGTACTCAAAATTTGATGACTTCAAAGGTAGAGAGAATGAGGAATATGCTACCAGGATGTTTCTACAATATTTTTGTTTTCCTAAGCTGCCAAGATACACAATGCCACATAAGTCAGTCACATTGCTAATGTTCAATAACAAAGACAGAACTAAGCCTTTTGGGGTAATGGATGTGACACCATACATCCATGAACAGCTGAAAGAAGCAGCAAAGTATTGGGAGCAGAAAAAATTCATGAATGGAGCCCAGTTTTTGACAAGAATCATATATCATGTTTTGGGAATGGAAGAACAGTTGAAGCTGGCTCCAGAAGCACAGTGTTTGTTATTGACTCCAAGTTATCCTCTCCAATCATGAAGTACAAAAGAATTAACGAATCATCTTTATTTTGTCAATCCTGGAAATATCCATAAGACCACAGCCCCTTCTAGATGATAGATTCATAGAAATAAGAGATTAATAGCTGGATTGCTGAGAAAAATTGAAGATGAAGAGGAAAAAACTAGGGTTTACCATATCTAAGGCAAATCTTCATCATTTTCTATGATCTTTGTGTCTATTTCATGTTATTTCATCAGCAGAATACAAATATGAACTCAGAATTGAAAAATATCACCTGTATCACAGAGACGAGACAATCGTGATTCTGTACCAACAGACGATTTTCACATTTCTGCAACTTTCTTTAGTCGTTTTCCACTCATTACCTCAGTAGACCTCTCTCTTCATACAAATCACTCAGTAATACACAAATGAAACTCACAAATCTCCATGATTAAGCAAGAAACAAGCTCACACATCAAAGAAAATACACTTAACAGGAGAAAACACAATTTCAGCAGAAACTCTCTCTTCTCTATTGATAGCATGTACAAATGACTAACCAACCCCTCCAAAATAGAGAAAATTGACTTATATACATTTTCAAGTGTCCCTTTTCACACTTGAAATTTGGTCCTTTTCTCTAATTTTCTAAAAATATGCTATCTGGGAGTTTCTAAAAATTCTATAAAAATTACATGAGGTTCTTTGCTACATAAGGAAGACTCTTCCTTATTTTTACAAAAATTTGCATAAATATTCTACAAGTTTTTTGGCTTTTACTAATTTTTTTACATCAAAACGCTTTTTCAA
The DNA here is from genome assembly GCA_020310875.1 of Ceratopteris richardii. NCBI lineage: Eukaryota > Viridiplantae > Streptophyta > Polypodiopsida > Polypodiales > Pteridaceae > Ceratopteris > Ceratopteris richardii. Next base: position 742,920 of record MU260063.1, read on the forward strand.
AAATACATCTTCCAACACACAGTATTTCAGAAGTCTTATGACAGGAGTTAAAAGTCCTCCCAAAAAGATGCATATAAAAGAAACAGTGGGACAAACTAGTATGAGGGGAACAAGGATGAAAAGAAAGATAATCTCTGAGGAAGTGGTTCCAGTGAAGAAGAGAAAATTGGATCCCAGGAAAGTGGAATTGGAACAAGTTGAAGCCACAAAAGAAGAACATGAAACTGCTCAGAAGTAGGTCCAAGCTTCCAATGATCCTCATCCACCTCAAACAAGCAAAGAACAGCTCTATACTTATCTCACTCAAGGTAATAATAAAAGAGCCATATATGAGGATCAATATCAAAAAATGCTCGCAGATTACTCATGTAAAGCTACCGATTGGATCCAAGAAGAGGTAGAGCATTATGAGGCATTACATGATGAAATGATGGCAGCAGAAACAGAGGAAGTGTTTGTGAAGAAGGAAGTGGAGTTGTTGGCGTATTTCAAGGAATTGCAAGGACCACCAGAAACCAAAACCACAGTGGTTGTAAAAAAGAAAGTTCAAAGGAAGCCAGCACCAAAGAAGAAATTGACTAAGAAAGGGAAAGGAAAAGCAGTAGTTGAACCTGTAACAATAAAAGAAATAGAGGAAGTAATAGTGAAGGAAACACAGAAACAATCCACCATGGTAGAGGAATCAAGACTAAAAGAACCTGAAGTAGGAGGGTCATCACATTTCTCCTCAGATTCAGAGAGTGACATTGAAAGCTTCCTATTGAAAAGTTTGAACTTATCAGTACCCAGTACTCCCAATGTGGTTACACAGGCCACGGAGAAACAAAAGACACCTGAGGATTTGAGAAAGAAGTCCCAAGAAAAGTAGATTCAGGAAGAAGTAGTTCAATAGTTGAGTCCTGAAGAAGAAAGAAGGTTGATGAAAGGTAAGGCAGTAATGACAGAAGAGGAAGGTCAAATAAGAGAGGAAGTCAGTTGTGGGTTGGTTCATATAGGAATGAAACCAATATGGACAAAGCCATCACAAAATTATTTCAAATTGAATGAGAGCATAGAAGAGATAGCAAAGGAAGCACAGAAAGGCAGTTCAGATATAAAGCAAAAAGATGCAGATGAAGATCAGGAAATAAAGAAGATAGAAGTGAAAAAGAATGATCAAGAACTTACAGGAGGTGTGGTGGAAAAGGAGATTGTACAAAGTATAAAAGAAGTACTTCAAGAATTGAAGAGTAATGAAGAATTCATAACTCCCAAAGAACAGGAACAAGAAGAAGAAATGGATCTCATGGATATTGATGAGAAGGAAGAAGGACATAAGGAACAAACATGTAGTGATCAGGTCACATTTGTAGAAGAAACTGAATCAGTTTTTAGTCCAGGAAAAAGAGGGACATGAAGAGCAATTCAGGAAAGGTCAAGTAAAGCCTGTTGAAAATGACTCAAATGTGATTCAAGAAACCCTAATACAGGAGAAAGAGGTACAAAATAAGGAAGGGCAGCTCCTTAAAGAGAAGCAACAGGTGATGGAAGAAAGGAAATCATAGGAAATGAAGATAACTTCAGATCTCTCAGAGCAAAAGAATAAAAGAGCTCAAGCATTAGATTTTGAAGGAGATACTACCAAACAGGAAATAAAGGAGGATGATCACAGCCATGAAGAACAAGAAATCAAAGACATAGAGGATGAAGAAGTAGCAGAAGAGGACAATGAGGGTGAAAAAGACAAGCAAATTGAAGTTAGATAGATGGAAATGGAGGTAGGATTGGAAAGAATACCCAAAAACATAAGATCTGCTTGTCAAATGATTATGAGCAATATTGATCAGTTCAGACCATCCAGTAGGAACATGATTATATCAGGCATGGTGGCTGAAGCTGAATTTGAGAAAGGCAGTATGATTATCAAAGAGCACAAGAAGGAAAAAGAGCAAATGTCAGAGCAATTAAGGCTGATGCAGGAGAAAAATGAAGAATTTATCAATAGAATCATTATCTTCAAAGAAGCTGAAGTTCAAAAACAAAATAGAATCCAGTATCTGGAGGAGAAGAGTGCTAAATTAGTAGATCAGAATGCTTAAATAGAGATGGAGTTGAAAACAATTGGAGGAAGATACAGAACTTTGCAGACATCATATCAAATTCTGACCAAAGCACATGAAGAAATAAATAAATTGTTGTTAGAAGAAGGTCAGCTAAAGGATGAAAGTAAAACTGCTCAGCTCACAGAGGAAGAAAAGGAAGAGCTGCACAAAGAAATTCAAAGATTACAAACAGAATTAAACGAGGCCAAAGAATTGGAAAAACAGGCTAACACACATGCTGCTACATCAATGAGAGGTTATCATCAATTGCATATGGAGGTAGAGAAAGAAAGAAGTGATTGGTAGTCAAAGATGGAAAAAGAAAGAAATGAATGGATAAAGGAAAGAGAGGTGTGGGCAATTCAGAACAAAAATCTGATGATAACAATAGAGGAATTACAGAAACAGTTGGAAAATCCAAAAGCTCAAGAAGAAGCACAGGTTGAAAATACATATACAGCAGAGTATGAAGGGGGAAATGATGATAGAATGCAACAAGAGGGTGAACCAGTAGATCAAAGGCCAGAAGAGGAATATTCAGACGCCTTTGTTCAGAAATTATTGACAAATAGAGAATCAAGGATGGATTTTATAAGGAAGATGCATGATGAATATGAAGACCAAATAGTCACTTTTGCTCTAAATAAAGGAATTAATCCAGACCAGCATCATTGGGCTGCAGATGGATTGGGAATACCATTTTGTATGATCATGGAGAGTATAAAGAATTATCAGTTGGCAAGAGTGGGGATACCTCCAAACAGATATCTTGAGTATGAAGAGGATATAAATGTGACGAAAGAATTATTTGAAAGAGCTAATCCAAAATGGAGGAATAAGTGGTTGGATGCCAATAAGGAATGCAGGAAGATATGGAAGGAAGCACCTCTTCACTTGAAAATAAATCCAGCTTACTGCCCAGTTGCTAGAAGGAGAGAATGGATAGTTTTTTGGGAAAGAAGGAAAGAAGGTCAAATTCCACCCAAATGGCTGAATTTTCCAAAAATAGCAAGTCCAAAAGCAGGTACATGGCCTACAAAGAATTACATGGTGAATACTGCTGAGTCTGTAATAGCTACATACAAAGATGTCAATGACCCTGCATGCATTCTACTTATCAGAATAATGAGATTAATTTTAGCATGTATAGAAACTTACACAGACACAGATGTCAGAGTCCTGAACTACATTGGCTTCAACTCTCCAACAGATGCATTATTATTTGATTTGAGTGAAACACCTGACAGAATCTATTTAATGGCCTACTACAGCAGGATAATATTTTTGGGTAGTCACTTTTTGCAAATTTTTGAGGATGCCTTCGATTATGGGTTTTTTGAAAGAGAGTCAGAAATTTTTGGAAGTTTATCAGTTGTTACAAAATCTTGACTCACAGCATATGAAGCTGCTTACACAGAATACTTAAAAAAAGATGTCATTGATAAACCAGAAGCTTCAGTACAGTGGAGAAAAGCATTGTTTGAGATGGTCAATAATCTAAATGTAACTGAAAGAAAGAGCCATGATCTGGTGTCACAGGTATATCAAAGAAAGAAAAAGTGAAGAAAAGATTGCAGGGAATGTGAAGCAGAGAAGTCTTTTGTCAGGAGCCAAAAGGTTTAGGAGGGGAAGGATGTTGGAAGATACATTTTTGAAGAGTATTTTTGATGTAAAATAGTTGTAAAAAGCCAAAAAAGCTTGTAAAATATTTATGTAACTGATGTAAAAATAAGGAAGAGTCTTCCTTATGTAGCAAAGAATCTTATGTAATTTTTCTAGAATTTTTGGAAACTCTTAGATAGCATATTTTTAGAAAATTAGAGGAAAGGACCAAATTTCAAGTGTGAAAAGGGACACTTGAAAATGTATATAAGACAATTTCCTCTATTTTGAGAGGGTTGGTTGATCATTTGTTGTATGCTATCAAGTGAATAGAGAGAGTTTCTGCAGAAAATCATGTTGTCTCCTCTTTTATGTGGTTTCTTTGATTTGTGAGTCTATTTCTTGTGTATCCATGGAGATTTGTAAGCTTTTATTGTGTGTTTCTGTGGATGTGTATGAAGAGAGCTGAATACTGGTGTGATGAGTAATAATTTGATGAAATATGGTGCTGGAGATGAAAATTGTATGTTGACACAGAATCGCGATTGTCACGTCTGAGTGATACAGGTAACATTTTTAAGTTTTGACTTCATAATCATGTTTTGCTGAGAAAATAGCATGGAATAGACACCAAGATTGTGGAAAATGGTGGAGATTTGCTCAAGATAAACCAAACCCTAGAAATTTCCTCTTCATCTTCACTATTCTCAGAAATTCAGCCATTCTTCTCTTATTTCTATGAGTCTATCATCTAGAAGGAGCTGTGGTCTTATGAATACTTCCAGGATTGACAAAATAAAGATGCTTTGTTGGTTCTTTTGTACTTAATGATTGGAGAGGACAACTCCAAAGATCAATAACAAACACCACTGCTCGTCTTCCTCTTCCTCCACCAACTACCTTTACTGAGCCTATTGAAGTTCTCCTTGGTGCTCCCTCCAATGCCATTCGCGAGGTATCAACACATCAATTATCTTCTCCTGATTACTCTCCACCACCCTCCCCTCATCTGCTCTCTGCCTCGACGTCACAACCTCCTCCTTCTCTTCTTCCCCCAATAGTCATGTTCACCGAATTGGAGTCTATGGGCCGCCTTCTTATACAGTTTTCCTAGCAATTGCCACTGCAAATGAAGTTAACCACTCAGAACATTAGATAGGAGTTGCAGAGTCAGGTGGACTTACTCGAAGCAGATATTGCTCCGCTCAAAGAAGAAGCAATTGCAGTCAAGAAGAGAACCACGCCTTATAGACTCAGCTCCATCAACTTCAGGAACGCTTAGCAGAGCAAAGATAATCTGATTGCCCAACGGGAGAATGCACTTGCAGAATTGAAGGAGAAGATCGTTCTCCTTGCTGCGCACGATGTAGAAATAGCTCAATTAGAATAGCTGATGCGAGATAAAGAAGATGCTCAAGTTGCGTTAGCAAAATTTGCTGGAAGAGACATGCACAGATCTTGCTATAATAGAGAAAAAAGGACAAGAAATGGCTGACCTGGCCATGCAGAACATTGAAGAATTAAAGAAAGTGTCCACCGAACTTTATCAGAAAAGTTGTGACTTATAGGCGGAGATCGACAGAACTATTCAGTTAAAGAAAGAGATGGATGTTATCCAAAGAGAGCACGAAGCTTATTTCAAGATGATGTAGTCTCAAGCACAAGAACTGGAACAAAGAGAAAAGCAATTGAGTGTTCAAACGGATCGACTCTCGAGGATTGATGCAGAGATTGCCGATATGAATCTAAGACCAGATGTTGCACTTGCCAACGACTTTTACCTCCAAGAAAGATTTTTGCAGACACATATGGAATTACTGATGAGTCAAGTCGTTGCTGCTAGTTCGGTTTGAACTGATGCACAACTGGTCGAGCCGGACATTTTGAAAGATATGCTGGACTCATTAAAGCAAAAGATCACTCGCACCTTTAAATTAGCTAGAACCTTGTATATACAAGGCATTATTGATGAGCCTTAGTTGTAATTTTCCTTTTTGGGTTCGAGTCCACCATGTCTGCCAGTATTAGCCACCGGATTGGATATGTAATTTTAGCTTTCTATATTCACATGCACTAAAAAGGCATGGCAAACAGATGTAACTTTCTATTGAGTAATGAAAAGGCAAGCACGACACTCTTTGAAAAGAGACGGGAATCACCAGACTGTCTGTCTGGGCGACCACGCTGGTGTGCTGTGTTGCAGATTTGTAGAACTCTGGGTATTGTATTCTGGTTATTAAGTTTTCAATAATTACTCATTAATCATAGTAAAGCTACATTTAACATTAACAATATGTGCGACTTCATAGTTGTTGATTCGCGTGGTAGACGTACTGCGTAGTGATTATCATTGAATCGAAAGATAGTTAACTGCTCATTTGAATGTTGAATTGGGAAAATTAAAAAAGGGCCTCTGTCTATCAAAACCCTATCCATCCCAAGAACCCAAAAACGAGATTAAAACTAGCTTACAGAAGCACTTTTAACAATAGGCACAGACATATGGAATTGATTATGAGGAAACATTCAGCCCTGTAGCTAAAATGACTACTGTCAAAAAACTTGTTGCATTAGCTACAGCAAAAGGATGGACTTTGCATCAAATGGATGTGAAGAATGCTTTCCTACATGGTGAGTTACAGGAAGAAGTATATATGGACCAGCCACAAGGATATGAAGATTCAAAGCATCCAAAATATGTATGCAAGTTGCAAAAGGCTTTGTATGGGCTGAAGCAAGCCCCTCGTGCATGACATGCAAGGATTGTTGATTACTTAACCAGCATTGGGTTTTCTATGTGTGATGCAGATCACGCACTATATGCAAGGAAGGCTGATGATGGCATCACTATTGTGGCTATTTATGTTGATGACCTGATTGTAGGTGGTGATAATGAAGGACACATCAAAGAGGTAAAGCAACTTCTTATGCAGGAATTTGACATGAAAGATCTTGGTGTGCTGTGCTATTTCTTGGGCATTGAGTTTATATATACAAAAACAGGTGTATGGGCATCGCAAAGGCAATATGCCTTGAATATGCTGCAAAAGTATGGTATGGCTGATTGTAAGCCAATTTCTATGCCATTAGATTAGAATTTGAAGTTGGACACTACATCAGGTGAAGCATTGGAAAATGCTACTATGTACAGGAAAATTATGAGAAGTCTTATATATCTCACAATTACAAGGCCTGATCTAAGTTATATTGTTGGACTTGAAAGTCACTTTATGTAGGTTAATAGGAAGCCACATTCCCAAGAAAGAAGATACCACATCCTTGAGCTCAGAGAGATCTTCAACAAGTGTAGAGAATATCGAGTGTGTCTGGACCCTGAGAAGTGTGTGTTCATGGTACGACAAGGTAAAATCTTAGGTCACATTGTTTCTAAGAATGGAATATCAATAGATGAGGACAAAGTAAGAGCAATAGCAGAGCTGCCTAGGCCAAGGAACGTTAAAGAGGTACAAGCCTTTATGGGCCATTGTGGATATTATCACAGGTTCATCCACATGTATGAAATCATCACCAAACCTCTTTATGCCTTGCTAACAAACTTTGAGTGGAACGATGAATGTGAAAATTCCTTTAATGAACGGAAGAGACATTTGTGCACAACACCAATACTGACTACTCCGGATTGGATCAAACCCTTTCATGTCCATGTAGATGCCTCCAATCATGCCATAGGATGTGTGCTAGCACAACCCACGGGTGAAGGAAATCTAGATTTGCCTATAGCATATGCTAGTAGGCAGTTGAACGCTGCTGAATGAAAGTATACCACAATTGAGCAAGAAGGTTTAGGCATGGTATATGCTCTCAAGAAGTTTAGACACTATCTATTGCCCAACAAGTTCAAGTTTTTTACTAATCATCAAGCTTTATTATATTTGGTCAATAAACCTTGCAATACAGGATGCTTAGTAAGATGGTTTCTCTTATTAATGGAATATGACTTTGAAGTTATTGTTAGGAAAGGTAGAACCCATCTCAGGGCATATCATCTTTCTCGCATCACTTCAGGAGAGTCACTGCATGGAGTGTCCGATGAACTGCCTGACGCTTATCTGTTCAATTTAGAAGTTGTTCCTAAATGGGCAAATAAGTTGGTACCAGTCCTAACCTTCGGCCCTGCAAATAAGAACATGAAAACAAACAAGGATGAAATTGTAAGATCACAAAGATATCAAATATTGGCAGGAAGCATGTACAAACAAGATACAGAGGGTGTACTAGCTTGTTGTGTCGAGGATGATGAACATAGTAGTTGGTTGCAACAGCCCATGAAGGATTGCTAGGGAATCACTATTCTAAACAACGAACATTGCGAAATCTAAAACGTTTAGGGGTTATTGGCCTAGCATGGACAAAGAAATTCGTGAGTGGTTTAAGAATTTTCCAATGTGCAAAGAGAGACCCCCAGTGGAGCATGCCACCCTTTATCATGTGTCATTAATTCCACATTGGAGTGCTCCATTGGTAGAATTTATGAGATCAAGAACACTACCTAGCGAGGCTAGTCTAGCGAGAAAACAAAGCATGGAGCAAGAGGCTCAGGACTATGCCTTAGTAGGAGACAACTTATATCGGAGAGGCAAAGATGGTTACCTAAGATTGTGTGTTTGTGAATCAGATTAAGTGAAAGTCTTAGAAACTACACATAGCAGTGCTACAGGTGCACACTTTGGGCCTGACATAGTAATCAAGACCATTCTATTCTTAGGACTTTGGTAGCCCACTCTTGATATGGATGCACATACCTATGTGAAGAAATGTGACACAGACCAACGTGCACAATATCTGATAAGAAAAGATGAGTGCCTTTGAGACCAATGATGGAAGGACGTGCATTTTTGAAGTGGGGTATAGACTTTGTAGGTCCTATTAACCCCCTAGCTAGAAACTCCCATGCAGAGTACATTATTGTAGCCACAGATTATCTTACCAAGTGGGTAGAAGTAAAAGCCACGGCAAAAAATGATGCTCAAATGACGGCTAAGTTCTTATTTGAAAACGTGTTCACCAGATATGGATTACGAATAGAGTTAGTTAGTGATAGAGGTACACACTTCTTGAATGAAGTCATTGACAACCTTAAACAAGAATTCTTGGTGATACATAAGAAGTATGCCCCCTATCACCCATAAGCTAACGGACAAGCTGAGAGCACAAATAAGATCTTATGTAACGTATTGACTAAACACATAAATAGTAAACGCTCTGATTGGGACAAACAGCTTCATCATGTGGTTTGGGCTTATCAAGTTGCCTACAAAACAGTACTCAATGCCATCCCATTTCAGATGGTCTTTGGATAGAATGATGTGCTACCATTAGACTTCCTAATCCTAGCCTTAAAAGTAGCACAAGAGCATTAGTGGAATGCACATGAATTGTCCTCTAGGATTTTTTATCTAGAACGCTTAGGTGAGACGAGGCCACGAGCGGCAACAGGCATCTATGCTGCAAAGAAATGACAAAAGTCATACTTTGATGCCCATGTAAAGGATAAAGTATTGAAAGAAGGAGATCTTGTGTTGGTTTATACACTAAAGCAATATGCCCATAAATTGGAAAAACGAGGCTATGGACCCATGATCATTAATAGAATCTGCACTAGTGGTGCGGTTCCATTGGCCACGCTAGAAGGTGACATCTTGCCAAACTATATTAGTGGATGTTGAGTCAAGTTGTATTAAGAACCTCTTACAAAGGATATGTTAATGCAACTCAACACTACTAAGAAGCGAAAAGAAGAAGAGTTGAGGGTCAAAGAAGAAGCATAGGTAGAGGCTAGGGAGCGCATTAGGTGAAATACGTTAAGGCGACTAGGCCTAGATGTCAGCCCAAAAGCTCCAAAATATCACATGGACATGTGCCGAAAATCGACATAATTACTTCTCGCATAATTGATCAACGCCCCTTTGTGACTGTGGAGGCAGGACAAGGAAAGAGTGTAAGGACTGTGAGAGCCTTGATTGACTCAGGTGTATCAAGTAGTGCAGTTAGACTTTCGTACTACCAAGACGTGCAATTGGACATCAAACCCATAGAAGCCTATCTCGTAGGATTGGGAGGTGTGGAAACCCCTTGTTTTGGTGAGGTGGAACTTCCCATCTACCTTCAAGATATTCCAATGAAAGTCAAAATGCTAGTGTGTCACGATGAAGAACTTACAGAGCCACTTGACTTGGGTCAAGATTGGATTTATGACCATGTAGTCAACTTAAACCTCAGAAGTCAACTTCTTCAAGTTTGGGTACATGAAGAATGCATTACATTAGAATTAGAGAACTGCATGCTCACAGATCATGACACCACACACTCTCTTAGTTCCTCTAAGACTAATCTTCACAAACAAGATGTTGTATGTGTCAAAAGCTCTATGATCCAGAAGAACTCAATCATGGAAGGACAGTCGCAAGGGCAAGCACACCCTCCTTCTTTTTCGAAGAGTAAAGCATCCATAGTAGTTCAACCTCAGAAGCAAGCCGAATAGTGCAAGACAACCGGTATGCCAAATAGACAAAGAGCCTTCAAGAGTAAAGTAGTTCAGGGCATAAAGCAGATCTAGGTACGAAAAGGCGGTCAACCACCAGCCTTGCCAATGCCATCCCCACTCTGGCAAGCCAACCATGCAAAGACAAGAAATAAGCAACTAGGATCAGCTCAACCAAAAGATCTAAGACAAATTTGGGTGGCTAAGAAATTAGTTGCAGCTCAACAGGGGCAATTACATATGTGGATTCCCAAAGCACTCTTACATGCACAAAGCCCTATGCTCCCCACCATGCAAAAAGTCTCAACAAAGAAGCCAAAGAGAGAAAAGGGTAAGAACCGAGCACAAAGAACAAAAGAAGATAAACTCAACCCTTCGGCAAAGGTAAGAAGACAATCATCAAGGATATGGGTTTGGAAGCCAAAAGTACCAGTAACTTCCATAGAACCGAAGAGCCAACCACGCTGGACACTGAGTTTTAGCAACCATCCAAAGAGGAAGAGGCCAGATGTGCTCTCTATAAGGCCAACTACTATTCTAAAATGGATTCCTATAGGGAGGAATACATCATGTCAAGATCCAATAGCAACCTCAAAACAAAGATTGCATCAAGTTTGCAAGTAACATATGCAAAAACCAAGACATGCAACAACCATGTGCCTTTGGCATAACATTGTCTTTTGCACCATTATAGTCATGCATTTCCAAAGTATGCATTATTATAGGGCCACATTACATGGCTGTGCATAGACACAATTGATAAATCCCAGGCACATGAGACACAATTTCCACATGTAAAATATTTTCTTGATACTAACCTCTTTCTTCTTGTTTTTTGCAATTATTCCCAAAAAAAAATTGAACAAGACTGTGTGCTTGAAGAAGCTCATCAGTGAACCATCAACAAGGACATCCATCAACAAAAACAACAAGCCCATGGTCAAACACCATGATTGAAGTACAACATGAAGAGATGGAGATCGATGGACCTTTCACCATGGTAAGACGTGTATGCTTCAACAACACTATGACCATGATAGATTAGGAAATGTCTAATGGAGAGTGTTAATCTCCAAAAGAACAAGCTATCCTTGATGTTAGACCACCTCTATATCAAGAATAACTTTAAACTCCAACCAATTTTGGAAGACAAGCACCAAACTATCAAGAAATTAGTTAACTGTGAAAAAGTCATTTCTCAGAAAAATTTCCTGCACCTTAATCACTCATTGACTAATCATTCATGTAAAGTTTTTGATAAAACTTTGTAGAATGTTTTGCCTATAGATTCTGCACCTCCTCCAAGTTAAAACACTTCAAAAGCTTGAGTAGATTGTTGGAGTTAGACGTCTGCGGAAGCACGCGAACAACACAAGGAAGAAGAAGAAGCTTGGAGCACAACACACAAGACTGAATGTATTACTAGAGAATGTACAAAGATAAGTAGCCCATTAGGGCAATAGGCATATATACAAGCCGGGGGAAAAAAACCTCCTAAAGAGGGAAAAAAGTGCCCCGGCGGTCCTAGTGTGTTCACACACATCACTACCTAAATATATCAACAAATCCCCCCTAGGAGTGATGCGGTGAACAAGGAGCTGGCACTCATGTATAAGGAAGTGCCAAGCTATGTGGAAATCACTCCACAAAAGGAAGTAAGCCCAAAGCTTTGCGGAAAGCTTCAAACTTCTCCCTAGGCAGAGCCTTCGTGAAAAGGTCTGCAATGTTCTCCTGCGTGGGCACATATGCCAAGCTGATCTCCCCAGCAGAGAACCTCTCCTTGACATAGTGATAATGCACCTCAATGTGCTTAGTGCGAGCATGGAACATAGGGTTCCTCGCAACTGCCAATGCGCTCTGACTGTCAGTGAAGATGGTGGTGGCAGAAGACTGTCCGACACCCAAATCAGCCATAAGGCGTCTGAGCCACACACACTCAACAGTCGCTGTGAAAGCTGCCCTATACTCAGCCTCACAACTGGAAGTGGCCACAGTAGGCTGCTTCTTGCTCAACCAAGATATACATGAGCTACCAAGCATGAAGCAAAAACCACTAGTGGACACACGAGTGTCATAGCAACCAGCCCAATCTGAGTCAGAAAAAGCATGCAAATCTGGCGGTAGTGATCCCCCCTTGGGATAAAACAACCCAAGTAGCCGAGTACCACTCAAGTAGCGAAAGATGCGCTTAACCACTTTCCAATGCGTGACTCCTGGGCAATGCATAAACCTGCTCATCTGTGAGACAGCAAACTGAATATCTAGCCGAGTAATGCATAAGTAGATCAAGCATCCAATAGCCTGCTGATAGACAATAGCATCAAATGCATCTCCAGCATCATGAAGACTCAATCGTAAACCTGTCTCCATAGGAGTGGCAATAGGCTTACAGTCTTCAAGGCCAAAACGCTACAATAATGTGTCAATATATTTCGTTTGACACAAAGCCATTCCACCATCAACATGCATAAACTGAATGCCCAAATAGTGATGCAAATGCCCCAAATCAGACATCTCAAATGAGGCATGCAAATCAGCCTTAAAATCAGCAATATGTGTCTCAATAGGACCAGTGAGTAGCATGTCATCAACATAGACAACAATGATCAGAAGCACATCATTAGCACGCTTAACATATAAGGTGCTTTCAGTTGGACTGTTCTCAAAACCATGTGCAATCAGATAGGCATGTATCTTCTCATACCAAGCACGTGGTGCTTGCTTTAAACCATATATTGCCTTCTTTAACCTGCAAACCTGGTTTTCATGCCCTTTTTGCACAAAGCCACGGGGCTGAAAAACATACACTTCTTCATGCAAGTCACCATTCAGAAATGTTGTTTTAATGTCCAACTGATGTACATTCCAACCATGATGGGCTGCAAGTGCACAAATGCTCCGAACAGTAGTCATACGGCATGTAGGTGCAAAGGTCTCATCAAAATCAATGCCTCTTTCCTGTGCATAACCCTTTGCAACAAGCCTAGCCTTATACCTGTCAACTATACCATCAGGTTTACGCTTCAGCTTGTATACCCACTTAGTGCCAATGGCCTTCTTGCCAGGAGGCAAGTCACATAAAGACCATGTACCATTCTTCATTATAGCATCATATTCAGATTGCATAGCAGCCATCCAATTTTTTGAATTTTGTGCTTCATCAAAAGAAACAGGCTCATTCTCATCATAGAGACTAGATGCAGCCATAGCATAGCAATCTGATGCAAAGGAGGCACTATGAGAGCCTGAACGAGTATGATATGACAAAGGTGCATCTAATTTGCTGTCACGCAAAGTCTGCACCAGCCATTTTGGCATAGTTTTTGCCTGCTCAATATCAGCTCTCTCATCAACAAGTGCATCATGTAAATCTGCATCAGAAATGGAATGATCTGCATCATCATATGAAACCTACAAAGGCTGAGAAGTTGCCTCATTAGGACCAGCACTAGACTGTCCACCTGTAAAAAGAGGCATCAAAGTATCGTACATGTCTTTGGAGCTAACAGATGTCTCCTTAGTACATGAAAGCAATGGCTGAATAACATCTTCCACAAAGACAACATCACGGCTAACCAGAATGCGTTTAATCTGTGGATGATACAGACGATAGCCTTTACTTTCAGAACTGTACCCAACAAAAATACATTTTACTGCCTTATCATCCAATTTTCTGCGATGTTGTTCAGGCACTAATGCATATGCCAAACAACCAAAAACACACAGATGAGCAACAGATGGCTTGCGGTCATGCCAAGCCTCATATGGAGTGATAGACTACAGCACTTTAGTGGGACACCTGTTCAGTACATATGCTGCACACATGACAGCCTCAAGCCAGAAACTATGTGGTAAAGCCTAACTCTTGACCATGCACCTCGCCATCTCCATGAGTGACCTGTTCTTTCATTCAGCAACTCCATTTTGTTGAGGTGTATACGGCACTCTACACTGGTGTTTTATCCCACGTTCAGCCAGAAATGCATTAAAATCAGAAGACATATATTCCCCCCCTCGATCAAAACGGAGGGTGCCCATTTTACATGCTGACAGATTTTCAGCCAAAACAGAAACTGTTTGAAGCACATGAACACTTTGGACTTTGCCTTCAATGGATATACCCATGCATGCCTGGAAAAATCATCGATGAAAGTCACGAAGTAAAGGTAATTCCCAAAAGAGGGTGTTTGCATAGGACCACAGACATCACTATGTACAAGCTGCAATTTCTGCGTAGCCCGAACTGAACCATCTTTTGGAAAGGAGGAACGCTGCATTTTGCCCAAAATACAGCCTTCACATACATGTTTTCCTGGTGCCTCAAGTTTGGGCAAAGAGGACACCATCTCTGATTTCTGCAGGCATAGCAAACTAGCATAATTCAGATGACCAAAGCGTGCATGCCAAAGCTTTGCATCCGAGATAGCCTGAGAATCATGAACTGCACATGCGGAATCATTCACTGATCTTTCATAGTCTATGAGCTTATACAGCCCACGACATAAAATGCCAGAAGCAATAATCACATCGCCATTTGAGAGATCATGAACTATACACCTGTCATCAACAAATTTCACAACCAAGCCAATCTTGGCTAATGCAAAAACTGATAACAGATTCTTCTTGATCCCTGGCACAAATAAAGCATCTGACAAAGTGAGAGAACTACCATCAGCAGTAGTTAGAATGATCTTACCAACTCCCATAACAGGATAAGAGGAGTTGTTGGCGCATGTGACAGTAATCCTTGTAGGGGCAGGCTCGAGTGAAGAGAAGAAACTGCGCTGCGAGGTAATATGTTTGGTTGCCCCACTGTCAAAATACCAAACATCTGAGTCTACTGCAGACATGCACTGATCATGAGAAGATGGGTCAAAACTGCAAACAGTAGTAAACGCCCATTCTTCTTCCTGCACAAGATTAGCAGACTCTGTTTTTGGTGTAGAGGCTTCTGCAACAACCATTCCAGCCTCCTTTTTCTTTGCCTCTTTTGCAGCCAGTTTTGGACAGTTCTTTATGATATGATCATTTCCTTTACAGTACTTGCAAAACAATTTCTGCTTTTCTGATTTCTTCTCATCTTCATCCTGGTTCTTCGATTGTGCAGCATTTGCAGATTTCTGCTTACTAGTAGAAGAGCTCCATTTTCCTTTGCCCTTCTGACTAGCCAGGAAAGCTTGATCTGCAACACGCATAATGGACCTGTTCTGCCTTGATTGATCTTCCTGCAACAGAACAGAGACTAACTCCTCAAATGACAAAGCATTTGGATTGCCTTTCATCATCAACCGAAGAGTAGAGGCAAAACTCTGATATGAATCAGGAAGACCATTCAGAACGGTCTGCACAAGTGAGCTATCTGGTATAACCTCATCAGCAGAAATCAATTGTTCCTTCAGGTCTTTGATCTTTGTGAGAAAAGTGTCCATAGAATCACCTTCATTCATGTGCTCACTCTCCAACTGTTTTCGGAGGTAAGCAAACCGAGCCTCATTCCTAGCTTGGTACAAAGTGGTAAGTGTATCCCAAGCATCCTTTGCTGTTCTACAAGAGCGAATGTGAGGAATAATGGCACGTTTGACAGACAAAGCTATCAATGCATGTGCCTGGGCATCTCTGCCATCCCAGCGAATCTGCTCTGCAGTAGGTGCAACAGAAACAGTAGCACGAACAGGAATCTGCAGAATATCATCTTCGACACCATCTTCATCAGCTCCAGCACCTGTATTTGCAGTACCTGTCGTTACAGGTGTAACAGGACGTCTTTCAACACCCTGCACAATGTTCCACAATCCTTTAGCAACCAGTACATGTCGCATCATATAAGCCCATAATGGGTAGTTGGTACCATCCAACTTATCCTCAACAGCCAACATACGGAATACATCACTGCTTTCAGCCATGGCCGGTGACTAAAATAACTTGATGTAGAAAATTGATTGTATCTCAAAAAGTTGAACGGAACTACCCAGACAGTTCTGCTAGACCTGTAGAAGACTTCGAAACGCTTAAACTGGCGAAGAGAAACTGGTATATACCTTTGGCACAAAAGGATGAAATAGCCTGCACAAGCGCTGCGATAGTGCGTTCGGAGGCCGAAACGAGCTCAGATCGCGATTTCGGCACCACAAAGCGAAGCCGTTTTGATCTCGGAAACACCCTGAGTATGCTCACCAAATTTCGTGCGAATCTGAGACTGCAAACGGAGGAGTGTCGACGGCGCCCTAGATGAAGCAACGATCTGCTCTGATACCAATTGTTGGAGTTAGACGTCTGCGGAAGCACGCGAACAACACAAGGAAGAAGAAGAAGCTTGGAGCACAACACACAAGACTAAATGTATTACTAGAGAATGTACAAAGATAAGTAGCCCATTAGGGCAATAGGCGTATATACAAGCCGGGGGAAAAAAACCTCCTAAAGAGGGAAAAAAGTGCCCCGGCAGTCCTAGTGTGTTCACACACATCACTACCTAAATATATCAACATAGATTATGAGAAATGATTCAAACAATCTACCTATGTCTGAAACTGTCTCTCTGTATAGTCGACTTTGACACCTGCAACTTCTAAGACATGGTTCTCCAAAACTAGAACCCGTTTAAGCAAAGGCTTTTAGCCATAGATGGCTTACCTCTCAACTTAGATTTTGAGTCCTCACTCATACAAAACTTTAATCTGTGCAGTGAGAAATGATCAAATCATTGACCATCGAAAATTCGCCTATTTCAGAAAACTATGAACACTCTTTTACATATGAATGTTCCTACTCATAATTCTCACAGCCTGTTTACAATTAAGCTCTCAAACTTTGACCATAGACTCATTAACTATATACTTAGATGTCTACAAAAGGATCCTTGAAATAATCAAGCACAGAAGGAGAATGCACAGAAACATCGGGTGCAACTTCTCTTCATTTCTGGAAAAAATTACATCTAGATGAGAGAGCTATTCTAATCTCTTCATAAGTGACTAATGACTTCTAATTTCACTCAATTCTCATGTTCTACATTCTCTCTCATACTTGTCCCGACATTTTCCAAGTATATATATAGACAAAAATTTACAAGCTTATGACTACTCAAAGATATAAGTGAACTATTTCTGACATAATGTACATATGTGTACACATCTTCCAAATTCTGAATGTGTCCTTCCGTCATGCTTCACAGCTTGTTCTCTTCTCAAATCCTTGACTTCATTTCCATGTCAAAACATCAATTGGTGATTGTCGTGTACCAACAGCTCCCCCTCAATCATTAATTGAGGTTTTCTCTAACTTCTTTATGCCTGCCATGTCTTTGAATTTCTGTAGCTTTGGTCCATCCAAGCTTTTGGTAAGCATATCAGCTATCTGATCTTTTGTTGAAGTATGTATGACTTCAATCTCTTTATCCATCACCTCTCTCTGATCTTTTGTTGAAGTGATACTGAATCTCAATGTGTTTAGTCCTTGCATGAAACACAGGATTAGCAGCTAAATACAATGAACTCATGTTATCTCCATAAATGATAGGTGTACTCTGTATGGTGTCAAAACTCTTCATGAGAGTCTTAAGCCATATCACTTCCTTTGCAGCTTCAACCATACCTTTGTACTCAGCTTCTGTATAAAGCAACTGTGTGTTGCTTCTTGAACACCAAGAGATTAACTTATCTCCCACATAACACAAGTATCCATATGTTGATCTTCTATCATCAGCATTACCTACCCATCTCCATCACTATATATTTTGATATTTGTATCTGATGTAAAACTATAATACAAACCCTCTTTGAGTGTACCCTTAATGTACCTCAACACTCTTTGACCTGCAATCCAATGTTCTTTCCTAGGACAATGCATGAATTTGAGACAAAACCCCAACTGCATATGATAAATCAGGCCTAGTTAATGTAGCATAGATAAGACTACCAACCAAACTCTGATATAGCTTCATATCCTTGAATTCTTCTCCACCATATCTGCTCAATTTGTGATTCACCTCCATTGGAGTAGGTTCTACCCTGCAATCATTTATTTTAAACTTGATTAACAAGTTTCTCAAATACCTTTCTTGAGTCACATACACTCCATGTTGAGTGTATGAAATCTCCATGCCCAAGAAATATGACAAGTCTCCCAAATAACTGATTTTGAACTCTTTCTCCATTTGCTTCTTTAGGCTTTGAATGCCTTTCTCATCTGTACCTGTAAGAATTATATCATCAACATATATGCACATATAAATGAACCCATCATCACTTGCGTTAACAAGCAAGCTACTGTCTGCTTAGATACTTGAAATCCAAGTTCTTTCAAGAACTTCACAAGTCTATAATTCCATGCCCTTGGGGCATGCTTCAACCCATACAAAGCTCTCTTGAGCTTGCATACATGATCTGGATACCTTCTATCTCTGAATCCTTGAGGTTGCTCCATGAAAACATCATCTAAAATATAACCATTCAAAAAAGCATTCTTCGCATCTAATTGACATAATTTCCAACCTTTACATGCAGCAATAGCTATGAGTGTCCTGATGGTTGTCATCTTTGCCACAGGACTATAGGTTTCATCATAATCAATACCATATGTTTGATCAAAGCCTTTCACAACAAGTCTAGCTTTATACCTAGACACACTTCCATCTGCAAATCTCTTTGTTTTGTAGACCCACTTGCATCCAATGATCTTCTGACTATTTGGTTTAGGAACCAAATCCCATGTTTGATTCTCCATTAATGCATCATATTCTTCATGCATAGCTTTCTCCTAATATTCCTTACCTTTTGCCTCTTCATATGTGGAAGGGTCTTCATCTGCCTTTATCATGTAAGCATAATCTTTGGTAGCCAAAAAAGAAGTATCATAGCTATACCTTGTAGGTTTCCACTTGTGTCTTGATGACCTTCTGAGTTCTCCACTCCTTGAGGTTTCTGGTTCTTCACTCTCAGGATCAAATCTTGGCATTTCTTCAACTTCAACCTGCACTTCATTATTCTCCTCTTCATCAAATATCTGAACCTTTGATTTACCCTTCTTTTGACTCACAACTTCTTCATCACCTGTATTAATATTGATAGTACCTGCATACCAAGTACCTTGCTCATCAAATGTAACATCCTTAGACACAATAAATTGCTTTGTGGATGGACTCCACAATCTATAACCCATCTGCTTGTCATCATAACCAATGAATACATACTTTTTAGCTTTAGGTTCTAATTTATGTCTTAATTGTGATGGCACATATGCATATGCCAAACATCCAAATACTTTGCAATGATCCAAGGTAGGTCTTTTACCCCACCATGCCTCATATGGTGTCATACCCTGCAAAGCTTTACATAGTAGCCTATTGACCAAATAAGTAGTTGTATTTACAGCCTCAGCCCACAAATAATTTGGGCAATTTTTCTCCTTCATCATTGACCTTGCAAACTCAACAAGAGTTCTATGTCTTCTCTCTGCTACACCATTTTGTTGAGGAGAGTACCTGCAAGTGATTTCCCTTTTTATACCTGCATTTCACAAGTAATCACTGAACTCATTAGAGAAATACTCTCCCCCTCCATCTGACCTTAGTCTCTTCAATTTATGACGTGTAATTCTTTCTGCGTACACATGATAATGTTTGAATGTATTGAATACTTCTGACTTATCTTTGATCACACAGATAGTGATCCATCTGGTAGCATCATCAACATAAATCACATAGTACCTTGAACCATTGATACTGAAATCTTTTGATGGTCCCCACACATCTGTGTGTACCAACTCAAGCTTCTCTGAATACATGAAACCATGCTTGGAGTAAGATTGCTTATGAGCCTTACCTAATTGACATTCCTCACATCTGTATGTCATATGTTGACCTGTAACATTAGGCAATCCAAGCACTGAACCATTGTTAATCATATCTTTGATACCTCTTTCATTGAAGTGTCCAAGCCTCTTGTGCCAAAGATCTAACTCAGAGATCTTATGTCCTCCATAAGTGAACAAAGCATGACCAACATTACCTTGAATCTTCAATGTGAACAACCTTCCTTCTTTCTTCCCTGAAACAATTTGTTTATACCCATTGCTAGGGTCTTCCACAAACACTCCTTCATTAGTGAATCTAACTTCATAACCTTTTTCAACAGTTTGTCCTACACTTATCAGATTCTTAGGAATTGTAGGAACATACAAGACCTTACTCAAGAGAGTACTTCCATCCTTGGCCTTCACTGATCCAATTGACTTCACGTTATGCTTTGTATTGTCACCTGTTTGAACAACATGATTAGACACCTTATTTTCCAAATCAGTCATCAATGCTATGTTACCACTCAGGTGATTGCTACACCCTGAGTCAATGTAAAAGACTAATTGGTCTTCACTTTGCCTTTCACAAGTTGCATTCATTATCAAAGTTGAATCCTCCTTCTGATCTGAAGCATAATTGTAGTAGGTATTATTGTATTGTTGACTTTGGAATCCTCTACCTGCATTTCTTCCAAAATAACCCCTACTACCTCTTCCTCTAAAGTTACCTCTTTGATTTCTGCCACCTCTTCCTCTTGAATTAAAATTCTGATAAAATCCACCATATCTCTGAGTATTATTCCAACAATCATAAGCTAAGTGATTTGTCTTACCACAAATCCAGCAAGCTTTGACTCCATCTTTATTATTCCTGCCTCTTCCTCTACCTTTGCCACCTCCTCTTCCTCTTAGGAAGTTGGCTTGACTAGTTGTGCCTTCATCTTCATTTGCTTGTTGCTTTCCTTTGCTATTTTTCTTCTTATCCTTTGAGTACATTGCATGACCTGTACTCTTGTCACCTTCACCTTTGACATCCTGCTCAAAGGTTAACATATGTCCTAGCAATTGATTTAAGTCAGGAGTAAAATGATAAAGTGATAATTCAGTAGATAGAATGAATGGCTTACATTTGTCATCACCTCTCAAACCTGTGAGGATTTGCCTTACCAATTTATCCTCCTCAATGTCTTCATCAACAGCTCCTAATGCATCTGCAATGTCCTTCATTCTGGTTACATAATCTGAAATGGATTGAGAGGCCTTCTTCTTGAATGTAGTAAATTTTGCCCACAAGGATGCCTTCCTAGACTTTGTGGTATTTTGGAAATGCTCCTCCAAAGCATTCCATATATCACTTGCACTTTCAAGACCTCTAATGTGAGGTAGCAAGTAATCATTGACTGCCATATAGATAATGCTCCTAGCTTGAGCATCTCTCTTCATCCAATTCTTCAAATCTGATAATTCCTCCCTATTTGGAACACTAGGATCTCTGAATTGAGGCTTTTCTTCTTCACCTGTAATATAACCTATCAAGTCTTTGCTCATTCGATGAGCTTCCATCCTCATTGACCATGCTGGATAGTTTTCTCTATCCAATTTCTCTATCTGAAGAGAGTCTCCCATCTTTTCTTCACATGTGCATTGAATTCTTCAATCTTTATAAAGTATAAGGTTACCTTTGCTTTGAATGACACTCCTTTTGTCTTCCTTGGTGTCGTATGACCTCCTTCTCAAGCTTTGCCCTCAAGCTTTCACCTTTTGAACCTTCAGATGTTGAATTTTGTATGTTTGTTGCAGTCGGAGTCTTCCTTTCCTCAATTTTGATACTTCCTGCTCTGATACCACTGATGGAGAGTGCTAATCTCCAAAAGAACAAGCTATCCTTGATGTTAGACCACCTCTATATCAAGAATATCTTTAAACTCCAACCAATTTTGGAAGACAAGCACCAAACTATCAAGAAATTAGTTAACGGTGAAAAAGTCATTTCTCAAAAAAACATGTTGCACCTTAATCACTCATTGACTAATCATTCGTGTAAAGTTTTTTATAAAACTTTGTAGAATGTTTTGACTAGAGATCATGCACCTCCTCCAAGTTAAAACACTTCAAAATCTTGAGTAGATTATGAGAAATGATTCAAACAATCTACCTATGTCTGAAACTGTCTCTCTGTATAGTCGACTTTGACACTTGCAACTTCTAAGAAATGGTTCTCCAAAACTAGAACCCATTTCAGAAAATGCTTTTAGCCATAGATGGCTTACCTCTCAACTTAGATTTTGAGTCCTCATTCATACAAAACTTTAATCTATGCAGTGAAAAATGATCAAATCATTGACCATAAAAAAATGTGCCTGTTTTAGAAAACTGTGAACACTCTTTTACATATGAATGTTCCTACTCATAATTCTCACAGCCTGTTTACAATTAAGCTATCAAACTTTGACCACAGACTCATTAACTATAGACTTAGAAGTCTACAAAAGGATTCTTGAAATAATCAAGCACAGAAGGAGAATGCACAGAAACATCGGGCGCAACTTCTCTTCATTTCTGGAAAAAATTACATCTAGATGAGAGAGCTATTCTAATCTCTTCATAAGTGACTAATGACTTCTAATTTCACTCAATTCTCATGTTCTACATTCTCTCTCATACTTGTCCTGACATTTTCCAAGTATATATATAGACAAAAATTTACAAGCTTATGACTACTCAAAGATATAAGTGAACTATTTCTGACATAATGTACATATGTGTACACATCTTCCAAATTCTGAATGTGTCCTTCCTTCATGCTTCACAACTTGTTCTCTTCTCAAATCCTTGACTTCATTTCCATGTCAAAACATCAATTGGTGATTGTCCTGTACCAACAATGTCTTTGTGGGAATACCCTTGAGCACTTAGCTCAAGACCCAACTTCTTGCACCATAATTCTTCCAATGCATTTCACAAGTATGCATGCATAGGGCTACATTACAAGGCCATGCACAAGGCACATTCTTCTTAACCCATGCACTAATGCACTTACCCATCAGTCATTATGGGTCACGAGTACTTGGCATGAAAACTTGGGAAGCCATCTTTGACAACCAGAGGACATCAAGGTGACAACAGCAACAACACTCGAAAGCTACTCACAATCAACTATGATGACATCTTTTGAGCAGCTCACAATTCCTGAAAAACTCAACAATACACTCTCATACTAGAATCAATGAAGAAATATATCTAGAGGGACGCAACATGAAGAAAAGGACAAGAAACCTCACTACAAGTGGACGATAGATCGCTCTGGTGCAGACATGAGGAACTCTACCTCTCAATGTACTACATGGAACAACCACTACAACAAGGGTCTGTCAGGGACGACAGACTCAAGAGGGGGGGAGTGTTGAAGCTCAAGGTCAAGGACAAATCATGGAATTGCATCAAGGAAGTGGACACACAAGAAGAAGGAGCAAGTAGGGAGCTCCAAGAAGCACCTGTCAAATTTTCACAAGAAATCCCTATAAAAATAGTGATTTTATCACTAAAAACCATTGTAAATACCATTTTTCATTTTTACAACTCCATTTTGTTCAAGACAAGACGTTCTCGAGCTTGAGGAATATTAGAACTATCAGCCTACAAATTTTCATAATTTTTAGACTCCATTTGAGCCCCCAAATAAGCCTTAGAACCTAATTTTTAACTAGGTGAGACACTAGGTCTGGATAGGGCCAAAACCACTCAAAAAACTATAAAAAGGGCTAGAGAGCCCATTTTTGAGGTTAGCTTGTTGTCAATTTGAGCTTTGTAAGAGATTTCTTTTGTAATCAAAGCTTTCCATTGTTCCACTCTTTGCTCTTACCTTGTGCACATGTGTGTGTATGTGTGCGCATGCTTGTGTGCTTTCACCCACGCACTTGTGCCATCGCTTGCCCACAGTCTTCATACTGGTCCTCATGTCTCCACGGATTGAAATTTATGAGGTGAAGCTCCTCACATTGGTACTTGCCATTGTGCTAGAGTGACACCAGTCTTCATCCATGCAGGAGTAGGGAGTTCAAAGGTGGTCTGGCCTTCAAGCGTGATGCATCCATCTGGGATGGGTTGTGGTTCATAAGCTTCTTCATAGGTTTCCTCACCGAGATAGATACAATTTCTTCCTCTCTTGGGAGTTCTGGTGGGGAATCTGGCCTAGGGGGTTCTTTGTATGCTATGATTTTTGTTTGAAGAGTCAGTACCTGGACACGTAGAGCATTGAGTTCTTCGATGATTTCAATAGATGTGGCTGCAGTAGCTGGTGGTACTTGCTATATAGGTGCTCGTAACTATAATATTTTGTGTTCTTACTTAAGCTTCAGATATGCCTCATTCATACTGTCATAATCCTCTAGTAGTCTGACATGCTCTTCTAATAGTATCTTCATAGATTCAGAGGGGACAGCTTTAAAATGACTAAGACTCAGAGCTTTGTCTGGTTGATCTAAAGAAGCTTCAAGGTTCTCTCTATGTTGTTCCTTCAAGCATTGATTCTCTTCTTTGGCTGCTGCTAGGTGGGGTCTTAGTAGTCCCATGTTGTGAGTGAGTGTGGCATTTCAAATGGTTTGAGCCTTAACAAATTGTCAATATCCGTAATGGCATCTTTTGTCTTCTGTGGTGATTGTGGAGAAATGTACCTAAATGTGGTGGTGAAATGGATGAGGTGAGCAGTGGTGCAGTGGGTGGTGCTATGTCCATGTCACTGGACATTGTGTTGAGTGTGGTGACCATGAAGAGTGGAGTGATAGTGGGTGCTTGAGTGGGTCTGAAGACAGGATTTACAAAGATTGCCTTCCAATTCCTTGAAGCAGCTTTGCTCATGAGACTATTGGCATCTTTGCCACAAGAGAGAAGGTCTCCTCATAATCAACTCCTTGGGTCTGAGCAAACCCTTTAGCCACAAGCCTTGCTTTGTACATGTTGATTGAACCATTTGAATTCATTTTTACCTTATAGATCCACCTAGATCCAATGATCTTCATGGATTGTTTCTTGGGAACTAGGTCCCAAGTCTTATTTTCTTGGAGTGCTTGTATCTCTTCCTCCATTTCTTCGTTCCAATCTGATTTCTTGCTTGCTTCTTCAAAGGTTGATGGCTCCTTTGAATTGATATCTTGAGCAATATAGATTGAGTGTTTAGTAACCAAAGAGGTGTCAAATCCATACCTTTCTTGCTTCTTCTTTTCCCTAGTTGATCTCCTTATTGTTTGTTGAGGGGATTCTGCAATATCTCTCAAATCTTGTATCTTCTGTTTACGTTTGTTGTGCCATACCTTGAAATTCCTTCTTGGTGTCTTCAGATCATCATTAGAGTCACTTGTATCTTCATGTTGTTGATCATTTACCTTTTGTAGTGTTGGAAAGTCCTCCTCTAGGTCATAAGGTAGCTTGAATTTTTTGCAATCATCTTCAAACCACAATCTACCAACAATAAAGCCTTTAGTACTTAGATTATACATGTAGCCTTTTCTATTTAGATCATATCCTATAAACACATATTATTCTGCCTTCGGATCCGATTTACCTCTGATTTGTGATGGAACATGTGCATAAGCTATGTATCCAAATATTGAGCATTGATCTAGGCTAGGTCTCCTTCCATTCCAAGCTACATATGGTGTCATCCCATCCAATGCTTTAGATGGGAGCCTGTTGATGAGATAGGTGGCTATAGACATAGCCTCTGCCAATAGGTAGTTGGGTAATTTCTTCTCATGGTCCTCTTCCTTCTTTCTACTATTCCATTTTGTTCTAGAGTGTATCTGGTGGTGATGTCTCTTTTGATGCCTCTATCTTGAAGATATGCATCAAAATCATGGGAGACGTATTCTCCCCCTCCATTTGTCGTTAGCCTTTTCAAGGTTTTTCCTATTTAATTTTCAACAAGACCAAGATATTCTTTGAAACAATTGAACATTTCATCCTTATGATTCATGAAATATAGAATGGTCCATCTGCTAAAATCATCAATGAATGATACATGATACTTGGATCCTAAGATTGAAGGTTCTTTGCTAGGTCCCCAAAGATCAGTGTGGACTAGCTTCAATAGGTCACCATGGATGTAACCTTTCTTCATAAAGGGATATCTATGAGACTTCCCAAATTGACATACACTGCACTTATATATCATATGTTGCTTGGATATGTTTGGTAAAGCAAGCACACTCTGATCCCTACATATTCTCTTCAAACTTCTTTCACCAATGTGAGCTAGTCTTTTGTGCCACATTTCTAATTCTGATAGGGTTCGTCCTCCATAATTGAAAAGTGCTATATTCCTAATGTATCTTCCTAGAATCTTCAACTTATGCTCCATTTCTTGTGAACCTTACTTGCAATCCTTTTTCTACAATTTATCCAACACTTATCAAGTTCTTGGTTATGGTAGGTACATACAATACCTTACTAAGAAGATTCATATTTCCATTTGGAGTCCTCACATTTCCAATCTTTTCAACATAGTGCATTGTGTCATCTCTTGTTTGTACCTCATGTTTATTCCTTGGATCATGCAAGTTAGATAATAATGCCACATTTCCTACTACATGATTTGAGCAACCAGAATCTATGTAGAATACATGTTCATCTACTTTACCTTGCTTCATGTTCATGTTCATCAACAAAAGTGAGTCCTCTTGTGTCTGCTCTTCAGTGTAATGGTTGTAAGCTCTTCTTTCTATATAGCCTCCTTGGTTATTGGTGTTGTGATTACTGTAGCTATTAAAATGTTTTGATCTTCCTCTTCCACATATTCCTCTATTGCAGCCTCTTCCTCTCTGATTCTTTGGATTCCTGAAACAATTCTCAGTTGCATGGTTAGTCAATCCACATATGGCACATGGAGAGGTGATTTGGATTCTCCCCCTGCCTTATCTACCTCCGCTGCCTTTTCCTCTTGTACCTCTACCTCTCCCTCTTGCACCTCTACCTGTTCCTGCAAAGTTAGCTTGGGAGGTTCTAGCTCCATCATTAGATCTCTTGCCTTTACCCTTGCTATCCGTACTCTTGTTTCTATTAGCATATAGGGCAGAGGATTGATTACCTTCAGAGTTGTCATTGTTCTTCACAAGCTTGGCTTCATGAGTAAATAGTTGTCCCATTAGAGTATTTAAATCAGATACTTGCATATCCATGTGTAGATCCATTGCAGTGGTGAAGGATTCCCATTTGTCATCTGCCTTGATTCCATTGATCACTTGTCTTACAATTTGCTCCTCCTCAATGACTTCTCCAATGCTTCCAAGTTAACCAGCTAAGTTCTTCATTTTAGTGACATGGTCAGTCACATTTTGCTTGGGCATCTTTTTGAGTGTTATGAACTCCATCCATAATTGGTTCTTTCTTGCTCTAGTGCTTGAAGAAAAGAATTCTTCAAGTGCATTCCAAGTTTCTAGTGATGTCTTACAATTCCTAATGTGTGGAGTTAGGAAATCAGAAACTGAGTTGACAAGATAGAGCTTGGCCAAAGCATCCTTTGAGCACCATGTTGATAACCTTTCTTGTTCTTCTTGGGTTGGTTGACCTTTGCTTCTATTTATTGGTGTTAACTCATCTCCAGATATGTAACCATAGATATTTCTACCTTGTAAATATGCCTTCATTATAATAACCCAAGAAAAGTAGTTATCTTGATCCAATTTGTCAATTGATGATGGGAATCCATTTCCATGTTGAGTTGATGATAGCTCTGATACCATTGTGAGGAGATGGTTGGATACACTCAACGGATGAGTTGGTGCTTCACAAATCCTGCTCTACACCTGTCAATGTAGCTTCAGAGTACCTTAGTAGAGACCTTTAGATTTCCAAATATGCATTTGGATCCACCATGTACATTGGAGCATCACCATAAAATAGTTATGTCAAAATAGATAACTTTCAAGATTGAAGAGTTCCAAAAACTTGTTATTTAAGGACTTGGTTTTTCTCAGGAAATCACTCATTACTCACTCATTGATTTCAAGTGACCTGAGAGCTTTTAGACATAGCTAGTTGAAGTCCTAAGCTTGCTATAGGAAGTTATTTCACTAGTTTAAGATGAGTACATGATGAAAAATCATGTTAAGAAGTTAGGGGTGTAATCCCAACTTTTTAGGAAGATGATTGTGAGCAGACATAGGTGACTTGCAGTGAATTTATCTCACAATGTACTAAATCAAATGATATGAAAATTGATGGCTAAGAACTAGAAGGTCTAAGCTACATATCCCAAGTTGAATCACATCAGATGGAAGATTGGTTCACATAAACCTCTTCTTGCAAGTCGCCATTCAAGAAAGTTGTTTCTATGGGCAATTGATGTACTTTCCAACTTTGTTGGTAGCCAATGCAACCATGGTAGAAGTCGTAGTCATGCATGAAGTAGGTGAAAACTTTTCTCATAGTCAATGCCATATTCATATGCATATCCTTTGGAAACCAATCTAGCTTTGTGGTGATCAATGCAACCATGTGACTTTCTCTTAATCTTATAAATTCACTTTGTACCAATGGCATTTTTTCCTATTGGCAATTCACATAACTCCCTAGTACCATTCCTATGTATGGAATCCATTTATGATTGCAAAGAACTTAACCAATTAGGATCATCACATGCATCTTGAAAAGTAAGTGGCTCTTCATTATATGTTGTTTCAATAAGAGAATAAGAATTACTTGATGCATGGTGAGAGCTTGATCTTGTTCTCGGAAGTAAAGGTGCACTCAATTTGATGTCTTGTAAAGGTTGTTTTACTAACTTTGGCATAGTTTATGTGATCTTCATAGACATGCTTTCCTTATCTAATGCACCATCAACATCTATATCATGTATGGGCTGACTTTTATGCCATATTTTGATGCAATTCTCGAGCCATATGTGGCTAGAAATTTTCAGCAATTCTAACCATGTTTTGCTGGAAAACATTAGCCATCTTTGGCAAGAATCTCTTTGCATTTTCCGCTCTATTTTGTAAGAATTTTCAGCTTTATTTTATAAGAATTTTCAGTTCGTCAAACCTCACTTGAATACTCTACATGGCCATAGTCAAGCACACCACTTTGGAACAAGGATATGTGTATCAAACACATCTTATGAGTTAATTGTTGGCTGTTTTTTGCATTCAAGTAGAGGAAAAACTAATTTTTCAGTAGATACCACATCTGAACTCACAAAAATTGTATCCATCAAATGGATGCAACAAATGATATCCCTTCGTTTTAGGAGTATAATCAACAAATATACATTTCTTTTCCTTTTCATCGTCTGTGACATTGTTGTGATGGCACAAGAGCATATGCCAGAAAACCAAACACGCACATATGAATAACAATAGGTTTAGCCTCATAAGGAGTGATGAATCTCAATGTTTTTGTAAGGCAGTGATACAACACATAGTTTGCACACATGATTGCTTCCATCCAAAACTTATTAGGAAGGGGCTTTCATTTAAGCATACATTGTGTCATTTCAAGGAGTGTTCTACTTTTATGCTCTTTAACACCATTTTGCTGAGGTCTATATGGTGTGTACATTGGTATGAAATTCCTCTTTCATAAGGAGAAGCATTAAACTCATGTGACATGTATTTTCCACGAAGATCTATGCATAGGTTCAAAGCTTGTTTCAAGAAAAATTCTAATTTGAAGCAAAAAGATACCTTATTCTTTGCTTTTGTAGGCATAACACTAGGATTGTGCAAGGATATGGATATGATGCTCTTTTAATGATTTGATTCACATTGTTTCATCCATGGGCCTTAGCTCATCCCTCTAGCCTAAAGTTGGTCATATAATCACTCATATTATGGCTTTCACGCTAGCCCATCCTCGCCTTGTTATGCTTAAAGACCAAAATTGGTGCTAGCTAACCTCATTTTGAAAGATGGACAAGTTTGGGAACTTAATTACCTTTTATGGAGCAGATTGGGCACCCCCTTGCCCTACACATTGCATGGAATGCAATCAAGCTATGAAATCACCTGATTTATGGCTCACACTGCTTGACGTCTCCCACATGATAACCTTTTGACCCTTTTCATGGGAAAAAAGGCTCCATGTAGCCCATCTCCAAGCTCAATGGAAATCATCCTATTCTTTTCCCAATTCCCTCCATGTCAACCCAAAGGATACTTGTGTTGATGATTGTAATGGGAGCCATCAAAGCACACATCCACCTTGTGGCATTGGAGCCATTGGGTGACCCATCACGTAGATTGGCTCCTTGCTTGATAAAAAGGCATCTGTTTATTACTTGGGAAGGGCCCCGCCTCGCCTTGAAAACCCATGAGGAGGGTGAACCCTTACACTGAGCATGCACAAAGCCATAGAAGGGATGACTCAATCTCTTAATTAGAAGCATACTTAGGCTATTCCTCACCTTGTGTGACTTCAATCCTTACTCATCATCATAGGCACCAACTCGCCTTGGGCGACTCTAGCCATGGTTCATTGATTAAGGTGCAAACTCACAAAGATGTTACATATTAAGATATCTAGGGCAAGCTCAACTTCTATGCCTTGTCACATTATAAATGAAGTGTTAGCTAGCAAAATGTTAGAATATGATTTTTTGTAAAAAAACCCATTATCTTGTAAAATATTTATCAGAATGATGTAAAAATGAGGAAGAGTCTTCCTCATGTGTAGAGAAACTATACGTACTTTTTAGAGAATTTTTAGAAGCTCTTCAAGCACATATTTTTTTGTTAGACGTTAAAAGGACTGGATTTCAAGTGTGAAAAGGGACACTTCAAAAAGTATAAAAGAAAAAAATTGTAGGGGGTGCTATCATTTTGTACTATTGTGACATGTGAATGAAGAGCTTCAGTTTGAAAGTCGTGACTCTCTTTTCTTTGAGTGTTTGTGATTGATTCTTGAGTCTTTTTCATGTGATATGCATGGAGTTTGCCGATTTAACTTGTGTGTTACTGAGTGGAGTTTGTAAAGAGAGGTGATTATCAATACATTGAGTGATTAGATGCATGAAATCATTGTTGGAAATGGAAATTCTTAGTTTTATTAGAATCGTGATTATCTCGTTTGGGTGATATAAGTATTGAGATTTGTTTTTGTGTTCCTATTTGTAATCTACAAGAAAAATGCCACATTATAGGCACAAGAATCATTGAAAAAGCTATTGTTTAGCTCTAGATACAGGAAACCCTAGTTTTCATACTCCTTTTTCAAGCTCTTCTCAGAAATCAGAATTGTTTTTATAGTTTCTTGGATTCCATTAATTAGAAGGGGTTGTGATCTTAGTATACTTCCCAGATTGATAAATTTAAGATGTGAGATTTAATCCTTTATGCTATGATGATTGGAGAGGACAACTCCAAAGGATAACAAACATTTTTTTGGCGCCGTTGTTGGGGAAAAAAATAAAAAAAATCAGAAAAAATTATTAGATAAAAAAAATAGAAGAGAAAAAATCAGGTACAATTTCAGAAAAAGAGAGGACATCAAATCTTTACTTCTATATTTTTGTCATTTTCTTTTCCTTTGAAAATTTTGAAGCACAAGCAAGATCTAGGCTAAAATTAGAAAGTTGACAGATCTTTTGATTTATCAATATCTATTTTTTATTTTGTTGATTAAGTAATTAAATTCTTCCCCAAACAAGCACAAGAAACAATAGAAATCTTGCTTCACCTGTGATGATCACCTACTTTGCGTCTTGGAAATCATTGATTGTTTTTTGAAGAAATCTTTTATCTCAAGTTGTTTTGAAGAATTTCTTTTCTTTTCCTTTGAACATAACTCATGGTGGAGGTGTGTGTGTGGTGTTTTTTTTTTTTGTTTTCGGATAGTGAAGCATGAGAGGAAGTTCTTGATGTAGAATTTCATGCAGATCAAGGTCTTCCTAAGGCAGAATAGATAACCAAAGAGCTTGAGGAGACTATCAGAATGATTGGTTGGCACATATTCACAGTGAAGGTGGGAGTCAACAAGTACACAATGCTATGTCAAGAATTCTACAAGTTCCAAAGGATACTTCCACATTAATAGAGGACATGCATGTGGAAGACTACTATGAGGAATTTGTGCAGATGTTGTTAACAAGAAGAGAGTCTAGAATGGAGTTCATTAGAAAATGCATAATGTGTATGGGGAACAAATAGTGAAATTTGCTCTGGAAAATGGGGTCGGTCTAGATCAACATCATTGGGTAGCTGATGGACTGGGAATTCCATTTTGCATGATCCTGGAAAGCATAAAGAATTATCAGATTGCAAGAGTTGGATTATCACCTAACAGCCACTTAGAATATGAAGAAGACATATCAGTTACAAAAGAACTTTTTGAGAAAGCCAATCCAAAGTGGAGAAATAGGTGGTTGGACACCAACAAGGACTATAGGAAAATATGGAAAGAGGCTCCTTTGCATTTGAAAATTAATCCAACATATTGTGTAGTTGAATGGCCTAACTACTGGAAGAGAAGAAATGAAGGATTGATCCTAGCAAGATGGTTGAACTTTCCTTAACTGGCAAGACCTAAAAAAGGATCATGGCCAACAAAGGCTACATGGTAGACACAACAGAGTATGTCATATTAGCATACAAAGATGGAAATGACCCAACTTGTATATTAGAAGTGATAATTATGAGGTTAATCCTTACATGTATAGAAACCTTCACTGACACGGGTGTAAGAATACTAAACTACATAGGATTTAATTCACCTACAGATGCATTGCTTTTTGACATGAGTGAGACACCTGATAGGATATGTCTCATGGCCTATTATAGCAGATTTGTATTTCTAGGAAGCCATTATTTACAAACTTTTGAATACGCTTTTGATCATAGATTTTTTGAAAGGGAGTCAGAAATTTTTGGAAACCTATTAGTAGTAACCAAGTCAAGGTTGATTGCCTATGAAGTTGCATATACAAAATACTTGAAGAAGGATGTAATAGACAGGAGAGAGGCAACAGTCCAGTGGAGGAAAGCAATTTTTGAGATGGTGAATAGTTTGAACTTAACAGAAAGAAAAGGTCATGATTTACTTGCACAAGTATACCATAGGAAAAAAATGTAAAGGGATGCTGCTGAAGAAAAAACTTTTTGTCAATCCACTTCCAAAAAGTCTAGGATGGGAAGAAAATGTTAGAATATGATTTTTTGTAAAAAAACCCATTATCTTGTAAAATATTTATCAGAATGTTGTTAAAATGAGGAAGAGTCTTCCTCATGTGTAGAGAAACTATAAGTATTTTTTAGAGAATCTGTAGAAGCTCTTCAATCACATATTTTTACATTAGAAGTTAAAGGACCATATTTCAAGTGTGAAAAGGGACACTTGAAAAAGTATAAAAGACAAAATCTTGTATTTTGTAGGGGTTGCTATCATTTTGTACTCTTGTGACATGTGAATGAAGAGCTTCACTTTGAAAGTCATGACTTATTTTTCTTTGAGAATTCATGATTGATTCTTGGGTCTTTTTCATGCGATATCCATGGAATTTGCTGGTTTAACTTGTGTATTACTCAGTGGATCTTGTAAGGAGAGGTGATTATGAGTATATTGAGTGTTTAGATGCATGAAATCACTGCAGGAAATGGAAATTCTGAGTTTTGTTAGAATCATGATTGTCTCATCTGGGTGATACAGGTAGTGAAATTTATTTTTGAGTTCATATTTGTAATCTACAAGAAAAATGACACACTTTAGGCACAAGAATCATTGAAAAATCTATTGTTTAACTCTAGATACAAGAAACCCTAGTTTTCCTACTCCTTTTTCAAGTTCTTCTCAGAAATCAAAATTGGTTTTACATTTTCTTGGATTCCATTAACTAGAAGGGGTTTGGTCTTGTTGATATATTTAGGTAGTGATGTGTGTGAATACTCTAGGACCGTCGGGGCACTTTTTTCCCTCTTTAGGAGGTTTTGTTCCCTCGGCTTGTATATATGCATGTTACCCTAAGGGCTACTTATCTTTGTACATTTTCTAGTAATACATTCAGTCTTGTGTGTTGTGCTCCAAGCTTCTTCTTCCTTGTGCTGTTCGTGTGCTTTCGCAGACATCTAACTCCAACAATTGGTATCAGAGTAGGTCGCCGCTTCATCTAGGACGTCATCGACACTCCTCCGGTTGCAGTCTCAGATTCGCACGAACTTTGGTGAGCATACTTAGGGTGTTTCAAAGATAAAAACAGCTTCGCTATGTGGTGTCGAAATCATGATATGAGCACGTTTCGACCTCTGAATGCACTATCACAGCACTTGTGCAGGGTATTTTGTCTTTTTGTGCCAAAGGTATATACATGTTTCAGTCCGCCAGTATAAGCGTCTCAAAGTCTGGTACAGGTTTAGCAAAACTCGTCTGTGCAATTCCGTTCAACTTTTTGAGATATAGTCAATTTTCTGCATCAAGGTATTTTAGTCACCAGCCATGGCTGAAAGCAGTGATGTAATCCATATGTTGGTTGTTGAGGATAAGTTAGATGGTACCAACTACCCATTATGGGCTTATATGATGCGACATGTATTGGTTGCAAAAGGATTGTGGAACATTGTGCAGGGTGTTGAAAGACGTCCTGTTACACCTGTAACTACAGGTACTGCAAATACAAGTGCTGGAGCTGATGGAGATGGTGTTGAAGATGATATTGTGCAGATTCCTATTCGTGCTGTTGTTTCTGCTGCACCTACTATATAGCAGATTCGTTGGGATGGCAGAGATGCCCGCGCACATGCATTGATAACTTTGTCTGTCAAACGTGCCATTATTCCTCACATTCGCTCTTGCAGAACAGCTAAGGCTGCTTGGGATACACTTACCACATTATACCAAGCTAGGAATGAGTCTCGTGTTGCTTACCTCTGAAAACACTTGGAGAGTGACCACATGAATGAAGGTGATTCTATGGATAATTTTTTAACAAAGATCAAAGACTTGAAGGAACAGTTGATTTCTGTTGATAAGGTTATACCAAATAGCTCACTTCTGCAGACCGTTCTGAATGGTCTTCTTGATTCATATCAGAGTTTTGCTTCTACTCTTCGGTTGATGATGAAAGGCAATCCAAATGGCTTGTCATTTGAGGAGTTAGTCTCTGTTCTGTTGCAGGAAGATCAGTTCAGGCACAACAGGTCCATTATGCGTGTTGTAGATCAAGCTTTCCTGGCTAGTCAGAAGGGCAAAGGAAAATGGAGTTCTTCTACTAGTAAGCATAAATTTGCAAATGTTGCACATTTGAAGAACCAAGAGAAAGATGAGAAAAAAATCAGAAAAGGAGAAATTGTTTTGTAAGTATTGTAAAGGGAATGATCATATCATAAAGAACTGTCCAAAACTGGTTGCAAAAGACGTAAAGAAGAAAGAGGCTGGAATGGTTGTTGCAGAAGCCTCTACACCAAAAACGGAGTCTGCTAATCTTGTGCAGGAAAAAGAATGGGCATTCACTACTGTTTGCAGTTTTGACCCATCTTCTCATGAGTAGTGCATGTCTGCAGTAGACTCAGATGTTTGGTACGTTGACAGTGGGGCGACTAAACATATTACCTCGCAGCGTAGTTTCTTCTCTTCACTCAAGCCTGCTCCTACAGGGAATACTATTACATGCGCCAACAACTCCTCTTATCCTGTTATGGGAGTTGGCAAGATCATTTTGACTATTGCTGATGGTAGTTCTTTCACTTTGTCAGATGCTTTGTTTGTGCCAGGGATCAAGTAAAATCTGTTATCAGTTTTTGCATTAGCCAAGATTAGCTTGGTTGTGAAATTTGTTGATGACAGGTGTACAATTCATGATCTATCAAATGGTGATGTGATTATTGCTTCTGATATTTTATGTCGTGGGCTGTATATGCTCATAGACTATGAAAGATGTGTAAATGATTTGGCATGTGCAAAAAACGATTCTCAGGCTATGTCAGATGCAAAGCTTTGGCATGCACGCTTTGGTCATCTGAATTTTGCTAGTTTGCTATACCTGCAAAAATCTGAAATGGTGTCCTCTTTGCCCAAACTTGAGGCACCTGGAAAACATGTTTGTGAAGGCTATCTTTTGGGCAAAATGCAGCGTTCCTCCTTTCCAAAAGATGGTTCAGTTCGGGCTACGCAGAAATTGCAGCTTGTACATAGTGATGTCTGTGGTCCTATGCAGACACCCTCTTTTGGAAATTACCTTTACTTTGTGACTTTCATTGATGATTTTTCTAGGCATGCATGGGTATATCCAGTCAAAGCAAAGTCCGAATTGTTCATGTGCTTCAAACAGTTTTTGGTGTTGGCTGAAAATCTGACAGCATGTAAATTGGGCACCATCCATTCTGATCGAGGGGGGGAATATGTACTCTGATTTCAATGCATTTCTGGTTGAACGTGGGATAAAACACCAGTGTACAGTGCCGTATACACCTCAACAGAATGGAGTTGCTGAACAAAAAAACAGATCACTCATGGAGATGGCGAGGTGTATGGTTAAGAGTCAGGCTCTACCACATAGTTTCTGGCTTGAGGTTGTCATGTGTGCAGCATATGTACTGAACAGGTGTCGCACTAAAGCATTGCAATCTATCACTCCATATGAGGCTTGGCATGATCGCAAGCCCTCTGTTGCTCATCTGTGTGTTTTTGGTTGTTTGGCATATGCATTAGTGCCTGAACAACATCGCAGAAAATTGGATGATAAAGTAGTAAAATGTATTTTTGTTGGGTACAGTTCTGAAAGTAAAGGCTATCGTTTGTATCATCCACAGGCTAAACGCATTCTGGTTAGTCGTGATGTTGTTTTTGTGGAAGATGCTATTCAACCATTGCTTTCATGTACTAAGGAGACATCTATTAGCTCCAAAGACATGTATGATACTTTGATGCCTCTTTTTACAGGTGGACAATCTAGTGTTGGTCCTAATGAGGCAACTTCTCAGCCTTTGCAGGTTTCATGTGATGATGCAAAACATTCCATTTATGATGCAGATTTACATGA
Organism: Ceratopteris richardii; assembly: GCA_020310875.1. Taxonomy (NCBI): domain Eukaryota; kingdom Viridiplantae; phylum Streptophyta; class Polypodiopsida; order Polypodiales; family Pteridaceae; genus Ceratopteris; species Ceratopteris richardii. Next base: position 779,857 of record MU260063.1, read on the forward strand.
TGCAGTAGTTGATGAGAGACGTGATATTGAGTAGGCAAAAACTATGCCAAAATGACTGTTGCAGACTTTGCGTGACAACAAATTAGATGCCCCTCTAACATATCGTACTCGTTCAGGCTCTCATAGTGCCTCTTTTGCATCAGATTGCTATGCTATGGCTGCATCTATTCTCTGTGATGAGAATGAGCCTGTTTCGTTTGATGAAGCACAAAATTCAGAAAATTGGATGGCTGCTATGCAATCTAAATATGATGCAATAATGAAGAATGGTACTTGGTCTTTATGTGACTTGCTTCCTGGCAAGAAGGCCATTGGCACTAAGTGGGTATACAAGCTGAAGCGTAAACCTGATGGTACAGTTGATAGGTATAAGGCTAGGCTTGTTGCAAAGGATTATGCACAGGAAACAGGCATTGATTTTGATGAGACCTTTGCACCTACATGTCGTATGACTACTATTCGGAGCATTTGTGCACTTGCAGCCCATCATGGTTGGAATGTACATCAGTTGGACATTAAAACTGCATTTCTGAATGGTGACTTGCATGAAGAAGTGTATGTTTTTCAGCCCTATGGCTTTGTGCAAAAAGGGCATGAAAACCAGGTGTGTAGGTTAAAGAAGGCATTATATGGTTTAAAGCAAGCACCACGTGCTTGGTATGAGAAGATACATGCCTATCTGATTACACATGGTTTTGAGAACAGTTCAACTAAGAGCACCTTATATGTTAAGCGTGCTAATGATGTGCTTCTGATCATTGTTGTCTATGTTGACGACATGCTGCTCAGTGGTCCTATTGAGAAGCATATTGCTGATTTTAAGGCTGATTTGCATGCCTCATTTGAGATGTCTGATTTGGGCATTTGCATCACTATTTGGGCATTGAATTTATGCACGTTGATGGTGGAATGGCTTTGTGTCAAATGAAATATATTGACACATTATTGCAATGTTTTGGCCTTGAAGTCTGTAAGCCTATTGCCACTCCTATGGAGACATGTTTACATTTGAGTCTTCATGATGTTGGAGATGCATTTGATGTTGTTCACTATCAATAGGCTGTTGGATGCTTGATTTACTTATGCATTACTCGGCCAGATATTCAGTTTGCAATCTCACAGATGAGCAGATTTATGCATTTCCCAAGAGTCAAGCATTGACAGGAGGTTAAGCCCATCTTTTGCTACTTGAGTGGCACTCGAATCCTTCGGTTGTTTTATCCCAAGGGGGGATCACTACTGCCATATTTGCATGCTTTTTCTGACTCTGATTGGGCTGGTTGCTATGACACTCGTGTGTCCACTAGTGGCTTTTGCTTCATGCTTGGTAGCTCATGTATGTCTTGGTTGTGCAAGAAGCACCCTACTGTGGCCACTTCCAGTCGTGAGGCAGAGTATAGGGCAGTGTTCACAGCTACTGTTGAGTGTGTGTGGCTCAGACGCATTATGGCTGATTTGGGTGTTGGTCAGTCTTCTGCCACCACCATCTTCACTAACAGTCAGGGCGCATTAACAGTTGTGAGGAACCCTGTGTTCCATGCTCGCACTAATCACATGGAGGTGCATTATCATTATGTCAGGGAGAGGTTCTCTGCTGGGGTGATCAGCTTGGCATATGTGCCCGCGTAGGAGAACATTGTAGACATTTTCACAAAGGCTCTCTCTAGGGAGAAGTTTGAAGCTTTCCGCAAAGCTTTGGGCTTACTTCCTTTCGTGGAGTGATTTCCACATAGCTTGGCACTTCCTTATACATGAGTGCCAGCTCCTTGTTCACATCATCATTCCCAAGGGGGATTTGTTGATATATTTAGGTAGTGATGTGTGTGAACACTCTAGGACCGTCGGGGCACTTTTTTCCCTCTTTAGGAGGTTTTTTTCCCCTGGCTTGTATATACGCATGTTGCTCTAATGGGCTACTTATCTTTGTACATTCTCTAGTAATACATTCAGCCTTGTGTGTTGTGCTCCAAGGTTCTTCTTCTTCCTTGTGTTGTTTGCGTGCTTCCGTAGACATCTAACTCCAATAGGTCTTAGCATACCTCCTGGATTGACAAATTTAAGATGTGAGGGTTAATCCTTTATGCTATGATGATTGGAGAGGACAACTCCACAGGATAACAAACACAAAACCTTGCCTTGTGCTTGGAAACATAGAACTAGGCTGACCTTGGGTCCTTGTTCTCCTTTGTTGGCATATAAGGTGAGTTCATGGTATAACAATATCTTTGCACTCAAGGTCAAGAATAAGGCATGGGAACCCCTCAGAGAAGTGGATACAGAAGAAGAGGGAGCATGTAGGGGGCTCCAAGAAGCATATGTCAAATTTTTAGAAGAAACCCCTATAAAATTAGTGATTCTAATCACTAAAAACCATTGTAAATATCATTTCATATATTTTCTACTCCATTTTTTTTCAATCCACAGAGTTCTTGAGCATGAAGAGTATTAGAAGTAGCTACATACCAATTTTCATAATTTTTAGACTCTGTTTGAGCCCCCAAATAAGCCCTAGAACAAATTTTTAACTAGGGTAGACACTACGTCTAGACGGGGTCAAAACTAGTCAAAAAACTATAAAAAGAGCTAGAGAACTTATTTTTGAGGTTAGCTGATTGGAGAGCGAACTTGTTCTTGAGCATTGTAAACTATCTTTGAACTTGCTAATAGAGGATTCCATTGTTCCACTCTTTGTCTTGCCATGTGTGTGCATGTGTGTGTATGTGTGTGCATGCATATGTGCTTCTCACTCACTCACTTGTGCACTTCACTTGCTCACGGTTATCATAACCTCCTCACATCTTCTCGGATTGAAAATTTTGAGGTGGATCTCTTCATGTTGGTACTTGCCATTATGATAGAGCAACAACAAATTTGGCCCCATTGTTGAGGATCAAGCTTTGAGGATGAGCGTGTGATGGTAAGACATAGAAATGTGATGATATATGAATTTAAAGATCCTGATGCCCCTGGCAAGGTGGTCTATTTAGATAAAAAATTGGAGAGAGTTCGTGGTAATGGAACTGGTGGCATGCCTACACTTGGAAGGGTGAATTTGTTTTTCCATAACTAAGATCCAATGTCTCTTATGGTCACCAAGGAGCTGGAACATCGAAGTTCATGGCACTCAGAGGGAAAGGACTAGAGATAGACCCGAGGTAAGCTTTGCTAACCCAATAGGAAGAGAAAGAATTGGAATAAAAATGGATAGAATGGAAAATGAGTGGCATAGAGGCCCAAGGAATTAGAGAAATGCAGATGAATTCCCTCTACCAAGGCCTAGACAACATCCTAGGATCTTGAGGCCTACACAATTGGTTAATTCCATGAAGAGCTATTTCGATGGTACAAGAGACTTGTATAATCATGTGGTAGAATTTAGGAAATTCTTGAGAGCTGAGCAAATTGATGACTTGTTCACGCAATACAATGATTTTGTTTTAACACTCAAGAACATGGCTCTTACATGGTTTCAACCACTACACTAGAGACAATTTAGGAACATAGACCAATTGCTAGAAGCCTTCATCACAGAGTTTTCTAAGAGTGGCATAAGGCACAAAACTTCTTCACTAATCCATAGCTTTAAACAAACACCTCAAGCGATAGTGAACTGCCAAAGAAATGACAATGTTCCAAGATGGATTACTGAGTGCTAAATTGAGATCCTATGTGTATCTAAAGGAACCGAGAACCATAGAGCAATGTGTATGCATGTGCATAGATATTGAAGACAACCTAGGTGAGGAACTAGAGCTCTTTAAGATTTACAAAGATTCAGATAGTTCCACTACACCCTCATATCCAAACCCCCTACTTCTATTGACGAATTGGCAGAAAAGGTAGCTCAGAAGTTAGGGGTCTCTAGGAAGCAGACACCTAGATTTGCCCCAGTGAAACGATGTTATACATGTGGAGGAGACCATATGGCTAATGTGTGCCCAATAATGGATCAACCACAAGTGAACCCTAACAGCCAATACTGCACCATACAAAGGAGGTATATGAACCACACCACACAAGATTTTCATATAACAAGCAAGTGGTTAGACAAAATTATCCACAACCATATCCACAACAAGGAAGATACTAGAACTAGTACCCACCACAACAATATGTTAGGCCCCAACAACCCTACTAGCCACCCTATGAAGCTCAACAAAGGCCTCATCCAGTGCTAGCTCAACAACCTCCACCTCCAGCCAATGTGATCCCTGTAAAGTATGCAACCACTGAAGAAAATTTGAATAGAGCCTTGGTGCTAGCATCACCATTGATTTCAAAAGTGATTCTTTTTATTGGGGTAAGTAGATAATATGCACAAGAGTTTTATTTATCATCAAGCCATACTTTGATTATAAGTTTAGCATTAACAAGTTGTCACCTTGACTTTTTAGGAATGTACAGAGAATGACCTCAAGAGATAAAATGATTTGTTTCTCACAAACTATGAATCCAAATGATACAAAACTTCATACACATGACACATACCTTAACATCTTTTCAATGCGATCTTATTAGCAAAAATTGGACTTCTAAGTGGTGAGAAGTAACCTCTACAAGTCTTTTGACTTTAGAGAAGGTGATGTAGAGAAATAAGCAACTAGAAAGATGAAGATGAAAGAAACGACTTGTTTAAATCCAACTTGAGTTCAAAATAACTCACGCGATAAGTTGTTGTGACAAAGAGGAAGGGGAAGACATTGAGGAAGAGGAGGAAGACAAAACCAATCTAGAGATGGAGGTAATTTAGATGGTTGTTACATATGGGGCAAGTAAGGACATTAGGCAAGGGATTGCTATCAAGGAAGAGGCAAAAATTAAAGATAAAACTCATATAAGGGACATGGTAACTATTCATCTACTCTCTTAAATAATTATAGTGAAAGAATGTTAGCTATGATGCAAATTTCAGATCATAGAAACTAGGGAGACAATACATTGTACATAGATAGTGGACGTAACAATCATATGAGCTATAACAATAACTTCTTCTCCAACATTCACATTGCATAAAAAAAGGGGCATTTGGAATTAGATTATGACACCCCTCACACTACCACATGCATAGGTGATGTTATGTTGGATGTATCACAAAATGAAAAGTGCTTGAAGGATGTGTTGCATGGACCCACTATCACAAAGATCCTTGTATTAGTCAGACAAATGGTGGGGAAGGGCTATCAAGTCAAGTTCGATCAAAGAGGTTGTTTTGTGGAGACCCCCAAGGATGGATACAAGGTGATTGCTAGAGGAAAGAAAGAAGGCTCTTCAACCTTGAGGGAAATCTAGAACCTAGTTATACAATTTGTTTCTCATTTGGAAATCAAAGGATTATAGATATCTATCTTTGGCACAGGCGGATGGGGCATATAAATGTCTAAAGGATGAAAGATATGGAGAAAAGGAAACTTGTAGAGGGATTGCCAAGCTTGAACTCAAAAATTTTGAAGCAATTAGGTGGAGCATGTCATCTAGGCAATCACCAAGGTTACCTTTCAAGAAGAGCAACTATGTGAGCCAAACCCCCTTGACTTGAGTCATACAGATGCACGGGCCCAACCAAATAAAACTCCACTAGGGGTAATATGTACTTTGTGATATCATAAATGATTGTACAAGGGTGACATGGTTATACTGCATGAAGCATAAGTCCGATGTGCTTTATTTCTTCAAGAGATTCAAAGAACTATTTGAAAGAGAAGTTGGAAGGTATATCAAATGTCTTAGATCCGATGGAGGAGGAGAGTGCTTCTCCCATTAATTTTCTGATTTTTGATACACAAATGGCATCAAAATGAAATTTAGTTTTAGGTATACACTCCAATGAAATGGGTTTGTGGAAAGAAAAAATAGCTATATCATAGAATGTGCTAGAGCAATGATGAAAGAGATGAATATGTCAAATGGGTATTGGGTTGATACAGTCACTACCACAATTCACATCATGAATAGAGCCCCAACATTAGTTATACACTTCCTTACACCTTATGAAGCATGGTATGGAATAAGGCATGATGTATCCCACCTCAAATTATTTGGATGTATATATTATGTCTTCAAGCCGAGTGAATTAAGAAGCAACTTGGATGCTAGATCGGAAACATGTGTGTTCCTAGGATATGCAAGTGAGTAAAAGGGATATAGGTGCTATACTCTAAAGACTAAGGATATCAAGGTCTCAAGGGATACAAAGTTTGAAAGATTTGTCTATTTTCCCTGGAAGGAACCAAAACCTTGGACAAGATTACTGGAGATAGAACAGCTGGAACACAACCTAAAAGTGGCAAATCTGGGCTCGCAATGCCCCCTAGAAAATGCAGTTATGATAACCCTAAACTCTCTGGATGTAATTGATCCATATGGCCAAATGTATTGTACAGAATGTAGGAATCTAGGACATGTTGTGGCTAGTTGTGCCTTGAATCAAATGTAATGCGCAATATGCAATATGATGAACCACAATATGGATCAATCTAAAAACACTAGAAACCTATCACTCATAACTAGTCACATCCAACCAGAGCCCTGACATAATGGGCAATGGTATTCACCCAATTAGGGAAAAGTCTGAATAATAAGAACTATGATCCCAGAGGTAATTGCACATCATGAACTTTACAGCCAAGTGGTTGGATGGGCTAAATAAGATCTTACAATATTTCTAGAGCCAAATTCCAACGTGCAAGTTCAAGATAAACAAAAGAGGTATGATACAAAAGCCAGTTCTTCTACAAAACCCATGAAGAACAAGGAAATATGTCCAAAACCTACTACAAAGGAGTCAGATTTTAAAATCTTAGATGCATGTAATAGTGGAATGGACCTTTAGCATACCTTTTGTGTCTACAATTCAGCTATGAATAGGAGAATTATTGAATTTAGTTCCTACATTTTGGGACACTTTATCTCAAAGTGTAGAGACACCTAGTCCTCTAGAGAGTACAACAGAACAAGTGCAAGGGAATATGATGGGAAGAGGTAATGAGGAATTAGTAGATTATGATGTTCCACTAATTTTGGTGTGCTTTAAGAACACTTAGATTCCTAAAGTATTGATTGATGTTGGATTTGGAGTTAATATTGCTACTATTCATATATGTAGAAAATTCCATTGGACATACATATAGTCAGCACCATTTTACATTCACATGGAAGATCAGTCTAGAGTTCAACCAATTGGACTAATTCAAGATAGTAATTAAAATTAAGGATGTTCCTTTTAAAGTGACTTTTGTAGTGATTGAATACTGAGCAAAAATAATGATTATAACCTTTTTCTTAGATGTCATTGGCTTAAGAAAGCTCGACCTTAATAGGATTGAGGATCACAAGTGATCACTTCTCAACGAGGGCATAAGAAATATTATTTCGCCCTCTAGAAGATAGACAGTAATACCTGAAGGCTCACATACTAACTACTCTAGAACTACCACATATGATAGATGGACAGGAGGAAGATGAAGAACTACAATTGCTTGAAGCTAATCGTTATTTATGGTTAATGGGCTTAACAGATATTTTAGAAGCATTGACCAAGTTTCAACAAGATTCTGTAGTAGCGACTTTGCAACCCAACGAGGTGTTTTCCCCAACGGATGAAAAAATAGCTTGGCTGGCAAAGGAGTATGTTTTCACTCAAACCAATGTACGTATTCAAGAGGACCAATTAGAACATGTCAAATAAGGCACTTAAAATTTTTTTGACAAACAATCAAAATTGGTGCTAATTTAGCACTACAATTCCAACAAGCATTACTTCAGTTTTTATCTCAATTTAAGGATGTATTTGCATGGAATTATTCAGAGATGAAAGGATTCACCCTCGATTTTGTCAACACAAGATTGTCCTTAAATCGGATGCTTCTCTAGTCATTCAACAAAGGTACTGAATGAATCCTACTTTTGCAAAAGAGGTAGAGGAAGAATTGGATCGATTACTTAAGGTAGGAATCATTGTTCCCATTGATATCTAGAATGGGTATCACCCATTGTGATTGTACCTGAGAAGAATAAGGAATTGCAAATTTGTGTCAACTACAAGAAGTTAAATGCTGCCACAATTCCAAATCCCTCCCCTTTACCCTTTTTAGATACTATGTTGGATGAAGTTGCAGAGAGAGAAATGTATTCATTCTTAGATGGATTCAGTGGGTACAAGTAGGTAAGAATGCTTGATTAAGATATTTCCAAAATTGCTTTTATCACTTATTGGGGTGTATGTGCATGCACGATGATGTGGTTCGGATTATAGAATGCCCCTAGTACATTCAAGCATTGTATGAAACAAATGTTTGCACCTTTTATTGACGACATGATTGCTCCTACTTCATCTACCTTTGTATCCGCATGAATGCATCTCCATTTTGCATACAGGAGGCACTCCATTCCTAGTTTATTTCCATTTTATATTGTATTTCCTTTGTATTTTGGTACCTTTCCATGTGCTTCTACCAGTTGCATTCATTCTCCTTTCAGGAGACTTATCCCACATATGATGTACTTTTGAGAGCCCCTCCCAAATCTATATAAGGAGGGCCTCTCCCCTCATTTGTACTTGGTTAGAATCTTGAGGAGCCTACTCCATGCTCTTGGCAAGCTCATTTCTAATCCACATGAGTTTACCCATTCCATGGTCTACTTATTTTGAGTCTCACACATTCTTTGTTTTGTGAGAGTACTTTACTTTTCATTTTGCTTCCGCATGCGTACTCTCTACATGGTATCAGAGCGCTAGGTGGAGGTCTTGATGGTGCGTTTGGCGGTGATTTTGGTGGTGGTGGTGCTTTACTTTGGTGGTGTGCTTTCTCTTCATTGAGAGAAGCCTTTTGCCATCAATTTTTTGGGACTCATTGTGCCCATTTGCTCACCCTCCCACCCTTTCCTTCATCATTTTGTATGCTCGTTACCCCCATTTTCCTCTCCCACCCACAATCTTTGTGTTAAAAGCTCATGATTTACCCCATCTATGTGGTCATGTTCATACAATTAGTGATGAATCTCTGTTATTAAAGTGTGTCTAAACACTCTTGTGGCGTTCAGAGGAGGTTCCTTCTTTTATTGACATTTTGATTGATGAATTGATTCATCCAAAACGTATCAAGTAGTTATCAACACTATTTGTTGACGGTGCTGTGTTAAGTCTATCAAGCAAAACTTGTGTGTGGACTTATCTGACTCTTTCCACATATTTTTTATCGTATTTAGTACATATTCAACACAGTAGTGATTCTCGGACTGTCCAATTCCTTGATGACTCTGTGTAGAAAGAATAGAGACGGTCTAGGCGAGCGGGGACCTGAAAATGCCTATTTTTTTCAGATCTGCAAGAGTACTTCTGTAATCAGACGACAGAGAAGACACTTGATAGTCCCTCAGAGTGCCGATGAGGTAACGGGGAAGCAATGCAGCTGCTGAGGGGGGATGGAACGCAAGAAATGTGTCAGTAACATCTTGGCCAGCGAGGCTCAGCAGCAGAATTTCTCCGCCAGGATGAGAGGGAAACCACTGTGTTACATCATACACTTTTCCATTAATGGAGATCCATAGATCGTCGGCTGATGCATGGTTCTGAAGCTTGACCATTGGTTGAGCACATCTGCAACCTGGAAGCTAACCTTGGAGCTAAGGCCCATAGCTGATGTGATCGAGGTTGCATGTTGGGCTTGACGAGGGCTCAATGTGATCCCAATCACCTCTGCTCTATATTTTCGGGCAAGATGCCGAAAACCTCCACCGATGCCACAGCCGACATCGATAATACTTTGCGGTCTACTATCAACTTCTTCAGGAATTTCAGCCCACTTCAGGCTCTCCTCAATCATGCAGTCCTGTGCATCACCATGGTTAATGGAAAATGCAGCCTGGAGGGGGAGGTCGGGATCGTAATATCCGTGGTGCATGTGCTCACCCCAAATGTCTTCCCATACACCAGAAGAGCTGTCGTAGAAATGGGCAATGCCCTCGTTGAGCTTGAAAAATGTGTCATTGCTAAGCGCCTTAGCAGAATCGATTGATGAAATAGATTGAGCACGTAGTGAGCTCACCCTCCGTTGGGACATGCGAGGCAAAGTCGGCCGAATGGAACTATGATGAAGGGTCGAGTCGACGCCGGAAGTGGAGACAGTAGAAAATCACCTCGCTGGAGCCGAGAATCACCTCGCCTTGCAGTAGTAAGAGGAAGCGTCTCTAAGAGTCTGCGCAAACACGGAGGGGCGAAAGAAAGCTTATCTGGTTTGGCGCTGAGAACTATCAAGACTTCATGAACAAAAATTAACTGATCCTTCACATCTTTGATCTTTGTCAAAAAGAATATCTTCTTCAATCATGTGCTCGCTCTCCAACTGTTTTATGAGGTAAGCAACACAAGCCTCATTCCTTGCCTAGTATTAAGGGGTAAGTGTATCACAAGCATCCTTTTCTATTCTGCAAGAGCAAATATGAGGAATAATGACACATCTGAGAGACAAAGCTATCAATGCATATGCCTGAGCATCTCTTCCATCCCAAGAAAGTTTCTCTATAGTAGGTGTAGCAAGAACCCCGACACGAACTAGAGCCTGAGGAATATCATCATCTTCAATGCCATCTGCATCACATTCACCAACTATGTTTGTAGGTGTAGTAGGACATTTTTCAACACCCTGCACAATATTCCATAATCCTTTTGCAACCAATACATGATGTAACATATAAGCCCATAATGGATAACTAGCATCATCCAGCTTATCCTTAATAGCCAACATACAAAATACATCACTGCTATCAGTGATGGCCGCTAACTAAAATACCTTCATGCAAAAAAATGATTGTATCTCAAAAAGTTGAACATAACTATCCTATCGATTTTTGATAAACATGTAGTAGACTTTGAGGAGCTTATACTAGTGACCTGAAACGTATATATATCTTTGGCACAAAAATATGAAATTTCCTACATAGGTGTCGTGATAATGTGTTCGCAAGTCAAAACAAGCTCAGATCGCAATTTAGGCACCCCACAACAAAGTTGTTTTAGACTCCTAATCACCTTGAGTATGCCCACCAATTTTCATGCGATATTGAAACTATAACTAGAGAGGTGTCGACAATGCCCTAGATGAAGCATCGACCTACTCTGATACCAATTGTTGAAGTTTGAGGGTTGCAAAAGCACATGAACAACACAAGGAAGAAGAAGAGGCTTCGCACAAAACACACAATACTGAATGTATTACTAGTAGAATGTACAAAGATAAGTAACTCATTAGGGCTATAGGCATATATACAAGCTGGAGGAAAAAAACCTCCTAAAGAGGGAAAAAAGTGCCCCGATGGTCGACTCTTCACACACATCACTACCTAAATATATCAACAAGTGCATCATGTAAATCTCCATAAAAAATGGAATGATCTCCATCATCACATGAAACCTATAAAGGCTAAGAAATCACCTCATTTGGATCAGCACTAGACTATTCACCTGTAAAAAGAGGCAGCAAAGTATCATACATATCTTTGGAGCCAACTGATGTCTCCTTAGTACATGAAAGTAATGGTTGAACAACATCTTCTACAAAAACAACATCATGGCTAACCAAAATCTGTTTTGTCTATGGATGATACAGACAATAGCCCTTGCTTTTAGAATTATACCCAACAAAAATACATTTCACCACTTTATCGTCGAATTTCCTACATTGTTGTTCAGACAATAATGCATATGCCAAACAACCAACGACATGCAGATGAGCAACGGATAGCTTGCAACCATGCCAAGCCTCATATGGAGTGATAGACTGCAATGCTTTAGTGGGACAACTATTAAGTACATATGCTACACACATAACAGCCTCAATCTAGAAAACATATGGTAACATTTGACTCTTGAACATACACCTTGTCATAATGTCAAAAGACATATATCCCCCTCTCGATCAAAATAGAAGGTGGTCATTTTACATGCTAATAGATTTTCAACAAAAACCAGAAACTGTTTGAAGCACATAAACACTTTTGACTTTGCTTTCAGTGGACACAACCATGCATGCCTGGAAAAATCATCAATGAAAGTCACAAAGTAAAGGTAGTTCCCCAAAGAAGGTGTCTACATGTGACCATAGACATGACTATGAATAAGCTATAATTTCTTAGTAGCTCAAATGGGACCATCTTTTAGGAAGGAGGAATGCCATATTTGGCCCAAAACAAAACCTTCATAGACATTTTTACCAAGTGTCTCAAGTTTGGGCAAACACGACAAGATTTCAAATTTTTGTAGGCATAGCAAACTTGCAAAATTCAGATGACCAAAGCATGCATGTCAAAGCTTTGCATTTGACATAGCCTGAGAATCTTGAACTACACATGCTGAATCATTCACAAATTTCGCATAATCTATGAGCTTATATAGCCTATGACATAAAATGTGAGAAGCAATAATAACACCACCATTTGAAATATCATGAACTCTACATCTATCATCAACAAGTTTCACAACCAAACCGATCTTGGCTAATGCAAAAACTAATAACATATTTTTCTTGATCCCTAGCACAAATAAAGCATCTGATAATGTAAAAGAACTACCATCAGTAGTACTTAGAATGATCTTACCAACTCCGTTAAGAGGAGTTGTTGCTGCATATGATAGTATTCCCTGTAGGGGCAGGATCAAGTGAAGTAAAGAAATTGCACTATGAGGCAATATGTTTGGTTGCCCGGCTATCATAGTACCAAACATCTAAGTCTAGTGCGGACATACACTATTCATGAGAAGATGGGACATGATTGCAAATAGTAGTAACTGCTCATTCTTCATTTTGCACAAGATTAGCTAACTCTGTTTTGGGTGTAGTGGCTTTTGCAACAACCATTCCAGCCTCTTTTGCAGCTAGTTTTGAACAACTCTTTATGACATGATCATTTCCTTTACAATACTTGCAAAACAATTTCTGCTTTTCTATTTTCTTCTCATCTTTTCTATACTTCTTTGATTGTTCAAAATTAGCATATTTCTACTTTATAGTAGATGAGCAACATTTTCCTTTGCCCTTCTGAGTAGCCAAGAAAGCTTGATCTACTACATGCATAATGGACGTGTTCTGCTAGGGTGATGTTCGTGCAACAAAACATAGACTAAATCCTCAAATTTCAAGGCATTTGGATTGCCTTTCATCATCAATCAAAGAGTAGAAGCAAAACTCTAATATGAATCTAGAATACCATTCATAATAGTTTGGAGAAGTGAACTCTCAAGCAAAACTTCATCAGTAGAAATCATCCTTCAATTCTTTGATCTTTTTCAAGCATTTGTTGCTATTTTACAAGAGCGAATGTGGGGAATAATGGCATATTTGATAGACAAGGCTATCAATGCATGTCCCTGAGCATCTCTGCTATCCCAATAAAGTTGATCTAAACTAGGTGTAGCAAGAACCACAACACAAACATGAATCTGAAGCATATCACCATTTGCATCAGCTTCAATTATTGTAGTTGCAAGTGTATTAGGATGTATTTCAATACCCTCTACAATATTCCATAGTCCTTTTGCAACCAATACATGATGCATCATATAAGCCCATAATGGATAATTGGTACTATCCAACTTATCCTCAACAACCAACATACGGAATATATCATTACTTTCAATGATGGCCACATGCTAAAATACCTTGATGCAAAAAAATGGCTATATCTCAAAAATTTGAACAGGACTACTTTGATGAGTTCTACTTAACTCATGATACCTTGGTTACTAACTCTTAACTATGTTGCTATGTAGCTTGGGTTGATAAGCATACATGTACTATCTGCAATCCTAAATTTGATGAAAGCACATTGATCATCAATTGTTTCTAGGTGGTCATTGCATTCTTGGATAAATGAACTGATCATCAGATGGTTTGGTATGGCAATCCATGGAATCCGTGCATACTCTAACAAGTCAAGCTAGTGGAACCACTCAACATGGCATTGCTTAAGGTGATCGGGTATCACTAGAGGCTTCATGTCAAATATCTTATGTGTATTTGGCAATACTATTCCTATCATGGCATCAATGATGTGTCAGATATCATAGATATATGACAAGAGGACATAGTAAAAACCAATAGTAAAAAGAGAGTCATTGTCTTAAGGTGCTTATATAGAACAATGGTTGATTCTAGATTTGGTACATGTGTGCTTGTTTGCATATGTGAAATTCAACAAGGAGACTTTAATACTGCATGCAATTCCAATCATTCTAGTTGATGCAAAGATTTTCTCAAATTGCCACCTTCAAGGTACCATCCATCATGCATACTAGCAATAATTTGTTTATTATGATGTGACCCATGTCACTTTATTAGCAGAAATGGATATATACAGTATATACAAGAGTTACTATAGCACTTCATTCTATACAGTTGAGGTTTTGACCCATTGACTAGAGTCTGTAAAACTTTGCCAATCAAAGTAGCTATCTAGAATGTCATAGGCCCAAGTTCCTTGTGAATTTAGAATGGTCTTGTCCACCAAAGTTTAAATTTACCCACTTGGTGCTTCATTTTAGAATTAAAAAATAGGACTAAATCACCAATCTCAAAAATAAGAGTCTGTAAATGTCGATCATGCCCTTTGTCTTTGCTCGACTTTCCGCATCAATAAGAAACCATTATAGCAATGTTCCTCTAGAGTACATAAAATATCCACCCAAAATATTAAGGATTCCTCTGGTAGAAGACATTGTTGCACTGCAATCTGTAAACTTAGAACCATAAATTCCTTAGGTGTGATAGCTTCCATACCGTAGAAAAACTTAACAGGTGTAAATCTAGTTGACACTTTCTAGGAAGTACAGTACACCCAAAGTACCACACATAAATATTGTTCCCATTTAGTCAAATAGTCGAGGAGGAATTTTTGCAACATATTCAAGAGTACTTTGTTCGTACCTTTTGCTAATCCATTGGCACGTGGATAATAGGTAGAACTAAATTTATGCTCAATGCAAATATAATCAATAATAGATTTTGATAAGTTGATTCAAAAAATGAGTACCCCTATGCAAGAGTAACTCCAAAGGAAGTCCAAAACAAGGAAAGAGCTCTGTAATTAACACTATAACAACACTACTATCTATTGAATGATGCAAACTCCATGCTTCTGCCCATCAGGTACAATGATTAGTGCAAGTCAGAATAAAAGTATTACCACATGCAATTGCAGGATGGATTGGACCGATAAAGTCTAGTCCCCATTTTCAAAAAGGTTCCAAACGCAAAATGGGCTACAATGGGAAATGATGAATGGCGCATGGTTCACATGTTCTTTGACAAGAAGCACACTGTTGTACATGATTGAAAAAATCCTTATTCATAGTATGCCACCATAATCCACTATGTAAGATTTTATGAACTATCAATTCTGCCCCTTGATGACCACTAAAAACTTTGGAATGGGCTTTGGTAATCCCAACAGTGACTTCATGAGGTGGTACATAGTGAAGCCATACACCATTAATGTCCTTGTTATACAAATGGTCCAAAATAATAGAAAATTTGCGACTCCATAGTGCTAATTCTAATTTCTTCTTAGGTGTTGACCATAAATGAGAATGCAGAACAATAGTTGCCAGGAAGGACATCATTTCTCGTACTAGGTAGAAAGTAAGACCCATCGAGTCAATTTGCCCACTAAATTTTATTGTTGAACTAAATACAACAGAGTTGAATGATCTATATGAAAGTGAAAGAGTGATTGAGAAAGTAATGTTGAAACTTCTTAATAGAATAGATGAGTCCTAGACATTCTCTTTCAGTCACTGAATAATTTTTCTCTGCTATCATTAACCTTCTACTAGTATAGTAAATAGGTCAAAACTCGGTTCTCCGTACTTTTTCCATTAAAACTGAGCCAATTGCAATGTCTAAAGCATCCAAGAATACATGGAAAGATTAAGACCAATTGGGAGCTTGCACAACAGGTGCTTGGGTGAGTAGATTTTTCAGTCATTGAAATGCTAGATCACATTAACAAGTCCATTTAAAGTAGCCTTTACATGAGCCACAACAATTAAGGGCAATGCAATATGGGCGAAGTGTCGTAGATGCCACCCATGCCAAAAAATCTAACCCAAGAGCCGTAACACTTCTTTAGGTGGTCATGGAGGTGGAACATCCAAAACTACTTTAACCTTACCGAGATCTATTGCAATTCTAGTGGTAGAAATTATGTGGCCTAGTAATTTATCGTATTTGACTCTAAACATTGACTTAGCCGGATTCAGGCTCAAGTGGACTTCTCTACACTTTGTAAAACACAACCTTAAATGTTGTAAATGATCTATCTACAATCTCGAAACTGAAAAATTATCTAGAAAAACTCTCATGAAACTAGTAAAGTTGTAGAGAGTACGCATGTGGAAGCAAAATGAAAAGGAAAGTACTCTCGCAAAACAAAGAATGTGTGAGACACAAAATGAGTAGACCATGGAATGGGTAAACTCATGTGGATTAGAAATGAGCTTGCCAAGATCATGGAGTAGGCTCCTCAAGCTTCTAACCAAGTACAAATGAGGGGAGAGGCCCTTCTTATATAGATTTGGGAGGGGCTCTCAAAAGTACATCATGTGTGGGATAAGTGTCCTGAAAGGATAATGAATACAACTGGTAGAAGCACATGGCAAGGTACCCAAATACAAAGGAAATACAATATAAAATGGAAATAGACTAGAAATGGAGTGCCTCTTAGATACAAAATGGAGATGCACTCATGTGGATACAAAGGTAGATGAAGTAGGAGCAATCATGTCGTCAACACCCCCTCTGCAGCTGCATTTTGGAGCCGCTGAATTCTGTAGAGGTCCACCAAGCGCTAAAGTGGTACTAGAGGTAAAGCGTTCATGAACATGTCTGCCAGGTTCTCCTAAGAGGTACATTGCTCCAGAGTAATCTCCTGAGATATGATCTTCTCGCGGATGAAGTGGTACTAGATCGCGATGTGCTTCGTCCAAGCATGGAACAGTGGATTCTTGGCGATGGTCAAGGCTGACTGGTTGTCTGTGTGAATACATGTCAGAGTATCTTGCAAAACACCAATGTTAGATAATAAACGTCGAAGCCAGATGGCCTCACATGCGGCAAAGCTGGATGTTCGGTACTCGGCCTCGGTAGATGATAGTGCAACTGTAGGCTGCTTCTTACTTGCCCAAGAGATAGGTCCTGAGCCAAGCAAGAATACATACCCAGAAGTAGACTGTCGAGAATCAAGATCACCAACGCAATCAGAATCCGAATATCCGGTGAGTTCGATGCCCCCTCTATACCAAAGACCATGATGTCGGGTGAGGGCAAGGTATCGAAGTAGTCTCTAAGCAGCATCCCAATGAGTCTGACGATGCTGATGTGAAAATTGACTGAGTATACCAACTGCATAAGCAATATCTGGTCTAGTGTTGGCAAGATAGAGTAATGAGCCAACAAGCTGTCGATAGGTATGCACATCCATGAGTGATGATAGTCCTCGAGTGTAAGCGTGATGTTTGGATCAAGTGGTGTAGAAACTCAGCGACACTGGTCCATGTTATATCTAGAAAGTAGATCAGAGCTGTACTTCTTATGTGATAGAAAGATACCTTCTTTTGTTTGCCAAACTTCCATACCCAAGAATTAGTGTAATAATCCAAGATCTGTCATAGAGTACTCAAGGTGAAGCTGTGTGATGATAAACTGGATGCATTCTTTGTGTGAGCCTATCAAGTTCAAGTCATCTACATAGAGAATGATGATGGATACTAAAGACTCCTTTTGATAGATATAGAGATTAGCATCAGCATTGCTTTTGTGAAATTCCTTGTCTTCAAAGAACTTGTGAATCTTTTCATACCAGGCCCTGGGAGCTTGCTTAAGTCCGTAAAGTGCCTTGTGAAGCATGTAGACTTCATCTTCTTTGCCTTTTGTAAATGGTCCACTTAAAGTGAGCACTTAGTGCTAAGATGATTCTTATGTTTGTGAATCTTGCAGTAGGAGCAAAGGTTTCTTCATAGTCAATGCCATGTTGTTGCTTGTATCCCTTAGCTACCAACCTTGCTTTGTACTTGTCTAATGTGCCATCTAACTTGTACTTAATTTTATAAAGCCACTTAACTCCTATGACTCGATGATTTGTGGGCTTAGGTACAAGAGTCGAAGTTTTGTTCTTCTTGATTGCATCCATTTCTACTTGCATAGTTTCTCCCCACTTAGGTTGACCTTGAGCTTATTTGTAATTAGATGGTTCTGGGATTTGATGAATCTGATGCATTAAGGCATAATTGACATAGTGACTTTGTTCTCGCTGTCTTTTGTCAATAAGTCTTTGAGATCTTCTCGGATGACTTGAAGTACTTGCTTCTGAGTTGGAGTTTGGAAATATTGAGTCCCCCTCTGAAGTGTAGGTAGGTGGACTAAGACTTGTACTTGAAGCTTTCCTTGAGTATGAGGAAGCTTCATTGAAGATCACATCCTTCGACATGGTGATGGAGTTGTTTTCAATATCATATAGGCGATATGCCTTTGATTGGTCACTGTACCCTATGAATATGTGTTTCTTGGACTTTTATTGTAACTTGTTTCTATCTTCTTTTGGTACATGGACAAAAGCTTCACTACCAAAGACTCAAAAGTAATTCACATTTGGTTTTCTTCCATAGTATGCTTCGAAGGGTGTTTTGTTGTGTAATGCACATGTAAATCCTTGATTAAGAATGTGAACAGCAGTATGCACGGTGTCTGCCCAGGACTTGTAGGGTAGATCCTTGTGATGAAGCATTGTTCGTGCCATTTCCATCACACTGCATATCTTTCTTTCAGCTAATCCATTCTGGGATGGAGTATGAGGCTGAGTGACTTGTCTTTTGATCCCTATCTGGTTGAGAAAGTTATCAAAGTCATGATTGATAAACTCACCACCTCCATCTGATCTGATGGTTTTAACTTTAGTTGAAGCTTCATTCTCAACTTCCTTGATCCAAGTTTGAAACTTAAAGAATGTGTCTACCTTTGACTTCAAAAAGTACACCCAAATATAGCAAGATTGGTCATCTACTAGAAGATAAAAGTAGAGGACCCCAAGATCTAGTACATGAGAGAGGGGAGCTCATCCTCAGGAGCAACACAAACGCAAAGAGAGGAACGCGCTCAGAGAAGGGCCCTTGAAAGAGAAAGGAAGAGGTGGGAATTGCAAGGCGAGTCAACCTCAACTAGCTCAAGGAAATCGGTTAAAAACGTGTACACCCGTAGGAGAGTCGCAAATCAAGTGCGGAAGTTTGAAGGAGGGATCCTGAGGCCGCGTGTGCTAAATTTCTGGGATCGAAGTGATATTGACATCACACCTCTGTTCGAAATGGCTCAGCGGATTTCGGTTCACTTGGGGGACTTCACCAAGTTTTCAGGTACTTGGGACGAGGACCCGGATAGTTTTATCCAACTGTTTGAGGTTACTTGTGAGGCCAATGAGGTAGTTGACCAGGGTCAAAGGTTGAGGATTTTTCCGGCTATTCTTTGTGATGAGGCAGCCAACTGGTATGGGAATTTGACACCTCAAGAGTGTGGAACTTATCAGATGCTCAAGGAAGCCTTCTTGGCAAAGTTTCGACGACAAGGCTTCCAAGATAGATTGGCCCAACAAATGGATTATTTGCGACAAGGAGTCAATGAGAGCATCGATAACTACATTCCGAGAATGGAAACATTGGTAAGAAAGATGGGCGCGAATGCCCCGAACGATGAGACATTGAAACGAAGATTCATTTTGGGATTGAGAGATCCTACGGCACAGCAGCATATCAGCCTGACAAGACCTGCAACTTTAATGGATGCTAAGGAACAAGCGAGGCTTTGGGAGGAAGTACAATTATGTCAACAAAGGAACATGGAGCTCTTATACGAGCCTATGGGAGGCCCAGGAAATATACCGATGAAAGATCCTGGCCAAGGAAGTCCCGCATTGACGACCCCAGCTTTTGTAGCTACCACTAGCACGCCAGGCAAGGTAAAGCCTGCGCTAACTGAAGAACGAATATTGGAGTTGGTCACGCAAGCTATAAAAGCTGCCACAATGACCCAAGAAACATACACAGTAAAACCAGAGGTAACTACAAACCCGAATCAAGTGTTTCGATCAAATACATGGTGTGGAAAGTGCCATGGTTACGGCCATTCGGCTTCAAAATGCCCTACAGTCTCAAGAGTATTCACAGATAGATCACCACCTAGAATGCGTTGCACTTTTTGTGGAAGAACAAATCACACAGAGGACCGATGTTATAACAAGAGAGCCTATGAAGAGAGGACCATGAAATCGGGAGATACAAGAGAGAGACCTTATACGGGATTGCCCGCTCAAAGTGTCCCACCTACATCTCGTTGGGAAAACAAACCGACATATGGATATGGTGCTCAGGGTCAAGGAGGGGACTATCCGAGAGGAGCCGCGCGTGATCAAAGAAGAGATGGTCCAATCCAGTGTTGGAGGTGCCATGGCTTTGGCCATACACAATCAAGATGCCCAAACGAAAAGAAACCAATTGATTATACCCCACTATGTAGGTACTGTAGTGGAGAGGGCCACTTTGATGAAGATTGTCCAAAACGAAGGGCTGCCGCCGGCAAGGAAAAAGGACCAGTAGGGTCCTCGAATTATGTTGACAATCAGATGCATTCCACAACGAGAGCTCAAGAGCAAGTTCCTACAATCGGAGTAGTGTTCAAAACACCGAACCCTCAAGAAGGCTCTAGCTCGTCAATGCACTTTGTGGATGCTTACGAGGCCAAGAAATCACATAAAGAGCCAACTGTGGCAGTAGTCACAAGGACTCAAGAGTATTTGAAGAAAAATCCAGAAGACGGAAGCAAAAAAGCAAGCCAAGAGAAGATAGTTGAACACGAAGAGATAGAAAACCAAGTTTAAGGATTTGCGGAGCAGCAAGAGTTTGAGGAGGGGGAAGAGATTGAGGTCCTTCCACCAGTGACCAAGGAATTTGTGCCGGGCATAGCGCCATTCCCTGAAAGATTGAAGACTCCTAAGAGTAGAAAGGAAAGACAAAGTTCGGGGGAAGTGGACATCGTAAAGCTGCTCGCTGACACGGAAGTCACGTTAGACATTGGCACATTGCTGAAATGTTCACCTGCTTATAGAAAACAATTTTATAACGAATGTATTAAGAAGCCGAGGAAAGCTCGAGATAAAAAGCGACAAGATAAAGATGTCCAAGGGATCATTCAAAGTATTACGACACAAATCGATTCAAATGCTCCAGCTGTGACGGTCGAGATTAAAGGATATGCAGTCCCCGGTGCTCAGTTAGATAGTGGAGCCGCAGTCAACCTTATGACTGAGTTCATGATGAAAGCTTTGGGCCTCAACCACATGGAAGAAACGCCGATGTCCTTGAGAATGGCAGATCAAACACAAGTGAAGCCCGCGGGTCTTTTGAAGAATGTAAGCACAGTTGTGGGCGGTTTAGAGTTTAAAGTTGATTATCTGATAGTAAGACCAAGGACCTCAGAGGCTACCTTCTCGATCTTACTTGGACGGCCATGGCTGGTGCAAGCTGAATGTGTGCATGACTGGCGCACAGGTTTCATTTCAATAGGGCCAAAGTCTGATCGGATTCAAATACAAGTATCCCCACCCTCGAGCAACAAGAAGAAAACAATAATAGTCGATGAGATGGAAAAGAAAGAAAAGGAGAAAGCAAGGCACGAGATTGCACAAGCTAGGTTTTCTTTGAACACGGACACCTACAAGAATCTGCTTCAAGACGGGTTCAACTTGCAGCTCTTTAAGAATCAAGACACGAAGATGGGAGAGTATCAAAATCCGTTGCTCTATAACGACGATTCCGATCAGGAATTGTTAGAATGGTTGACACATACAAGTGGATTTGAGTGCTACATGCTAAGTATGGACGCAAGTAAAAATGAAGCTACTCAATCCCTGGAGAAGGGAACTTCAAAAGAAGTGCTGGAACTGGAGTTAGCTCTGACAATGGAAGTGCAACAGTTGAGAGAAAGAGTTAGAATGCTAGAAGCAGAGATTCTAAAGAGAAGTCGAGAATCGGAAAAGGAAGCGAAGAGTAAGACTAAAGCGTCGGAAGCCATTGCAAAAGCGGAATTAAAGAAATTAAGTTCAATCGAAACAGAACAAAACAATGATTTACTGGCCAACCATGCACGCATGATCGGGGAGCACCTTCCAATCACAGTGTCATCAAGGAATAAAGAATATTCGCGAGAAGCTCAATTGGAAAAATGGGAAGTTTTTCCAGGAAAGTTCTTGAGTGTAGGATCAGAGCTACCAGACGAAGTACGAGATTGCATTAGAATGACACTCAAAAATTTCGGCAAGGCCTTTGCATGGTCATACAGTGATCTGAGAGGAATTGATCCCCGAATCTGCCAACATTACATAGACTTGGAAGAAGGCACCCGACCAATATGCCAACGACTTAGGCGGACAAATCCAGTCTACTCGGAATTGATCAAGTTGGAATTGACTAAATTATTGGAAGCAGGATTCATATATCCCATCGCATCCAGCGAATGGGTATCACCAATTGTAGTGGTTCCGAAGAAAAATAAGAAAATCCGTATTTGCATAGATTATCGAAAGTTGAACGAGCGCACAAAGAAGGATCATTTCCCCTTGCCGTTTACTGATCAAATCTTGGATAGAGTAGCTGGCCATAAATTGTACTCATTTTTGGATGGTTTCAGTGGATACAACCAGATCCAAATCCATGAAGAGGATCAATCAAATCCATGAATGGGGTACGTATGCATATCGTGTGATGCCATTTGGATTATGCAATGCACCGGCCACATTCCAGAGAGTAATGATAGCTACATATCAAGACTATTTGCAAGATTGGATGGAGATATTCCTCGATGATTTTGCAATTAGGGGCAATGATGAAAACATGATGGAGAGGATCGAAGCTATTTTAAGAAGAAGCATCGAAAAAGGCATCGCATTAAATCTTGAAAAGTGTACATTTGGAGTACGAAGAGGATTGCTTTTGGGACATGTTATTTCCGAAAAAGGGATTGCGGTTGACGAGGATAAAGTGGAAAAGATCGGACAACTTCCACCTCGTCAAAACTTGCGGCAACTCAGAGGATTCTTGGGACATGCGAATTATTATCGACGTTTTATATTAAATTTTGCATCAATAGCGGCACCACTGACGAATCTTTTGAGGAAAGACCAACAATACCAATGGACTGGAGAGTGTCAAGTCGCATTCGACTCGATCAAAGAGAGATTGATAAATGCACCGATTTTGGTAGCACCCGACTGGACGAAAGAATTCCATGTGCATACCGACGCTTCTCATACTGCGGTTGGAGCAGTATTATGCCAAGCCGATGAAAAGAAGTTGGACCACCCTATTTATTACGCAAGTCGCAACTTGAATAGCACTGAGAGGAACTACACGACTATAGAGAAGGAATGCCTATAGATGATCTTTGCGATAAACAAGTATCGGCATTACCTGATGGGAAAGCATTTCACGTTTTATGTGGATCATGAAGCCCTTAAGTATATCATTAATAAACCAGAGTTATCAGGGCGATTGATGAGGTGGATGCTACTTCTCCAAGAATTTCAGTTCACAGTGGTAACCAGACCAGGCAAAGCGCACATATTGGCCGACCATTTATCTCGAATTGTTAATGAGCCAATCTCTGGTGTGCCTGACGATGCTCTTGATGGGTATCTATTCCAGGTTGATGCTAAAGTACCTTGGTATGCCGACTTGGTGAATTTCTTGTGCACCACTCAATATCCGCCAGGAGCAAGCAAGAGAGAGAAACAGAAATTGTTAGCATTGGCGAAACACCATAGCATCATTGGGGGGCAGCTGTATCGATATTTTGTTCATGAGAGCATTTATCGGAGATGTCTCGAAGAAGAAGAAGCAACCCTAGTTTTGAGGGCATTGCATGATGAACCCTGCGGTGGGCATTTTGCTGGTGAACTGACGGCAAGAAAGATTTTATTGGCTGGGTATTGGTGGCCAACGCTGTTCAAATCCTCTCATGCATACTGTAAGAAATGCGACAGATGCCAAAGAATGGGCAAACCAACATTGACGCATGCTTCTCCTCTCACACCGGTGCTCGCTCTTAAGCCCTTTGAGAAGTGGGGGATTGATTTTGTGGGGCCTATTGATCCTCCCTCACGACGAAGATCCAATAGGTATATCTTGGTCTGTACTGACTATGTTACTAAGTGGGTAGAAGCCAAGGCTCTGAAGATTGACCGAGCTGTTGATGGTGCTAAATTTTTGTATGAACAAATCATTACCCGATTCGGATGCCCGTTGGAAATAGTAAGTGATAGAGGAACGCACTTTGTCAACGACTTGATCGAGGAGTTAATGGAATTATATAAGATCAAACATCGGAAGAGCACTCCATATTATCCGAGGGCAAATGGATAAGTGGAGGTCACCAACAAGGTGCTGGAACAGATTCTGACAAAGACAGTAGCTGTGCATAGGAGAGACTGGGATGAGAGACTTTTGGAAGCCTTGTGGGCATATCGAACATCCTACCGAGTGACGACTAAGAGCACTCCGTTCTCCCTAGTATATGGCGAGGAAGCCATCTTTCCCATCGAAAAAGAAGTGCCAACATTAAGAGTGGCCATCGAAGCCAGGTTGGGCGAGGAAGAGTCACTAAAGGAAAGGTACATACAACTGGTCAAGCTAGAAGAAAAGAGACTCATTGCACAGCAAATTTTGGAAGCTATTCAGAAGAGACGTAAGGAGAGGCATGATAAGAATCTCAAGACCTATGCGATTCAAGAAGGGGATTTGGTGCTAGTCTATGATAGTAAATATTATAAATTCCCGGGGAAGCTACAGACAAGATGGGCAGGACCGTTTAAGGTGGTGGAACTCAATTCCAATGGTTCCATGCAAATTCAAGATTTAGGAGAAGAATGTGCTCCCGTGAAGGTTAACGCGCTTCGAGTTAAACCATATTTCAAGTGATATTAGGATGGGAGAAGCCAGACGAGATCCAAACGGAGGGACGTAGTAGACTCCTTGTACATAGACGTATAGTTATAGATAGATATATATATGCGCATATGTTAGTTATGATTTTTGTTGTCATAAATATTATCCTGTGCCAGCTCCAGAATTTTAGACTTCTAATATTTTTTGTATTATGCAGAGACTGTTAGGAGCTAAGTAACAAAATGGCAGACCAAATAACGCAACTCTATTTGTACAAGCTAAGGATATATTTCTCGGACCAAACATTCGCCCGCATGGACATAGATGTCGACGACTTTGAGACGGAATATGATGTAGAGGAAGCGCATTGGCTGGTATGCTTTATAAACCAGGGTTTGGGTGTTGCATTTTACATTGAGTGTTTTGAGGAATACCTGACTCGACATGTAGGATGGGCGGGAGATCGATATTACTATTTCGACCCTTCTAGGGAAATGCCTAATGAGGAAAACGATATCACTTGGGCTTGGGCAGATATGCTAACAATAGGAAGTGATGACGAAGCTCCTGAAGTTGAGCCTGACTCGCCCTAGGGAAGTCGTTGGATGTGGGTACGATGTGAGGCTACATGAGATATCCCGGAGACTCACATTCTAGAGCATCTAAGGATAGGTATACGAGGGACTAGGGCATAGCCAGATGTAGTTACCAAGTGAAAAGTCAACTCGATGAATACATATGTAGTGTCTGTAATTGAGAGAATGGAGTGAAGAGGTGGTTGATCTGTCAAAGGCTAGAGTGTATATGTTTGCATGCATGTGTGGGAAAAGTGGGAAAGTCCCTTTCTTCCTGTTGACAGGATGCGGGAAGAAGCAAGTATGGACACACATGAAGATGTAGCACTGAGGCAACTTATTTTTTTCAAAACCCCCACATCATTCTAAAGTGATTCTCATCACTACGAACCCTTGTAAATATCAATTCACCTTTTTGTAGCTCCATTTTGTACAAGCCGAGGAGTCCTCGAGCTTGGGGAGCCTTAGATGTAGTTGCCTGTCAATTTTCATAATTTTTAGATCTCGTTTGGGCCCTCAAATAAGCCCCGGAACCTAATTTTTAACTAGGCCGGACACTAGGTCTGAACAGGGCCAAAGCTAGTCAAGAACTATAAATAGAGCTAGAGAGCTCATTTTAGAGGTTAGCTTCTTGTAGTTTGAGCTTGTATGAGAACTTTCTTGCAATAGAAGTGATTCCATTGTCTTACTCTCTTTGTTCTTACTGTGTGTGCGCGTGTGTGTGTATGTGTGTGCATGCTTGTGTGCTTCTCACTCACGCACTTGTGCTTCCACTTGCTCGTGGTCTTCATACCATCCTCATGTCTTCCCGGATTGACATTAAAGGAGGTGCTACTCATCACTGAGCTACACCAAATTTTGGCGCCGTTGCCGGGGACCGAGCTTTGAGGACGAGCGTGTGATGGTAAGACGTAGAGAGGACGCGTTGGAATGGTAAGTAGTAGGTAAATTTCTGATTTTTCTCCATCTCCATCTTCATCTTCACCTCCTTCTCCATCTCCACCTCCACCTCCTTCCCCACTACATATCCCCTCTTCCCTTCCTTTCCCTCATTTGTTGTGTGCGAGTTTGAGAGAGAGCGATTGTGTGTGCTTGCATTTGTGTGTTTTTTGCATGTTTCTTGCAGGTACCAGCTCCATCACCATCTCCAGCCAGCTCAGCAGGTACAGAAACTGCCTACACAGTCCCCGAGGCGTTGAGCTCGAGCTATCGCGACACTCCGAAAAGCTCGACCTCTCACGATTCTGAGTGCACCACGGCATTGCGCAGGCCTAGAGCTCCTAGAAACCCTAGATAGAACAGGAAAATTCGCCATATCTCGAGCTATCGCGACACCCCGCGAGGTATCACGACACCTCAAGGTATCGCGACACTCCGAGCTATCGCGACACCCCAAGGTATCGCGACACTCCGAGCTATCGCGACACCCCAAGGTATCGCGACACTCCGAGCTATCGCGACACCCCAAGGTATCGCGACACTCCGAGCTATCGCGACACCTCAAGGTATCGCGACACTCCGAGCTATCGCGACACCCCAAGGTATCGCGACACTCCGAGCTATCGCGACACCTCAAGGTATCGCGACACTCCGAGCTATCGCGACACCCCAAGGTATCGCGACACTCCGAGCTATCGCGACACCTCAAGGTATCGCGACACTCCGAGCTATCGCGACACCCCGACCCGACCTATCGCGATACACGGCCATTAACGCATGAAAATTGAGAGATAATTTTTGAGTGGTTGAAGGGTAGTGAGCTTGGTGTTTGACATATTGGTAAAACTTAGAACCGTGGTAGGGGGCAAAAAGCATAGAAACCCGAGATAGGTGGGACTAAGTGATTCCCAAAGACAGGGGGTACAGTGAGCTACCCAAGGGGGGTTAAAATTATTGAAGCGGGTTTTTCAAATACTTGTGGCAATAAAGCTATACTAACTGGTGAGTTTTTGCAGGAACTTTGTGGGCACTCAAGGCAATCAAAGCAAGCTAGCAAGGGTGAGTACCGGGCCTGGGAGAAGGCTTCCTGGGCTTGCATAGCTGTCGGGTCAACCAGCTGATTGAGGTTGGAAGATCTTATAACCCTCCTTTGTCAATTCCTAGCCTAGGCTAAGTACGACCTAGGTGTGGTAATTAACTAGGGCAACGTTAGGCACGAAGTAAGTCCAAGAGAATTAATCAACCAAGTGCAAGAAAATAAATAGGTCTTAAGTGCGAAAACACTAAGGGACAAAAAGGTAAACGGGAATCGATCACTCATCAAGTGCGGAAATTCATTTAAGTACTCCTGACGACGCAATTTCAGACAAGACCATAAAACATACTATTCAACTAAAAAGAACAAAGTAATTGGGGCAAAATCGACCTGCAACGAGAGTGTGCTTGGGTTCCAGGGGGTGAATAAACCAGGCATATGAACCTTAGATCAGGCAGACACTTAGGCCGGGACAGACAAAGCCTCAGATCTTCTGAAGCTAGTGTCAATCACACTGCGAGGTCTTGGGCCCAACAGTTGAGTGATTACCCATACACTGCCAGATCAGAAACAAGTGATTCTGAGATGTCCTATCACATGGAGAGATCAGTAGGTAGTTCAGGGTTGGCATATCTAGAAAAGCCAGAGGGGCCTTATAAGACTCAATTGGAATATATCAGGACGAATCGTCTAGGGGCTCGCATCTACGAAGACGGACTGAGAAGATCAGTGGTCCAGATTAAGAACCCCGACCAACCCCATGGAATAGACCACCCGGTAGTCAAGTTTGAGAATGGAGCATACCTAGATAAAGAGGGGACTATATATGTAGTCACCACTCTTCCCGATAGAACTGATGAGTTTGGAAATGTGATTGCGGAGGCCGACATAGGAGATATAGGGCATGGGAATTTAGAGAGAGAGCCAAGAACTCCCCGCGGTAAGTCTGTCTTGACCAGAATCATGACTCCTGAGTGGATTCCACAAGATAATAAAAGCATAGAGCTGCTTTTAAATCGGGAAACCGATGAGGCTTTTTGGAGATATAGAACTTCTCAACCTCAGGAGGGGAACACCCTCACAATTTACGAGTTTAAAGACCCTGATAGTCCAGGCCAAGTAACCTACCTAGACACTGCATCAGAGAGAATCTTCGTGGTCACTGAGCAGGGCAGACATGCCTACACTTGGAAGGGTGAATTTGTTTTTCCCCAACCAAGGTCTAATGTATCCTTTGGTCATCAAGGAACTGGGATCTCCCACGCTCATGGCGCTCAAAGAGATAGAGGTAGAGACAAACCTGAGGTAAGTTTTGCCAACTCCCTGGGAAGAGAAAGAACGGGAACAGAAAGGAATAGAGTAGAAACTGAGAGACATAGAACCCCATGGAATCACCGGGACATTGATGATTTTCCTTTGCCAAGGCCGAGGGAACACACTAGAACCCTACGACCAACCCAACTTGTGAAGTCCATGAAGAATTATTTCGATGGCACGGGAGACCCTTATGACCATGTGGCCGAATTTCGACAAGTGTTGAAAGCTGAACAAGTGGAGGACCTATTCACGCAATATAATGCTTTCGGTCTAACCCTTAGGAACACTGCCCTTACGTGGTTCCAACCACTGAATGAGAGGCATTTCAGAAACATAGACCAACTCTTAGAGGCATTTATTGTCGAGTTTTCTAAGAGTGGAATCAGGCATAACACCTCCTCACTAATTCATAGTTTCAAACAAACACCTCAAGAAACGGTCAGACTAGCTGGAAGAAGATTTAGACAGTACCTAGAGAGATGCCCTATGCCAGAGTTACCCACACCAGCCAAACAAGTGGCCTTGTTCCTAGATGGATTGTTGAGCACTAAGCTCAGGTCATATGTGTACCTGAAGGACCCTAGAACTATAGAGGAGTGCGTGCGCATGTGCATAGACATTGAGGACAATCTAGGTGAAGAGTTAGAACTATCAAAAATCTATAAGGATTCTGATAGCTCTAGTAAACAGACATCTGGTCAATCCACATCCATCGAGGAACTTGCAGAGAAGGTAGCCCAAAAACTAGGTGTCTCTAGTAAGCAAATTCCTAGATTTGCCCCAGTTAAGCGGTGTTACAATTGTGGCGGTGAACATATGGTGAGTGTGTGCCCCATTATGGCCCAACCTCAGGTGAATCCTAGTAGCCAGTACTGCACCATAGAGCGCAGGTATACCAATCACACGGCACAAGACTGCCCATATAACAAACAAACTGTTAGGCAAAATTATCCTCAGCCATATCCGCAACATGGTAGGTACCAGAATCAGTACCCATCACCACAATACAACAGACCACAACAAACTTATCAACCACCTTATCAAGGGCAGCAGAGACCTCAACCAGTCCTAGTGCAGCAACCCCCTGCTCCAATCAATGTGATCCCAGTAAAATATGCCTCTACTGAAGAAAATCCGAATAGAGCCATAGTTCCAGTCACCCCATTGCTATCAGACAGTGATCCAAGTGACCATAGTTTGGACTCCACATATATTGATAGCCCACAGGCTTACTACATGCAGTCACCTGAGCATAACGAGTCATACTATTACGAGGACCCAAGTGAAAATAGTGGGGAACCGGAGTATTCTAATGTCATGTACACAAACCCCAACTCTAGACCTCAACTTAGGCAGGTACGACCCCCATTTCCTAGAGGGCCATGCTTCAGATGTCAGGGAGATCACCTTATACGTGATTGTCCACTGCCTGCCCCTACACAGCCTCAGCCAGTAACCATTCAGGGCTTTTGTCAAGACTGCGGGAAAGAGCATCTCCTACGAGATTGCCCAAAAAACCCCAATAACATGCCTAAGATCACTCCTATCAATGTTGTGGGATTAGTTGTAGACTCCCTAGGAAGCGTGAATTCCACTGCACCTGTGCAGGTGATCACAAGAGCCCAGGCACTTCAACAACACCAAGGTGTTGGTCCCGAACAGAGCCCCGAGGTGAGTGAGACAGAGAGCATAACCAAAAAGAGGACTAGAGCCTGGAAGGAGAGTCGTGAAAGGATGAAGAGGCAATGGGCAAAAAAGATAAACGAACTTGAAGAAAGCTTGAGAGAAACCAAGGCAAAAATCACAGAGATCACATCTCAACCGCACTCCCACACACTTCCACCATTACCTCCCCCACCACCTTCCATTCCTCCACCCTCTAATACACCCCACGTAACCCACCCACCACCCCGAGTAGGATCAGTATTAGCTGACCCCACTCCTGAAGGCTTGGACATGATGTTCAAGGCCTACCAGGCTCGACTTCAAGAAGGGCCAACAGCTGCAAACCTAGACAGGAGTTACCCTAGAGCCGACTTAGAGATTGAACGGATGAAGATGTGTATGAAAATGGTAGAACAAGCTCAAGCTATACTTGAGACTAGCCAAAAGTTCAGTCAGACGAACGCTGTCAAGCCGGATTTGCATTTCCAAGGCTTACTAGAAAGATTAGAGCAGTTGGTAAACAAATCACAAGTTTCTTTACCTCCACAGGCTCAACCAGTTGTTGAAGGAGGAAGCTCACCACAAATGGTAGCTTATGTTCCTAATTCTACGGATGCTGGAATACCTCCTTCAATACAACAGTACTCTCCAGAGTTCTTGCGGGAAATACAAGAAGAGAAATGGGCCAAAGAGAAGGGTGATTCCCCTCCTATTCCTGAGATTGATGATCTTCGTGATCAATTTCCCCAAGACATTCCCTCTATCTATGGGGATCAAGCAGAGCAACAAGAGGATGAGAGATTAGATTTTGAATCTAATTCTTTACAAGAGTTGCCTCATTTCACAGGCCCATGGGAATCTGAATCTCTCCAGATCAGAGCGCCCACGATATTGGTAAGAAATGAAGACTCAGTGATTCCCAGGAACACTGATGTTGTGAAAAACACTAAGGTTCAATGTCACCTCACTGTAGAGGAGCTGCTCAAGGCAAAACCGGAGCTCTGGAATCATGTGAAGGATCAGGTTCCAGAACTTGAATCCAATATACCAAAAGTAGGCTCTAAGCAGAAAGTTCCCGAGATACCTCTCGACAAGATAGGAGACATGAGCGAAGGTGAAGAAGGTAACACTTATCTTCCGATCTCCTATCAAGGTTACACAACCAAAGCAATTGTGGATTCGGGTGCCGGAGTTGCTATCGCGACCATCTCCCTATGGAAGCGATGGGGCAAACCCACCTTAAGACCAACGAGAATGAAACTTCAAATGGCAGATGGTCATTTTGAAAGACCTCTCGGATTGCTTGAAGGGATCACTCTAACCACTTGTGGTGTGGAGTTTGAACATACGTTTGCTATATGTGACTTCGAGAAGAATAATGTCTACGAGATGATCCTAGGAAGACCTTTCCTACGACAATTGCAAATAGTACAGGATTGGGGAACCAACTCCTTGTACTTACAGCACTTAGGGGTCACCACCAAGGTCAATCTGAAGGATCACACCTTCAGAGATGTACCACCCCTACAGTGGAATCCTATCCACAAAGCGAAAGACGATTCTATCTCCGTGCATTCTGGGAGTTCACCTGAACCATCCTGGCTACATGAAGATACTCACTTGTGGATGTGCAAGGTCGCGGAGGAAGAGGAAAAGCGCCGAAAAGCGAGAGAAGAAGGAGCTTCCCCAGGAGATAGACCAATAAAAGACCCAGCCTATACACCGATGATATTTCCAGATGAGGAATTTGAGCCTCATGGTTGGGCAGAAATCTTAGCTACCATGGACATTGCAGTCAATGAAGAACAATGGACACCTCATTGTGATGAGGAGGGTTATGACATTTCAGTGTTCATGTGTCAGCCCTTGTTGGAAGAGTGTGATCCTAGTGAGTCCATGGAAGAAGAAGAGAGTGACGATGATCTAGAATCCATTGTGATGGATACTTACTTTGATTCAGAGGAACACTACTTAGAAGACATAGGAGTGTTAACCCAAAAAGAAGAAGAACCCCTTGCGAGTATTAAAACGATAAATTCAAAGAAAGGAAGTGAAGGAAGTCAAAAGAAAAAGAAAAGGAAAGCAGTAAGACAAGAAGAGGAAGAATCATTGTTTGAAGTACCAGAAAATTTCAAGAAATATGAAGTGGAAGACCGGAAAATTTTGGTACGAATGCCTAAGAGAGAGGCCATTATGGGAGAAGCATATGACAATAAAGAAAGGACCAAAAAAATTGTAGTGACCATTGAAGGGAACGAAGAGCGATGTACGTACATAGGAGACGACCTAAGTGCAGAAGAAGAAGCAGAACTTGTAGCTCTATTAAGGGAATATAGGGATGTGTTTGCATGGCATTATAGAGACTTGAAAGGAGTAGATCCAGAGATCTGCTCTCATACGATTCCGATGACCGCTGAAGCTAAGCCCACCAAACAAAAACCCTACACATATAATGACAATTATGCGGCCAAAATAAAGGAGGAAATTGACAGGCTGATTGAAGCCGGATTCATCTATGAGATTGAGCACACTGAATGGGTGTCCCCTATTGTAGTGGTGCCCAAGAAGAATGGGAAATTGCGAGTGTGCATTAACCTTAAAAAAGTTAATGCCGCTACGATCCGAGATAGTTATCCTCTTCCAATCACCGAGCATCTTTTGGAGCGTGTTGCAGGCAAGGAAGTTTACAGCTTCCTTGATGGATTTTCAGGTTACAACCAAGTAGCTATTGCCCCCGAAGATCAGCACAAAACGGCCTTTGCCACAGAATGGGGAATCTTTGCATTTCGTGTGATGCCATTTGGGCTCACCAATGCACCTGCAACATTCCAAAGACTCATGTGTCATGTCTTCAAAGAGTTCTTGCGAAAGAGCTTAGAAGTATATGTGGATGATTTATGCGCTCATTCCCAAGAAAGGAGTTACCACATCCCTGAGCTTAGGCAAATCTTCAACAAGTGTAGAGATTATCGAGTGTGTCTGAATCCAGAGAAGTGTGTGTTTATGGTACGCCAAGGTAAGATCTTAGGTCACATTGTTTCGAAGAATGGAATATCAACAGACGAAGACAAGGTGAGAGCAATAGCAGAGTTGGCCAGACCAAGAAATGTGAAAGAGGTACAAGCCTTTATGGGCCATTGTGGATATTATCGTAGATTTATCCACATGTATGCCATCATAGCTAAACCTCTTTATGGGCTGTTAACGAATTTTGAATGGAATGAGGAATGCGAGACTTCCTTCAATGAGCTGAAGAGACGTTTGTGCACAGCACCAATATTGACTACTCCGGATTGGAGCAAACCCTTTCATGTCCATGTAGATGCCTCCAATCATGCAATAGGATGTGTGCTAGCACAACCCACAGGTGAAGGAAACCTAGATTTGCCGATAGCCTATGCTAGTAGGCAATTAAATGCAGCTGAACGAAATTACACCACAACGGAGAGAGAAGGCTTAGGCATGATATATGCTGTGAAGAAGTTTAGACACTACCTATTGGCCAACAAGTTCAAGTTTTTCACTGATCATCAAGCGTTACTATATTTGGTCAATAAACCTTGCAATACAGGCCGCTTAGTAAGATGGTTCCTCTTACTAATGGAATACGACTTTGAAGTGGTTGTCAGGAAAGGTAGAACCCATCTTAGGGCTGACCATCTTTCTCGCATCACTTCAGGAGAGCCACCGCAAGGAGTGTCTGATGAGTTGCCCGATGCTTATCTGTTCAATTTAGAAGTTGTACCTAAATGGGCAAATAAGTTGGTACCAGTCCTAACCTTCGGACCTGCAAATAAAAATGTTAAGACAAGCAAA
Organism: Ceratopteris richardii; assembly: GCA_020310875.1. Lineage (NCBI taxonomy): Eukaryota > Viridiplantae > Streptophyta > Polypodiopsida > Polypodiales > Pteridaceae > Ceratopteris > Ceratopteris richardii. The sequence goes on from MU260063.1 coordinate 814,175, forward strand.
GAGGAAATTGTAAAATCACTAAAGTATCAAATATTAGCCGGAAGCATGTACAAGCAAGATAACGAGGGCATATTAGCTTGTTGTGTCGAGGATGATGAACATGCTAGTTGGCTGCAACAAGCCCATGAGGGACCGCTAGGGAATCACTACTCTAAACAACGAACCTTGCAAAATCTAAGACGCTTAGGAGTGTATTGGCCTAGCATGGACAAAGAAGTACAAGAGTGGATCCAGAGCTGTCCAGAGTGCCAGGAGAGACCCCCAGTGGAGCATGCCACTCTTTATCACATGTCATTAATCCCAGATTGGAGTGCTCCACTGGTCGAGTTCATGAGAACAGGAACATTAATCAATCAGGCTAGTATTGCAAGAAAACGGAGCATGGAGCAAGAGGCTCAAGACTATGCTTTAATAGGAGATAACCTATACAGAAGAGGCAAGGATGGTTACCTCAGACTGTGCGTACATGAATCAGACTACCTGAAAGTCCTAGAAACGGCACACAGCGGTGTTGCAGGTGGACACTTTGGGCCTGACAGAGTAATTAAGACCATTCTATTCTCAGGACTGTGGTGGCCCACTCTTCATATGGATGCACATACTTATGTGAAGAGTTGCGACACATGCCAACGTGCCCAATATCCGACAAGAAAAGATGAAATGCCCTTGAGGCCAATGATGGGAGGACGTGCATTTTCAAAGTGGGGTATAGACTTTGTAGGTCCCATCAACCCCCCAGCTAGGAACTCCCATGCAGAGTATATTATTGTAGCCACAGATTACCTTACAAAGTGGGTGGAAGTAAAAGCCACGACAAAGAATGATGCTCAAACGACGGCTAAATTCTTATTCGAAAATGTGTTCACTAGATATGGGTTACCAATAGAGTTGGTTAGTGATAGAGGTACGCACTTCTTGAATGAGGTCATTGAAAATCTCCTTCAAGAATTCATGGTGGTACATAAGAAGTCTGCACCCTATCACCCGCAAGCTAACGGACAAGCCGAGAGCACGAATAAGATCCTGTGTAACGTATTGACGAAACTGGTCAATAATAAACGCTCTGATTGGGACAAACAACTTCACCATGCTGTGTGGGCATACCGAGTTGCTTACAAAACAGTACTCAATGCCACCCCATTTCAGATGGTCTTCGGACAAAATGCGGTGCTACCCTTAGATTTCCTAATTCCAGCTTTAAGAGTAGCACAAGAGCATGAGTGGAATGGACACGAGTTGTCCTCGAGGATCTTTGATCTAGAGCGCTTAGGTGAGACGAGGCTACGAGCAGCAGCAGGTATCTATGCTGCAAAGAAACGGCAAAAGGCATACTTTGATGCCCATGTGAAGGATAAGGGCTTGAAAGCAGGAGATCTAGTGTTAGTCTACACATTGAAACAACACGCAAGAAAGCTAGAGAAGAGAGGCTACGGACCTATGATCATTAATAGGATCTCCACGAGTGGAGCAGTACAACTAGCCACTTTAGAGGGGGATGTCCTCCCAAACTATATTAGCGGATGCAGAGTCAAGCTGTATCAGGAACCCCTCACGGAGGAGATGCTAAGCCGACTCAATATTGCTAAGCAACGTAAAGAGGAGGAAAAACGAATTCGAGAGGAAGCACAGGCAGAGGCCTTGGAACGTATCAAACGAATGAAGTTGAGAAGACAAGGAAGGGACCAGCCTATGACTAACACTGAAGAGTCTCCAGACTATCACATGGCCATGTGTAAGGTTTCAGGTGGACGCACCCATAAGATAGTAGACCGACGACCTTTTCTGACCCTAGAAATAGGACAAAAGGAAAGCTCAGCAAGCGTGAAGGCTTTAATTGATTCAGGAGCAGCCACAAGTGCAGTTCGACTGTCTTACTGCCAGCAGCTGCAGTTGGAGGTAAAACCCATAGAAGCATATCTGATAGGATTAGGAGGTGTTGAAACCCCTTGTATGGGAGAGGTGGATCTTCCCCTCTACATACAAGAGGTCCGCATGCCAGTAAAAGTGCTAGTGTGTGAAGACGAGGATCTGACCGAACCGCTTATATTGGGCCAAGACTGGATCTATGATCACGCAGTCAACCTGAACCTAAGAAGTGGACTTCTTCAGGCTTGGGTAGGCCAAAGTCGTCTCACGATTGAATTAGAAAATCAAGCACTCAAACCAATAGAACAGGCAACAACTCCTGGTCCCTCCAGGAATCCACACGAAGATAACCACGTTGTGCTTGTCCAAACTTCTATGGTGCAGAGAAATGTCAATCTTACTGAAGGCTCAGGAGCCAAGAAGGAGTTCCTAATTGATCCAAAGAAGATTTTAAACGAACAGACCGAACATCACTCTATACGAAGGAGACCGCTGATCAAGAGGAAGGAGCGCCAACCCGCGCAACATGGAGCATCTCGTGGCGTGAAGCAGATCTGGATACGCAAGGATGGGAGACCCACAGCTCCAATCGCAGATTCTCAAGGAGACAAGAAACGAGCCTCACAATCAAGGAACAAAGCTAAGAAGCCCCCTAATATAACCCCTAGGCACACCATCTCTATTTGGGTTCCTAAGCAGTCAATGAAGGCCATCCCTAATGCTAGACAGATATGGGTGCCCAAGGCTAGCTTACAAGCCCAAATTACTTCAACTACAGGCACAAGGATGAAGCAGCTCTCACAAGCACTCTTGGCCAACAACTCAGGAAGTGACAGGATACCTACACCTCTCACTGTCCACACTCCCATCAACCCCAGGAATGTCTGGAAATGGGTACCCACAAGATCCCACATACATCACACTCTCAGACTGAAATCTTCACGTGTCCTTAGCTCTAAGAGCTACGACTCCTGTATCAAAGTGTGGAGAATTAAACGGTGTACTAAACCCCCTGACCCTATTCTGTAAATCCGTCCACACTAACGTAGAAGCATTCCGAGCCCATTGCATAACCAAAGTATGCATCTAGGATGACACTGACCTTGAATCACCACTCACACATATCATAAACACCTCACCACTAATCACTGACCTCCGGGATTGTCGTGTTAGTATTGTGAAGGGAACACCATTACATCCTGTTTCCTATGCAACACTAATGTGCCTTTCGTCTTCCAGCAGATAAGCAATCTACTCTCATGGCAACAGCGGCAGGCACAAGCTCTCAGGTAGGATCTGGTGCTCCTATCAATTGGGATGCCATGCCAGTGGAAGCTCCACCAACGGCAAGACCTGAAGAATTCTTGAATGTGCGAAGAATCCCTATTCCAGATCCACCCAGTGGACTAACCGAAAGAGTAAAAGGGCACTCCCATTGGTTCAATGAAATGCCAGGGGATTTGGGAGACGCAGATCACATCTGGGAGTCCAAGATGGAGTGTGGAGGGGTTTGGTGGACCTTCCAATTCTTTTCAAGAGAATTTGAGACCTTGCAAAATGCAGCTCCACTTCAAGAGATCTGGCAAAAGGCAGGACTTCAAACTTACTTCAGTGCAGCTCTACCAAAACCTGACTTCCTCAGGTGTTACTACTTGATTGCTACGTTGAAACCTACCGGGGATAAAGATCATTCAGGCACATTCTGGGTGCCCTCCTTATCTAATCTGGAGGAGATGAGGAAGTTTGAATTAAATGTAACCTTAATCAGGGAAGCCCTTCAAATGTATGGCACTCATGTGCCTTCAGATCGTGACCCCTTGATACCAGAATCAATGAAAAGCAATAGAGTCAAGAAGCTTAAAGACATGTGCGCCCTCACCCCCAACATCGCCATACCCCTGCGGATGTGCCTCCAGCATTTCGCATTTCCAGCTCAAGACCGCTTCACTCAGCCTCACAAGAAGATATGGTACGGATTGTATTTAGCAGAGACCGGAAGCTTGCCCATTAAGATGCCGGTATGGATCTTAGATCAGGCGTATGAGGCAGGCAAGCGGGGGGTGAGGAAGCCCACTCTACATGGTTGCTGTGCGTTGACTAGAATCATCTACAGATGTCTGGCGTATGATGTGCCAGTTGCTCGAGCCCTAAAGTATGCACATCTAGAATTGTTTAAAGGGCGAAAGTCAGGGAGTCAGCCTGCAAAAAGAATGCGTGGATCCCTTTCACAAGTCCTGATCCCTCCAGCAACCACTACCGAAGTCTCCACTAGAGAGGAAGCCCCGGTGGCACCAATCACAATCCATCTCCAGGAGTCTCAACCAAGAGAGGTGGTACAGCCCACTCCCTCTGCCCCTCCGCTACCTACCGATGCAGAATTCGCAGCGATGGCCACTTTCACCGAAGACCAAAATTTTGATTTTGAAACATTTCTGCAGACGGCTCATCTATCAGACAGTGAAGGTTGCCCTGACAATATCGATCCGGGGACATCAACCCAAAGAGAACAGGCACGAGGTGAGACAAGCAGCGTACAGGAGCTAGGAGTGACGCAACCTCCTCAAAGTCCAAACACACAAGCTCAGGAGCAGGCACCAAGGAATAACCCAGAAGAGAGTGAAGACGAAGCCCCTGCATATACGGCACAGCTCAAACGGCTATACCAAACAATCAAGCAGGTACAACGACGCCATAAGATGACAGAAGAAGCAAATAGGGCCCTAGTAAACCAGATGTTACACTCAGAGCATATCGATCCCCAGTTTGTAGAATCGCTAAATCTTTTGGCGGACACCTGTGGCATCAGTGAAGCAATGAGAACCTTGGTCTATCAAGAGAACCCTGCTTACGACCAAAGAAGAATTGATACACGACCTCGACACGGAAAGATGATTCAGATGGAAGTCTCTACCGCGTTAGCTACGTCCACAGCAGAAGATGTGCACATGATTAGCCCTAGGCCCAATGATGAACCGGAGGAAATTACGCATGCCCCATCTCCCCCATCATCTCCTATCCCACCCTCAGAGCCTCTCTCCACGTGTCTTTCTACACAACCATTCTCCTCCTATAGTGAGACCATTGTACACACCCCCGTTTCCACTTCCCTTCCTTCACCCTCATCCATCTCCGTCACTCAGGTTTTTGAACCCCAATTAGGTCACCCATTCTTCCCCCTTGCCTTTGGACAACCATCTGTCACTAGTCAGACTCTTTCCATCTCTTTACCGTCCACCCCTCCCTTTCCTTCCCCCCAAACTCTACCTACCCCATCCCTTGTAACTGCCCCGGGCACCCCACTAATCACCCAACCCTCCTTTTGGACCCAATTTGTAAACATTCTTCGACAGGTTGATGAACATAAGAAAAAGTCCCTTCCCCAAGTTCACTTCCCCACATTCACAAACACCACTATCACACCACCCACCATCCCGGTGTTCACGTTTCACGAATCACACTCTCTCATGCCCGATCCCATGGACATCTCACCATCCACTGGGTCACCCACTACCACTGTTCTCACAACACCATCACATGTTATTACACTCACATCACCACTTCCACACACGATAGGCACAACATCCACTTTTCCCATTCCCACTTCCCAACCCCTTGCATCTTCCATCCTTACCCCCGCATCCACCTCATTTAGTCTTGCACTCGACACGATGCTCGAAGCTGCCACTCAGCTTAAGCAGGAATATACATTGTTGGAAGAAAATAACAAAGACCTTTGCACCCTCTCAGCAACTCTCCAAGAGCGTGTCAATGCTTTGGAGTTCAGTCATACGGAGTCACAAAGAAAGATATCCGCCCTCGAACAGACAAATGCGCAACTCGAGGCGAGACATATGGAAGAGCGCAAAGCCATGGAGGAACAGCTGCGAGATCAGATGGGCCGCAACGCAAGGCTTCAACGAAATATGGCTTTGCTACGACGACATCTAGCGGCAGCTCAAGAAGAGAACAGACGGCTTCAACAACAAAACCAAGAGAATCTCGAGGCGGCCATGGAGAACACCCCGGGAGCACCCATAGACCCGGTCAAATTTCAAGCGGTCCCATCAGAAAGCATACAACAAATATTGGAAACGTATGCCAATCTGTTAGAAGCACATGATCAGCTTGCCGACCAGCTAAAGGACTTGTAGAGACCCCAAGAGTCTACACCACACCGACAGGAACATAAAGAAATGACAGACGCTGCTACTTCAACCGAACCTGAACCTTCAACGCCCAACGACGTGCTGGAGTTACGGCAGCAGATCGCAGAATTAAAACTGAAGTTGATGCAGTACGAACGACCCCCTTCCCCACCAGAGCAACCGTCAGAAGAAGAAGCAGTTACCATCCCAGTGGAGGAAGCATTAGTCGACGCCTACGAGCCTCAACCATTCCCAGGAGGACGCGTAACAGAAGAAGGTCAAGATACCTATGAGGAACCCCCATCAGCATGGATGAAACAAGTAGAGGAGATGGGGCAAACTCATCAGGAGCGGATATCCACTCAGATGCTGGCAATGAAGGCCATTGAGGACACCATCCTTCACTCAGAATACTTCAGGCACATCGCCCCTAGACGCCTTATCACTAGTTCAGAACTGCAATACAAGCCCTATTTTGTACTGTTAGCTGACTACAATGCAGAAATCAAACGGGTCACCAACAAGTGCCCCACATTTGCCACACAGTTCGAACCAGAAGACATACCAGAAGCGGCACGAAAAGGGGTCATATTCCAACCAACGTGGAGGCAAAAGTTACTCGAAACTTACCCAGAAATGCTTCGAACATGGGATCATGCCCCCATGCATTTGAGGTACAATCCGTGTTTTGGGCCAGTGCAAAGACGCCGATCATGGAAAGCTTTTGCCATCAAGGTTCAGAATAACGCAAACTGTAAAGAATGGCTCAATTACCCCGCTATCGCCCCCCCAACCGGTACTCCTACAGTGTCATACATGATTGCAACCATCAGACATTGGATACCACGCCTCCACCCTATGCCAGATGTCGCTGCCCAGATGATGCTCAAGATCTTCGACATGATGCAGGTCGTACTCAAAACTTTTCGCAATGTATGCCGTATTCAACCTCCTATTCCCGGGTTTATTAATGGTAATTACGACCTGCTATATGATATGAGCACAACCCCGAGCATACGAGTGGCTTACGCATGGCATGCACGCATAAGATATCTCCCTGCCTGCTACAAGCAAACATTTGACGATATGTTCACCACGGGGTTTTGGGAAGCACATTCAGAGGTATTTGCGCCACGGCCTACGCATCTACTCCATCTCTTTGCATGCGAACAAACGATGCATTCTGAGCTTTACACGATGCCACAACCTGACATGCCTGGTACAGTGGATTGGGAGGCTTTGCAACGAGATCTAATCAGAGGTTTAAAAATCAAAGAACAAGAATTGGCAACCGACCTCCTGCAACAATACATTGATCAAACGGCGGAAAAGAGGTCTGTCAGAGGCGACAGACCCTAGGGGGGGGAGAGTGTTGACAGGATGCGGGAAGAAGCAAGTATGGACACACATGAAGATGTAGCACTGAGGCAACTTATTTTTTTCAAAACCCCCACATCATTCTAAAGTGATTCTCATCACTACGAACCCTTGTAAATATCAATTCACCTTTTTGTAGCTCCATTTTGTACAAGCCGAGGAGTCCTCGAGCTTGGGGAGCCTTAGATGTAGTTGCCTGTCAATTTTCATAATTTTTAGATCTCGTTTGGGCCCTCAAATAAGCCCCGGAACCTAATTTTTAACTAGGCCGGACACTAGGTCTGAACAGGGCCAAAGCTAGTCAAGAACTATAAATAGAGCTAGAGAGCTCATTTTAGAGGTTAGCTTCTTGTAGTTTGAGCTTGTATGAGAACTTTCTTGCAATAGAAGTGATTCCATTGTCTTACTCTCTTTGTTCTTACTGTGTGTGCGCGTGTGTGTGTATGTGTGTGCATGCTTGTGTGCTTCTCACTCACGCACTTGTGCTTCCACTTGCTCGTGGTCTTCATACCATCCTCATGTCTTCCCGGATTGACATTAAAGGAGGTGCTACTCATCACTGAGCTACACTTCCTCTCCCTAATTCTCAGGACTTGGGCGAGTTAATTAACTATGAAAAAAAAAACAAAAAAAAAGAAGAAAAGAAAAAATATTGTGTTGTTGTGATCGTACCAATGCGCTATGGTGGGCTAGTAGGTGGGTGGATTTATCCTAGCCGGGTGGTTAGGACCACGAGCCGCAGCTAGTTTCGCCATAGGCTTGGGAGGTATATGTTTGCGTCCTAGCTATGCGCCATAACGGGTTGGTAGGTAAGTGGAACCATTGTGGCCGGGCGGTCACAACCATGAGCCGCATCCAGCTTCGTTATGGGCTAGCTGATATATGTTATGTGTTATCATTGTGTGTTTGTGTGTTGTGCGCTGCATTGCATTGGTAGATGGGTGGAATCAACCTGATCGGGTGGTCAGGTCCACGAATCGCATCCAATGTCAACGTAGGCCAACGTGTGATTAAAATAAAATTTACCTATGAAGTCATTCCCCACTCCTGAGGGGGAGAGAAAGAGAGGAAAGGGCGACGATCGCCTGGAAGGGAACGTTATTTGCTTGTGTGATTGGTATGTGATGGCTTATGACAGATCAGCTCACTTTGAATCAACATTCTTGAAGGCACGGAGACTCTATATGTACTTATGGATAAGGCTTAGCGAGGTAATGCAACGGGGTTGCTTTATAACTTGTGTGCTTTATCTGAGGGTTTTCCAGTGTGTGGGACACTCCAGGGTTTTTATGTAGGTATTGACTTGTACTCGGGTATCGATGGCTTTCGTGGGATGACGATGGGGATTCTTAGGGAGTGTCTAGTCATGGAATAATTGTACATAGCGAATAGTAGGTGCAATAATGGGGTATGCATTTTGGGTATGTTGCATCTCCTGTTGAATTCATTTCAGTTGTTGTTGTTATTTTGATATTTTTGTTCCTGTTTTTTCCGCAATGACAGTTGAATGTGTAAAACATGGAAAGGTATGCATGTGTTATTTTGGTTGAGATTATGTTCATAATGGAATGCATGAGCAATTTGATGCATGTTGGAGTTGGAGTTGCATATATGTGTATGTTCTTGGATCTTTTTGAAGTGAATGGTTTGTATGTATTCATGAGTGATTTTTTTAGCACTAATAACTTCAATGAGTGCAGGTCCAGTTGGAATGACGGCTCGATAAAAAGGTATGCGAACCAATTGTAAATTGACATGTTCATGGTTGTTTGGATTTTATTGTAGCAAGCATGGCTTGTCGAGGACGACTACGCAAATAAGAAGAGGGGAGTATGTTAGCTCAGGAAATGGTCAGTTTTGATGCACTAATGTGGTTCTATTTGGCAGGAAATACGTTTGATTTCAGGTACTTGAAGAGTTGATTTGATGATTGATGAGAAGCATGTGGAGATATTGGTAAAGGAAAACAGGGCTATCGATTATGAATTATAATGAGAAGTCAAGAATGGGCTGGTGGAACGGGAAAGGACAAGAACTCGAACAAAAAGAAACTGTGAAGAATGTTTCGATTTGGAGGATTCCGGTGATGGTGGGATCTTCTTATTGTAGATTTCAGGGGTGTGGAGAAAAGGGATTGAGCATGGGCAAGCCTCCTAAGAACATAGGAAATACTGACGTGCAGAGGAAATTAGAAGCGGCTTCGTTTCGAGGGGGGATGCTTTCTTATCAAACATCAAATACAATCGCTTGATCGATTTCCGGGAATTGATCTTCGACATATCGTTGGAAAAATTCAGAGATGTGGAGGAAGAATTGATGGCTGGTGGTGATGAAATCCACACAAATGTGGATACAGGGATCAAGAGCAATATAGGTGTTTTCAAGGCTTGGTTGTGCTGTGATGAGTCCCACATATGGGAGGAAGGGAGCATGCCCTTGGATGCCATTGCATGAATAAAATTGAATAAGTACTCATGCCATTGAAAATGAATGACGTTTAAAAGGAGATATTTATCTCACCTTGCAATTTCAAAACGGAGCTGGAAATGTTGTTTGTGAAGATTGCTTGGAATCACTCATAGTATTTCCAACTGCGTGGTGGATTGGAACCAAAGCGCAAAATCCTAAAGAAGTTTGCTTGCCACTGCCTAGGAGCTTTGAACAGGACAAAAGCATTAAAATAGATTTCATATTTGGTGTTGATCAAACAAGGAACTTCAACAAAAACAAAGAAGTAAATGGAGTCGGCCTGCTGCAGCAACGGACTTTGGAGGGGTCAGAGGGAAAAACAAAAACGGTTTTTCTTTGAAAGCTATGAGAAAAGGATTAATGGTCTGAGAAAAAAGGGGAGGTTTTTTTTGGTTTTTATGTGGTTCTCTGGAGGATGTACGCCTCTCCTCGTCTCTCTCCTCATTACCTTGGCAGCAGTACTGGTCCATTTTTTTCGAAAACCCCAACGACAGCTATCCCCAGTTGCAAGATCATGCTTCTCTGTTGGGAGAGAATTCTGGTAGCATGGGCGTGTAGCTGAAGTTGTACAACTTGCGCAATGGAATGAGGACCGTGTATATGTATTTAATTTCTGTATGTGCATTCTGAGAGAAAGGGGGGATGCTTCTTTTCATCCGGGGAGCAGCAGAGGAGAAGAGGGGAACCGTGAGCTGCTGGAGCTGAGGACGGGCAAAGGCGCTTCTGCTGGGCAACAGAAGGAAGAAGGGGACAATGGACAACGTTCTTTTCGGATTAAAACTTCCTTGCTTCCAGGGGTTGAAGTAAAGAGGATGGAGAACAATATCTTCGAATGAAAGGCAGATTTGGGAATGACACCGAGGTATGGGTAGAAGTCTTGGCATCGTGACATTCTGTTCTCCTGCTTTAGGAATGAAATATTGAAAGAGCATTTTGAAGTTTGGTCGTTGATATCTGCTACTGGCGCATATGCTAGATGCTGCAGGGAGCGATGTGTGTAGAAGGTTAACGACAATCTATGTACTTTGAGTTTTAGATTGAAATGAACTGCTCTAGTTTCGTGACCTTGAGAATTGATGGATTGTTTTTGCTTCCCGTCTTTCAAACCTCCTCTGATAGAATAATCAGGAGTTGACCATATTCTAAACATTGCCAATTTTTTGGGAGCTCAAGTATTTGTACTTCTGCTATAACTAGCACAATAAGGAAGCTCACCATTGTGATGTTAACATCCCATGGAATGCTGATGTATTTTCATTTACTGGGGAGCACAAAGGGGATTCCCGAACAAGAGTAATACTGCTGAAGGACATCTATCTTGCGCGCGAAGGTCCAAAAGATGAGATCCCTGACATGTGCAGCAATGTGTTCCTCTACATGAACCTCTCCTTGTCTGGACTATTCGCCCTCGTCCCTTCTCTTATAGGAATCCTAGTTCACAACCGAGACCTTATCATAATGGAGCATTCATCTTCTATGGTATGAGTGGTCGCAGGAAACTATAATGTTCGATGATGAAAAAGCTGTTTGAAATTGCTTAGGTATTCGATTGCCTGTCTATAATGTCCTTCCTAACACATGTGAGGTGATGAAAACCTCGCACAGAAAGGGGGGAAAGAGGGGTCATCTGAGAGTGCATGTGGTGAAATTCTGGCATATCAGATGTATACCTCGACCATGGCATTTACCGTAGTTGTGAAACTAGAAAACTATCATACAGTATAACAATATTTCGTGGATTGTCCAAACCACTTATATGAAGTGGAGTGGGGTTCCCTTTTTCGACCGTGCATTGATATATAGTTAGCTGTCAAACTCAAGGAGATATGAGAGAGAGACCTCTGTGTGGAGAAAGATGCTAACTGGGCTCAGCGTGTGTGTGTAACAAAATAGTATAAAGAACAAAGAGATTAGGTGCATGTAAGCGTCTGAAAATGGAGTGTGCAGAAGGGGTAAGCAAGTAAGAGGGAGAGAAACAGAGAGAAAAAAAAAAACAAAAGGAAGATAGAGTAGAATGTGTGTGGGTGGGTGCAATGCACGCATCGGCACCTTCTCCCTACTCCCTTTCTTGCATTCTGCCTCTCTTTGTGTGCTAGTTTCCTTGCTTTCTCCTGGATCCGAAGCTATATTCACTTTGCCTCTGTGCTCGAACCTTTACCTTCTCCACACGTTCACTACAGCGAATATTACTGTCCCGTTCGACGGAATGCCTCAACCACATTCGACATAGATGTCCATGCCCGTTTGTGTTCACCACACACCAAGCCAATGTCCACATCTTATTTGCGTATGTTCCTCTACCATGCAGATCGAAAGGATTATTTACTTTCCTCTGTACCTAAACCCAGGAACCTCCTCCCGTCGTATTCAATCGCTGAGTTTCATGACATTCTTGCGTTGAAAGCATCTTATTTTTTGGTATTTGGATTCCGCTCACTGAAGCTGGTTTAAATCGATTCTGACGGAACGGGCTTCTATCCTCAGCTTCGTCCTTGGAAACGTACACGGGTACATGAGTGGGTGTATGCATGCTAGGGGGGGGAGTGCCAGACAAAGAGAGAGGAAGAGGAAGTGTGTGCGTGTGAGGGCATGAGAGCACATGTAGCGCAGGAGTGAGAGACAGGGAGGTTATTAGAAGTTATCATTGGGGTTGGATACTTATTTTTGCACTTATTTTTCATCCTCTCCAAGGTTACATTGGAGTGAAATTGGGAACTTCGGATGATAAAAGCTGGCCTAAAATCAGGAAGTTTAGATAAAATATCCTTCTGTGTATGCATGTTCCCTTGGACTAAGAGTGTCAACAGATCCACTCAGGGATGCGGTGTTCATGGGTCCACATAAGTCCATGTGGATGATGGCTAGAGGGTTCCTTGCTCGTGTGGAAGCTTCCTTGGGAATTGGGGCCCTATGTTGCTTGCCTTGGGTGCAAGCTTGGCAGACATCAGTAAGTTGCCCTATCTTTGGCAATCCCTTCACAGGTTGGGACGAAGAGATTTTTGATAAGTAAGAAGTGTGGGCAAATCTTTGGTGCCACAAACTTGAGGTTGATTTTTTGGATACAAAGCAAGATAGGTTGTAGAAGCCCTTTTCTTCTATACCTTGAGCAATGACATCCTTTGTATGGGGATCAACTACCTTAACTGAGGTGTGATCAAACCATAGTTGTTTGTCCTGATCTGTAATGGCCTTGACAGAAAGTAGATTCATACATAAATTTGGAACAAAAAGAACATTGGATAAAGCCTTGCATTCCCCCTGATTGTTGGTAATTTGAACTTTCTCTTTTCCATCGATGGGTAAACTTTTTTTGTTGCCAATTTCTCCCATGTGCGCTTCGAGTTCTTCAAAGGAGTCCTTGTCTTTGCACATATGGGAGGTAGCTCCGCTATCAAAGATCCATTCATGCGGGGAGCTAGAAGTAACTAGTACATTGGCTTCTGTGGTCATGAAGAGTTCCTCACTCGAGCAGTGGGATCTATGTTAGGATCCTTTGGATGCTTGTCTAAACGTAGAAGCCTTCGATGATTGTTTCTTTTTATAGCAAAACTTTTCTAAGTGTCCTGATTTTCCACAGAAATTACAAGTGAACTTCTTCGATGAATTATGCAATCCTTGCTTAGATCCATTGCTAGCATGATAACTTGAGGTTTTGCCCTTATTGAATGGGCCTTTGGCCTTCATGGCTGAATCTTGTGAGAAAGTCGATTTGGCTCGTGAATCGTGAAGGAGCAATAGTCAATGAACCTCTTCCCAAGGTAAGACTTGGCCGCGATTATACAAAGTTGTGACAAATGTCTTGTACGACTTAGGTAACTTGTTAAGAATCCGAATGGCCATGTCTTCACTAGAGATCTGCATACCACAAAGTGCTAATTTACGCTAGTAATCCTCAAATTAGGCTATGGCCTTGGTAATTGTGTTGTGTGGCCGAATGGTCAAATTATGAAACTCGACCTCTAATGCATATATTTTTGAAGGGGTTTTGTCTTCATACAAAGCAGGCTAATGTATCCCAAGCATCCTTGGACGTCTTACAGGCAGTAATATGTCCTTTTGTCAGTTCTTCGCAGGCAAGTAAGAGCTGACCTAAAGCTCTTTTGTCCTTGATGTTCCACACATGCCAATTTTCTAAGTTGGTATCCCTATTGGGTTCGGGGTCTGACCCGTCTACTATCTCATGCACGAGATTTGTGTAAATATATGCATGAAATCTTTCCATAGATTGTAATTTTGTCCATTGAGGCGTTCATCCTTAGGCATGAAAATAAGGGTGAAAGAGGGTAAGAAGTTAGCCAAAGATGATGAGCTACCTTCACTTTTGGTCATTACAAAGCTTTGAGGATAAAGTGTTTAGAAACACTATCAAAGATTCTTGCCAAAAATACCGCTTTGAACTAATTGCAAAGCTTGAACTGAACAATTGGACACCAAACTTAAAATACTAGGGGAGGGGGGGCCTAGAGTAGCCCTGCACTTGTACAGCACCAAGAGAAGTCGACGCGAGAGGAGGGGTCTTAGTGAGCCTGATGTACACCGATTGAGCCTTAGAGTAGGCTTAGAGACTTGAAGAAGCTTGTGGGTGGGCTTAGACTAGCCTCCAACCCACAAGTATGCACACACACAACACTTTTCTCTTATATGCTTGATGTACAATGTGGGGCACGTAGTGCCAAGGTGAGATGACCGTAGAGAGAGAATAAAAACTTCGATGATGCCAATGTAGGTGCAAGATTAAGAAGGATTGAACACCGCTTGGCAAAGTAATCCTTAAAGGGTACAAATAAGGATCAAAGTGGGTATGAAATTCAAATTGTGTGCGATCAGCAAAGACTCACAAGGTGTCATCTCAATAAAAATACTTGTGCTTTATTTAAGGGATAGCTAACGTGGAATCGCGTCCTCTATTTTTATTAGAGGAAATAACTACCGTGTGAGCCTTCTTCTTGTAAATAGAGAGATATGTAATATGAATGCACTTGCAAACCAGACGAGCAAAGGTAAATAGAGCTCATCTACTAGTAAGTAGAAATCTGCTAATTCTATAGAATCAAAGAAGGATGACAAAGACGAGAAGAAAATACAAAAGAATTTTTTTTGGAAAATATTGTAAAAGAAATACTCATGTCATAAAAAATTGTCCAAAACTGGCTGCAAAATGTTGGAACATCAAGCTTACACTATACTTGAGGTGGATTTGATCTACATCAAAGGCTATCGCGTCAAAAGAATATCCGTTGGAGAGTTCTTTTTCATATGCTCATTTATTGTATTTTTTGAGAATATTTTGATGGCTCATTTACCGTTGTAAAAGACTTGAGTTGTACACATGTAAAGGTACAAATATAGGGCCAAAATCCCACGAAATTTTGGTGGTTGAAGTTGCATTCAATCAAGCAATCAATCACCTAAAAGTAGATCAATCAAGATCTTCACTTTTCCTAGATTGTAGGGAAGTGAATTGATTCCCTCCAACAACCATTCCCACCTTCATTTGAATTCAAATTCAAGTTGTAAAAGTCGTGGAATACTCCTAGAGGCTATATAAGGAGTTGAAATCACTTGTACATTACATGGAAGCAATATACATACACTTGTAACCATCATTGTCTTGCTCCTTCAATTTTCTGCATCATCTTCTTCGCCAACAGTAATCTTGCAGAGGCTGATGCTCTCTCCTTAGAGCTTCAAATTGAGTGCAAGAGGACTCATTGGAAAGGTATCAGTGTCTAGTTTATGCCTGTAAATTTTCAAAGCATTTGGTTCAGCAGATTTGGAGAAATCTCAGTTTTTCTTCCTCGGGGTCAATCTCTGCGTATTCCTGAAAAATAGGAAGTACCACTGGTGAATGTCGCATTCATTCCTATAGCATATTTTGCTTATTCCTTATACTTTTGCGCATTCCATACACTCAAACCTATGTGTATCACTCCCATAAAAGGATTTTTTCTAATTGTAATCACGCTGGTCGCTATGAGCATTTGAAGTTCATTGTCTCTTCCATAGATAGTAAGTTTTTTGAGCTAGTCGACCCGCGAACCTATCTGTTTTGTATCGACTCATTCTCCTTGATGCTCCAAGGTACATAGTGTGTTTCTTTGCACTTATAGCATGCCTATAAGGTCTATTTGAGTCTCCAAAAGCTCAAGGGCTGGTCTTGTGCCGGTTGGCTTGACCAAACTTCATCGCTTCGAAACGCACTTTTCTACCTTCGACAAGCTCCTCCAAGTTCTTTCAGTGGTATCAGAGCTAGTTCAAGATGGGTGATGGCTTTCCCTCAATGATGGAGAAGCTTGATCGACACAACTACGCGGCTTGGAAAATTAGAATGGAGGCCTATTTGCAAGGTAGAAATCTTTATGGAATTGTAGCAGGTGATGAAGCTATGCCTATTCCAAGATCCAAAGGAGGACCTACACAAGAGGAGACAGATAAGCTCACACTTTGGTGCGCAAGGGATGCTCAAGCAAGGTCGTACATACTAAACTCTATCTCTGACTTTCTATTACCACATATTAGAGGATGCAAGACATCTCAAGAGACTTGGGATGCCCTGGAGACTTTCTTTTCTGCTAGTACCAAAGCAAGAAAGAATCATCTTTGGAACGAGTTCAACCAAATGAAGAAGACACCTAAACAAACCATCACAGAGTTTGTTACCAAGGTCAAGGAGGTTGCGGATCAGTTAGCATCCATTGGAGAGCTGATTGAAGAAGAGGTCATCATGAGGCAAATTCTCAACGGCATTCGAAGTGATAAGCAATGGCAATCCTTCACGACGGCTTACGATCTCATCATGGATGTGCAAACTCCAGACTTCAACATCTTTCTTGGACAACTCTTCAATCAAGAAGCCAACAATAGCATAAAGGAAGGTAACTCTTATCATGGTAGTTCAACAAGTGCTCTATATGCAGATAAGAAGGATAAGAAGCAGAAAGGCAAGAAGAAGGAAGAAGATGAAGAAGAGACTTCCCAAGCCAACTTCGCAAGCAAGAGCAAGTGGAAAGGGAAGAAGAAAGGACCAAAGCAAGACAAAGCCAAAGGTCAGAATGTTCAACCTTGTGCCATATGCGATAAGACCAACCACACCACTCAGAACTGCTGGTTCAATGGGAAGACCCAGAAAGGAAGTGGAAGAGGTGGATATGGCGGCAATAGAGGCAGAGGTGGACACAACTTCAACAACAACAATAGAAGCTATAATCGAAGGGACTACAACAATTATTCAGAACATGAACCACATGAAGACTCATTACTTCTCATGAATCTAAGCCACAAAGAAGGTAAAGAAGATGATCATTTGTTCTACATAGATTCAAGATGTTCGAATCATGTTGCAGGCAACATTGCTCTTCTATCTGACTTGGAAATTCCAAAGCATAGACATGAAGTGCAAACAGGGGATGACACGAAGCACAATGTGGAGAAGATTGGTAATGTCAAAGCTTCCAATGGCAGGACAAACATTCTGAGTAAGGTTCTCTATGTACCCACTATCACTAAAAACCTAATAAGTGTAGGCCAAATAGTTGAAAAAGGCTTGCAAGTTAGGTTCACCCAACATGGAGCTTTTGTGGAAGATCCATGTCAAGGCTTCAAGAAGATAGCCCGAGGTGAGAAGCATGGTAGGCTCTTTACTTTTGAAGTAGGAGATACCAGGAACATAGCTCTATTCAACTTTGGGTCTCAAACCCTAAGTGAGCTTGAAGTGTGGCATAAGAGACTTGCTCATGTGAATGAAAGAACCTTGAAGGATATATGCAGGGATCAAAGTGTTCTAGGACTGCCGAACATATCAAAGCAACACATGATCAACAGGTGTGATGCATGTCAGATTGGGAAAGCACAAAGACAACCATTCAACCACAAAGGCTACATCCACAACAACTTATTGGACTTAGTACATACAGATGTATGGGGACCAAGTCAAGAACCTTCATTGGCAGGATCAAGGTATTATGTCTCATTTATTGACGACCATAGTAGATGGACTGTTCTATACTTTATCAAGAGTAAGAATGAAGTGTTTGATTGCTTCAAGAAGTATCTTGCACATGTGCAGAATCATACAGGTAGATCACTAAAGAAGCTCAGATCTGATGGAGGGGGAGAATACTTCTCCAAAGATTTTGATGAGTTCTTGCAGGATAAAGGTATCAAAAGGGAAGTGACTACCAGGTACTCTCCTCAACTAAATGGAATTGCAGAGAGGAGAAACAAGACATTGGTTGGATCAGCCCGAACAATGCTTGAAGAGAAGAAGTTGCCACATTATCTATGGGCAGAAGCTATTTCAACTGCAGTGTACCTTGTCAATCGACTACCATCCAAATCACTTCAAGGTATGACTCCTTATGAAGCATGGCATGGAAGAAAACCTAGTCTTGGACATTGCAAGGTTTTTGGTTGTTTAGCTTATGTTCATGTACCATCACAAATAAGAGGTAAGCTAGATGAAAGGGCAACGAAGGCAATGTTTATTGGATATGATTCAACTCAGATGGGTTACAGGTTCTTCAATCCTTCAACCAAGCAATTCACTACAAGTAGAGATGTTGTGTTTGAAGAACACAGGTCTTGGTATGATGAAGACAAACAAAAGGTAACACTACCATATGATCTTGATTATGACTCTCATTGATTAGGAAGCAAGCATGATACACAGGTCCAGGATCCAAGAAGTGATACAGATGATGACCAAGATGAAAGAGAAAGGGATTACAAGCTATGGAAGTCAAGAGGCAAAGCAAAGATGCAAGAGGTTGGAGAATGCTCCAAACAAGCACCTAGAAGATCAGCAAGAGAGAAGAAACAACCAGAAAGGTATGGATATGATTCCACATTTGTTACAAAGCATTCAATCTACTTGGCAAAAGACTCTATTTCAGAGGAACCCTCAACCTATGAAGAGGCAAAGGGAAACCCTAATTGGGAAAAGGCCATGAACGAAGAGATAGATGCATTGAAGGAAATGGACACTTGGGATTTGGTTCCAATGTCGCCGAATCAAAAGGTAATTGGTTGCAGATGGGTATACAAAGTTAAAAGAAATTCAGATGGATCAGTTTGCAGGTACAAGGCAAGATTAGTTGCCAAAGGATGCTCACAAACTCATGGTATAGACTATGAGGAAACATTCTCACCAGTTGCAAAGATGACTACAATCAGGACATTGATAAGTGTAGCTGCTGCAAGGAATTGGAGACTCCTCCAACTTGATGTGAAAAATGCATTCCTAAATGGTTGGATAAGTGAAGAGGTATACATGTCACAACCACCAGGTTTTGAAAACCCTAATCATCCATCTTATGTTTGCAGACTTAAGAAAGCATTGTATGGATTGAAACAAGCTCCAAGAGCTTGGAATTACAGGTTGGTTACATATCTTCAAGACCAAGGGTTCAAAGCTAGCAGCTCCGATCCTTCTCTATTCATCAAAAGGGATCACAATGAGGTTATCTATCTATGTGTATATGTAGATGATATTATTGTGACAGGTGATGATCTAAATGGCATTCAAAGGATCAAGAGACTCATGCAAGAGGAGTTCAAAATCAGTGACCTAGGTGAGCTCACATATTTCCTAGGTATGCAGGTGATATATACAGATGAAGGAATGTATTTGACTCAAAGAAGATACATTCAGGATCTTCTTCTCAAGTTCAAAATGGAGAACACTAAACCTGCAGGTACACCTTTGGAGATGAATCATAAACTTAGTGTTTATGAAGGTGAGAAAATTGAAGACATAAAAGAGTATCAAAGCTTGGTAGGTAGCTTGATATATGCTACTCACACAAGGGCAGACATCTCATATAGTTTGGGAGTGCTTAGTCAGTTCATGCACTCACCGAGAAGACCACACATGGATGCGGCTAAGAGAGTACTTAAGTATCTCAAAGGTACAATCAACGAAGGTATATTCTATCCTTACTCTTCTGATTTGGATATCAAAATCTACTCAGATGCAGATTGGGCAGGAGCTAAGGATGATAGAAAAAGTACATCTGGTTACTTAGCATTTGCAGGTTCGAAGCTAGTGTCATGGAGTTCCAAGAAGCAACCAACAGTTGCTTTATCCTCAACTGAAGCAGAGTACAGAGGCTTGACCATAGCAACTCAAGAGGCAATATGGTTAAAAGCATTGTATACAGATTTGGGACTTGTGAGTTCCAAACCTCACATATTTGGAGATAATGTAAGTTCCATGCATCTAGCGGCAAATCCTATTTTTCATACGAGAACCAAGCATATAGAAGTCCATTATCACTTCATCAGGGAGAAGCTCATGGCAAAGGAGATTGACATTTCTTTTGTTCCGACTGAAAAGCAAGTAGCAGATATGATGACAAAGGCACTTGATGGAATAAAACTTTGTAGATTCAAAGCTATGGCAGGTATTCAACCTATTAGAGAATGAAGACTCAAGCATACTTTAGCTTGAGGGGGAGCTGTTGGAACATCAAGCTTACACTATGCTTGAGGTGGATTTGATCTACATCAAAGGCTATCGCGTCGAAAGAATATCCGTTGGAGAGTTCTTTTTCATATGCTCATTTTATTGTATTTTTTGAGAATATTTTGATGGCTCATTTACCATTGTAAAAGCCTTGAGTTGTACACATGTAAAGGTACAAATATAGGGCCAAAATCCCACGAAATTTTGGTGGTTGAAGTTGCATTCAATCAAGCAATCAATCACCTAAAAGTAGATCAATCAAGATCTTCACTTTTCCTAGATTGTAGGGAAGTGAATTGATTCCCTCCAACAACCATTCCCACCTTCATTTGAATTCAAATTCAAGTTGTAAAAGTCATGTAACACTCCTAGAGGCTATATAAGGAGTTGAAATCACTTGTACATTACATGGAAGCAATATACATACACTTGTGACCATCATTGTCTTGCTCCTTCAATTTTCTGCATCATCTTCTTCGCCAACAGTAATCTTGCAGAGGCTGCTGCTCTCTCCTCAGAGCTTCAAATTGAGTGCAAGAGGACTCATTGGAAAGGTATCAGTGTCTAGTTTATGCCTGTAAATTTTCAAAGCATTTGGTTCAGCAGATTTGGAGAAATCTCAGTTTTTCTGCCTCGGGGTCAATCTCTGCGTATTCCTGAAAAATAGGAAGTACCACCGGTGAATGTCGCATTCATTCCTATAGCATATTTTGCTTATTCCTTATACTTTTGTGCATTCCATACACTCAAACCTATGTGTATCACTCCCATAAAAGGATTTTTTCTAATTGTAATCACGCTGGTCGCTATGAGCATTTGAAGTTCATTGTCTCTTCCATAGATAGTAAGTTTTTTGAGCTAGTCGACCCGCAAACCTATCTGTTTTGTATCGACTCATTCTCCTTGATGATCCAAGGTACATAGTGTGTTTCTTTGCACTTATAGCATGCCTATAAGGTCTATTTGAGTCTCCAAAAGCTCAAGGGCTGGTCTTGTGCCGGTTGGCTTGACCAAACTTCATCGCTTCGAAACGCACTTTTCTACCTTCGACAAGCTCCTCCAAGTTCTTTCACAAAAGAGGCAAAGAAAAAAGAGTCTCAAATGGTGTTGCAGAGGCCTCTACACCCAAAACAACATCTAGTAATGTTATGCAGAATGAAGAATGGGCATTTACTACAATTTGCACTTATGATCCATCTTCTCATGAATAGTGTATGTTTGCAGTAGATGCAAATGTTTGGTACTTTGATAGTGGGGCAACCAAAATTTTTTTTTGAGAGTACAATGAATTGGAAAGACACACACACCCGACCTCATAAGGTGGCGGCACCCATCTTAGGGAACTTCATGGACACCCATCTTTGGGAACTCATGGATATGTCCAACCAGGATTTGAACTCGGGACTTCCTCCTTGAGATTCAAAGCATCAACCACTAGGCTATGCTTACTTGGACAACAACCAAAAATATTACCTTGCAATGTAGTTTCTTAACTTCACTCCAACCTGACCTGTAGGGAATACTATCATATGTGCTAACAACTCCTCTTATCTTGTCATGGGAGTTGGTAAGATCATTCTGAATACTGTCAATGGTAGTTATTTTACATTGTTGGATGCTTTATTTGTGCTAGAGATCAAGAAAAATTTATTATCAATTTAAACATTAACCAAGATTGGGTTGGTTGTGAAATTTGTTGATGATAGATGTACAATTCATGATCTGTTAAATGGTGACATCATTATCGCTTCTGGCATTTTATGTCGCAAGTTGTATAAGAAATCTATGAATTATTCAACATGTGTAATCGAATATTCTTAGGCTATGTCAGATGCAAAGCTTTGGCATGCATGATCTGATCATCTGGATTTTGTTAGTTTGTTATGCCTGCACAAATCTGAGATGGTATCCTCTTCGCCCAAACTTGAGGCACCTAGTAAACATGTTTGTGAAGGCTATATTTTGGGCAAAATGCAGTGTTCCTCATTCCCAGAAGATGGTTCAGTTTGAGGTACTCAGAGATTGCAGCTTGTTCATAGTGATGTGTGTGGAAGCGAAGTCTTTATGTGTTTCAAACAGTTTCTAGTTTTGGCTAAAAATCTTTCAGCATGTAAAATAGGCACCCTCCATTCTAATCGAGGGGGGAATATATGTCTCCTAATTTTAATGCATTTTTGGCTAAACGTGGGATAAAACATTAGTGTACAATGCCGTATATTCCTCAACAAAATGGAGCTGCTAAAAGGAAGAACAGGTCACACATAGAGATGGTAAGGTGTATGGTCATGAGTCAAGCATTACTACATATTTTCTAGCTTGAGGTTGTTATGTGTGCACCATATGTACTTCATAGGTGTCCCACCAAAGCATTGCAATCTATCATGGTTGTAAGCCATTTGTTTCTCGTCTACATGTCTTTGGTTGTATGGCATATGCATTAGTGCATGAACAACAATAGAGTAAATTGGATTATAAAGCAGTGAAATGTATTTTTGTCAGGTATAATTCTAAAAGCAGAGACTATTTATCTATATCATCCACACACAAAACACATTTTGGTTAGCCGTAATGTTTTTTGTGGAAGGTGCTATTCAGCCATTACTTTCATGTACTAAGGAGAGACATACATTATCTCAAATCATATGTACGATACTTTGCTACCTCTTTTTATAGGTAGACAATCTAGCACTAGTCCGAATGAGGCAACTTTTCTACCTTTATAGGTTTCATCTGATAATGAAGATCATTCAATTTTATATGCAGATTTACATGATGCACTTCGCTATGAGAGAAATGATATAGAAGAGGCAAAACATATGCCTAAATGGCTAGTGTAGACTTTACAAGATAGCAAATTAGATGCAACTTTGTTAAATCGTGCTCGTTTAGGCTCTCGTACTGCTCCTTTTCCATCATATTTCTATGTTATGGCTACCTCTAGTCTCTGTGATGAGACTGAGCCTGTTTCCTTTGATGAAGCACAAAATTCTAAAAAGTGGATGGTTGCTATGCAATCAAAATATGATGCTATTGTGAAAAATGGTACCTGGTCTTTATGCGACTTGTCTCGTGGCAAGAAGGCCATTGATACTAAGTGGGTATACAAGCTTCATGAACCGTAAACATGATGGAATAGTCAAAAGGTATAAGGCTGGGCTTGTTGCAAAGGGTTATAATCAAGAAAGAGGCAATGATTTTGATGAGACCTTTGCTCCTACATGTGGAATGACTATTCTTCATAGCATCTGTGCACTTGGAGCTCATCATGGTTGGAATGTACATCAATTGGACATTAAAGCTGCATTTCTGAATGGTGACTTGCATGAAGAAGTGTATATTTCTCAGCCCCATGAATTTGTGCAGAAAGGGCATGAAAACCAAGTGTGCATGTTGAAAAAGGCATTATAGGGTTTGAAGGAAGCACCACATGCTTGGTATGAAAAAATAAATGCCTATTTGATTGCACATGGTTTTAAAAACAGTTCAATTGAGAGCACCTTATATTTAAGCATGCAAACCATGTGCTTCTGATCATTGTTGTGTGTAACATATTCCTAGTAGGAGATGGTTGAACTAAGCTCCAAGAGAGAGGATTAGGAAGTAATCCTCAACCATGGCTTTTGGGGCAAGTGGTTAGCCCATCACATTCCTAACCAAGAGGTTGTGAGTTCAATTCCTTACATTGGTATCAGAGCCTAGGAAGTAGGCTTAGGCAAGATGGAATGATCCAATGGCCTCTAAAAAAGGCGCTTGGGCATCCTCCATGTGAAAGGGTAGGAATTGTGAAAGGCGCGCGCATCGGTTTCAAGGATGGACCTTACAATGATTGGGGTGTATCTCTCAATCTGTAGGTCGGATTGAGGCGTGTAATATACCGTTGGAAAGCTCTTGGAACGAACTTTCCAATGAGGTAGCTTGGAAGTTTGAATTTCTTGGGAATCCTTGGGTGGCACTTGATTGAGTGTTCAAGATACCAAGCATGGATCAGAACAAGGTTCAAAGACTGAGGTTGAGAACAAGGGCTCGAGACACCAAGGTTGCGAACAAGAAGGTTCAAGACACCAAGGTTGAGAGCAAGGGTTCAAGAGACCAAGGTTGCGAACAAGGTTCAAGAAACTGTGCGAGGTTGAGGAACATCAATTCAAGAACATCAATTCAAGGGCACCTAGGGAGTTCAAGATTGGTCACTGAGGCTAGAGGGATACAAGAGTAGATCATTGAGGACAATGATCGACCAAGGGGGGAAGAATGTAACATAATCCTAGTAGGAGATGGTTGAACTACGCTCCAAGAGAGAGGATTAGGAAGTAATCCTCAACCATGGCTTTTGGGGCAAGTGGTTAGCCCATCACATTCCTAACCAAAAGGTTGTGAGTTCAATTCCTTACATTGTGTATGTTGATGACATGCTGCTTATTGGTCCTCATGAGAAGAATATTGATGATTTTAAGGTTGATCTCCATGCCTCATTTGAGATGCCAAATTTGAGGCACTTGCATCATTATTTGGGCATTCAATTTATGCAAGTTGATGTCAGAATAACTTTGTGTCAAACAAAATATGTTGACACATAACCATAGAATTTTGGCCTTGAAGATTGCAAACCTATTACCACTCCTATGGAGATAGGTTTATGATTGAGTCTTCATGATGCTAGAGATGCATTTTATGATATTCTCTATGAGCAGGCTCTTGGATGCTTGATTTAATTATGCATTACTCAGCGAGATATTCAGTTTTCTATCTCACAGATGAGCAAGTTTATGGATTGCCCAGATGTTAAGCATTGGCAGGATGTTAAGTGCATCTTTCATTACTTAGGTCGTACCCAACTACTTGGATTGATTTATCCCAAGGGGGATCACTATCGCTAGATTTACATGTTTTCTCTGAATCTAACTGAGCTAGTTGCTATGACACTCATGTGTCCACCAGTGGTGTTTGCTTCATGCTTGCTAGCTCATGCATATCTTTCTTGAGCAAGAAGCAGCATATTGTGGCCACTTCTAGCTGTGAGGCTAAGTTAAGGGAAGCTTTCACAATGGCTGTTGAGTGTGTGTGGCTCAGACCACTTATGGATGATTTGGGTGTTAATCAGTCTTTTACCACCACCATCTTCTGTGACAGTCAGAGTGCATTGGCAGTTGCAAGGAACCTTGTGTTCCATGTGCACACTAAGCACATTGAGGTGCACTATCATTATGTTCGGGAGAGCTTCTCTATTGGAGAGATCAGTTGGGCATATGTGCCCACATAGGAGAACATTGCAAACCTTTTCACAAAGGCTCTCGTTAGGGAGAAGTTTGAAGATTTCTGCAAAGGTTTGGGCTTACTTCCTTTTGTGGATTGATTCCACATAGCTTGTCACTTTCTTATACATGAGTGTGAGCTCCTCCTACACTACATCACTCCTAGGGGGGATTTGTTGATGTATTTAGGTAGTGATGTGTGTGAGCACTCTAGGACTTTTGAGGCACTTTTTTCCCTCTTTATGATGTTTCTTCCCTCAGCTTGTATATATGCCAATAACCCGAATGGGTTACTTATCTTTATACATTCTAGTGGTAATTCATTCAGTATTGTGTGTTGTGCTCCAAGAATCTCCTTCTTCCTTGTGTTTTTTGTGTGCTTCTATAGGCCTCAAACTCCAACATCACTTGTTGATGAGAGAGCTGATATTGAGGAGGAAAAATTATGCCAAAATGGTTGGGTGTAGACTTTGCAAGTTAGCAAATTAGATGCACCTCTCTCATATCATACTCGTTCAAGCTCTTATTGTGCTTCTTTTGCATTAGATTGCTATGCTATGGCTGCCTCTAGTCTCCTTGATGAGAATGAACCTGTTTTGTTTGATGAAGAAAAAAATTCAAAAAATTGGATGGATACTATGCAATTAGAATATGATCTTAATATGAAAAATGTTACCTGGCCTTTATGTGACTTGCCTCCTAGCAAGAAGGCTATTGGCACTAAGTGGGTATATAAGCTGAAGTGTAAGCCTAATGGAACAGTTGACAAGTATAAGGCTAGGCTTCTTGCAAAGGGTTATGCTTAAGAAAGAGGCATAGATTTTGATGAGACCTTTGCTCCTACATGCCGAATGAATACCGTTCTAGCATCTGTGCACGTTCAGCTCATCATGGTTGGAACGTACATCAATTGGACACTAAAAATACATTTTTGAGTGGCGACTTGCATGAAGATAATTATGTTTTTCAACCCTATGGTTTTGTGCAGAAAGGGCATGAAAACAAAGTGTGCAGGTTGAAAACATCATTATATGGTTTGAAGTAAGCACCACGTGCTTGGTATGAAAAGATACATGTCTACCAGATTGCACATGGTTTTGAGAATAGTCCTACTAAGACCACATTAGATGTTATGCATGCAAATGATGTGCTTCTAATCATTGTTGTGTATGTTGATGATGTGCTGCTCACTAGTCCTCATGAGAAGCATATTGGTGATTTTAAGACTAATCTCCATGCCTCATTTGAGATGTCACATTTGAGGCATTTGCATCATTATTTGGGCATTTAGATTATACAAGTTGATGGTGGAATAGGTTTGTGTCAAACAAAATATATTGACACATTCTTGCAACATTTTGGCCTTGCTATTGCAAAGCTATTTCCACTCTTATGGAGACAAGTTTATGATTGAGTCTTCATGATGCGGGAGATGCATTTGATGTTATTCTCTACTAGCAAGCTATTGGTTGCTTGCTTTACTTATGCATTATTATCTCACAAATGAGCAAATTTATGCATTGCCTAGGTGTCAAGCATTGGCAGGCACTTAAGCGCATCTTACGCTACTTGAGTGATACCCAACTGCTTGGATTGTTTTATCCCAAGGTAGGATCACTACAATGAGATATACATGCTTTTTTATTATTGGTGCAAAGAGACCAAGCCTACATACTTGGCTAACTAGAATATATCTCATGTAGTCACATATGACCACTCCATTGTAAAAGTCAATTACCTTTTATCTTTGTAAAAGTGTCTATGTTTAGTGCACTACTCTCATGGAGTTAGGAGGCATCAAATCTCAAGTTATTTGGTAGATGATTGATGAGAGAATAAATCCTATAGTTTAGGATGCACTTTATGGTGAGAATTTGAATTTGAATTCAAAGCTTGGCTCCAACTTCAACTATAAAGAGGATAAAAACGTTCACAAGAAAGTTAACCCGATTAGAGACATCATTTGAGACGGACTTATGTGATTAGTGAGATCAATGTATAGCTCCATTACTAGCCTCACATTGTGCAATTGAACATTGCCAATGTCATTTTATTTCTATGTCATTTAATACATATACATTGATTGCTTCTCTACCTCACTTCTTTGCTATGATCTTATAAGAATAGTGAACTTCTTAGAGCTTGTTCTTAGTGCACGATTGATCATTTAATGTGAATTAAAGCACTATAGATTCAATATATTGTCTAGTTAATAGCTACAAAGTTCTTTATCATTGGTTTCCTCAATCGTAAGATATCTTTATATCTTTACTCTCTGGTCTGTACACTGAAGCATCCCGAAAATGTAAGGCAAGTACTCTAACTTGCTAAGCTTGTATAGTTCATCTATTTTATTGAAATAACTATCAATTGGTAGCCATCTAAGTTAACTAGATACCACCAAAAGGAATTTGGCCAATCGCTAGTAGGTTGTGAGCACTGTTCATTCTATTGAACATGTTCAGAGTCTAAAATAACAAGTCTATGATCTTGGTTCAACCTTCTACTCATCTGTTTTGATCTATTGGTTAGAGGATCATGCTCCAAAGCACATAAGTAATTATTTGTGATCATTAAGAAGCTAAAGGAGCCTACTACACTCTCCACCACTTGTTCTTGACTAGTGTAAAGCATGATTTTGCAGCACCACTTCATGTTTGGAGTCTATCCACCATCTCCTCCAATAGTGGTGTATGAGCAAGGTGAAGCAAGATGGGAGGTGGATTTCCATCATTCAACATGGTCACTAAGGAGGCAAGCGTCCCTCTAAGGAAGAAGCTTATATGGATACATCTCAGGAGATGAAGAAATACAGCGCAACATTCATGAGCAAACATCAACCTACAAGGGAAGAGCAAGAAAGGCTAACTACATGGTGTGCAAAGGATGCTCGAGCCAAGTCTTATATACTTAAATCAATATGTGGTTTCTTATTACCTCGCATTAGGAATCACAAGACCTCCCAAGAGACTTGGGAAGTACTTTCTTCATACTTGTCATCAAATACAAGGTCTAAGAAGAACCAGCTATGGATGGAGTTTACAACCTTGAAAAAGCAACCAAAGCAAAGTGTTGCTATGTGTCCAAGATGAAGGATGTGGGTGACCAGCTTGCAAGCATTGGACAAGAGGTAGAAGAGGAGCAGATAGTAAGGTAAATTATAAATGGCATTAAAGCTGATGATAAGTGGGAGTCCTTCACCACAACAATGGACCTTTATATGGATATGTAGATACCTGACCTCAACACCTTGATGGAGAAACTCTTCACCCATGAGACAAAGCTTAACAAGAATGGAGACAACTCTAGAGGTAATCAATCTTCTCCCCTTTACACAGATAGAAATAAAAGTAAGGTTAAAGGTAAATGTTGGAGATAGACGTCTATGGAAGCACGCGAACAACACAAGGAAGAAGAAGAAGCTTGGAGCACAAACACACAATACTGAATGTATTACTAGAGAATGTACAAAGATAAATAGCCCATTAGGGCAATAGGCGTATATACAAGCCGGGGGAAAAAACCTCCTAAAGAGGGAAAAAAGTGACCCGGTGGTCCTAGTGTGTTCACACACATCACTACCTAAACATATCAACAAATCCCCCCTGGGAGTGATGCGGTGAACAAGGAGCTGGCACTCATGTATAAGGAAGTGCCAAGCTATGTGTAAATCACTCCACAAAAGGAAGTAAGCCCAAAGCTTTGCGAAAATCTTCAAACTTCTCCCTAGGCAGAGCCTTCGTGAAAAGGTCTGCAATGTTCTCGTGCGTGGGCACATAAGCCAAGCTAATCTCCCCAGCAAAGAACCTCTCCCTGACATAGTGACAATGCACCTCAATGTGCTTAGTGCAAGCATGGAACACAGGGTTCCTCGCAACTGCCAATGCACTCTGACTATCAGTGAAGATGGTGGTGGCAGAAGACTGGCCAACACCCAAATCAACCATAAGGCATCTGAGCTACACACACTCAACAGTCGTTGTGGAAGCTGCCCTATACTAAGCCTCACAACTAGAAGTGGTCACAGTAGGCTGCTTCTTGCTCAACCAAGATATACATGAGCTACCAAGCATGAAGAAAAAACCACTAGTGGACACACGAGCGTCATAGCAACCAGCCCAATCTGAGTCAAAAAAAGCATGTAAATCTAGCGGTAGTGATCCCCCCTGGGATAAAACAACCCAAGTAGCCGATTACCATTCAAGTAGCGAAAGATGCGCTTAACCGCCTTCCAATGCATGACTCCTGGGCAATGCATAAACCTGCTCATCTGTGAGACAGCAAACTGAATATCTGACCGAGTAATGCATAAGTAAATCAAGCATCCAAGAGCCTGCTGATAGAGAACAACATCAAATGCATCTCCAGCATCATGAAGACTCAATCATAAACCTGTCTCCATAGAAGTGGCAATAGGCTTACAGTCTTCAAGGCCAAAACGCTACAATAATGTGTCAATATATTTCGTTTGACACAGAGCCATTCCACCATCAACTTGCATAAACTGAATGCCCAAATAGTGATGCAAATGCCCGAAATCAGATGTCTCAAATGAGGCATGCAAATCAGCCTTGAAATCAGCAATATGCTTCTCAATAGGACTAGTGAGAAGCATGTCGTCAACATAGAGAACAATGATCAGAAGCACATCATTACCACACTTAACATATAAGGTGCTTTCAGTTGGACTGTTCTCAAAACCATGTGCAACCAAATAAGCATGTCAATCTGATGCAAAGGAGGCACTATGAGAGCCTGAACGATTATGATATGACAAAGGTGCATCTAATTTGCTGTCACACAAAGTCTGCACTAGCCATTTTGGCATAGTTTTTGCCTGCTCACTATCAACTCTCTCATCAACAAGTGCATCATGTAAATTTGCATTAGAAATGGAATGATCTGCATCATCATATGAAACCTGCAAAGGCTGAGAAGTTGCCTCATTAGGACCAGCACTAGACTGTCCACCTGTAAAAAGAGGCATCAAAGTATCATACATGTCTTTGGAGCTAACAGATGTCTCCTTAGTACATGAAAGCAATGGCTGAATAGCATCTTCCACAAAGACAATATCACGGCGAACCAGAATGCGTTTAGTCTATGGATGATACAGACGATAGCCTTTACTTTCAGAACTGTACCCAACAAAAATACATTTTACTGCCTTATCATCCAATTTTCTGCGATGTTGTTTAGGCACTGATGCATATGCCAAATAACCAAAAACACGCAAATGAGCAACAGATGGCTTGCAATCATGCCAAGCCTCATATGGAGTGATAGACTGCAGCGCTTTAGTGGGACACCTGTTCAGTACATATGCTGCACACATGACAACCTCAAGCCAAAAACTATGAGGTAAAGCCTGACTCTTGACCATACACCTCGCCATCTCCATGAGAGACCTCTTCTTCGGTTCAGCAACTCCATTATGTTGAGGTGTATACGGCACTGTGCACTGGTGTTTTATCCCACGTTCAGCCAGAAATGCATTAAAATCAGAAGACATATATCCCCCCCCCATCACAACGGAGGGTGCCCATTTTACATGCTAACAGATTTTCAGCCAAAACCAAAAACTGTTTGAAGCACATGAACACTTCGGACTTTTCCTTCAATGGATATACCAATGCATGCCTGGAAAAGTCATCAATGAAAGTCACGAAGTAAAGATAATTTCCAAAAGAAGGTGTCTGCATAGGACCACAGACATCACTATGTACAAGCTGCAATTTTTGAGTAGCCCGAACTGAACCATCTTCTGGAAAGGATGAACGCTGCATTTTGCCCAAAATATAGCCTTTACAAACATGTTTTCCAAGTGCCTCAACTTTGGGCAACAAGGACACCATTTTAGATTTCTACAGGCGTAGCAAACTAGCAAAATTCAGATGACCAAAGCGTGCATGCCAAAGCTTTGCATCTGACATAGCCTGAGAATCATTTATTCCACATGCCAAATCATTTACAGATCTTTCATAGTCTATGAGCTTATACAACCCAGGACATAAAATGCCAGAAGCAATAATCACATTGCCATTTGACAGATCATGAACTATACACCTGTCATAAAGAAATTTCACAACCAAGCCAATCTTGGCTAATGTAAAAACTGATAACATGTTCTTTTTTATCCCTGGCACAAATAAAGCATCTCACAAAGTGAAAGAACTACCATCAGCAGTAGTCAAAATGATCTCACCAACTCCCATAACAAGATAAGAGGAGTTATTGGTGCATGTAACAATATTCCCTCTAGGGGCAGTTCGAGTGAAGAGACAAAACTGCGCTGCGAGGTAATATGTTTGGTCGCCCCACTGTCAAAATACCAAACATCTGAGTCTACTGCAGACATACATTGTTGATGAGAAGATGGGTCAAAACTGCAGACACTAGTAAACACCCATTCTTCTTCTTGCACAAGATTTGCAGACTCTGTTTTTGGTGTAGAGGCCTCTACAACAACCATTCCAGCATCTTTCTTCTTTGCCTCTTTAGCAGCCAGTTTTGGACAATTCTTTATGATATGATCATTCCCTTTACAATACTTACAAAACAATTTCTGCTTTTTTGATTTCTTCTCATCTTTATCTTCCTTCTTCGAATATGCAGAATTAGCAGATTTCTGCTTACTACTTGAAGAGCTCCATTTTCCTTTGCCCTTCTGACTAGCCAGGAAAGCTTGATCTGCAACTCGCATAATGGACCTGTTTTGCCTGGACTGATCTTCCTGCAATAGAACAGAGACTAACTCCTCAAATGATAAGGCATTTGGATTGCCTTTCATCATCAATCGAAGAGTAGAAGCAAAACTCTGATATGAATCAGGAAGACCATTCAGAACGGTCTGCATAAGTGAGCTATCTGGTATAACCTCATCAACAGAAATCAACTGTTCCTTCAAGTCTTTGATCTTCGTTAGGAAACTGTCCATAGAATCACCTTCATTCATGTGCTCACTCTCCAACTGTTTTCAGAGGTAAGCAACATGAGCCTCATTCCTAGCTTGGTACAATGTGGTAAGTGTATCCCAAGCATCCTTACCTATTCTAGAAGATCGAATGTGAGGAATAATGGCACGTTTGACAGACAAAGCTATCAATTCATGTGCCTGGGCATCTCTGCCATCCCAACGAATCTGCTCTGCAGTAGGTGCAGCAGAAATAGCAGCACGAATAGGAATCTATGGAATATCATCTTCGACACCATCTTCATCAGCTCCAGCACCTGTATTTGCAGTCCATGTAGTCAGAGGTGTAACAGGACGTCTTTCAACACCCTACACAATGTTCCACAATCCTTATGCAACCAATACATGTCGCTGGTACCCTCCAACTTATCCTCAACAACCAAAATATGGAATACATCATTGCTTTCAGCCATGGCCGGTGACTAAAATACCTTGATGCAGAAAATTGACTATATCTCAAAAAGTTGAACAAAATTGCCCAAATGAATTCTGCTAGACATGTACCAGACTTTGAGACTCTTATACTGGCTAATAGAAATTGGTATATAACTTTGGCACAAAAAGACGAAATAGCCTACACAAGCACTGCGATAGTGCATTCGGAGGCCGAAACGAGCTCAGATCGCGATTTCGGCACCACAGAGCGAAGCGGTTTTGAATCTGAGACTGCAAACGAAGGAGTCTCGATGGCGCCCTAGATGAAGCGACGACCTGCTCTGATACCAATTGTTGGAGATAGACGTCTGTGGAAGCACGCGAATAGCACAAGGAAGAAGAAGAAGCTTGGAGCACAAACACACAATACTGAATGTATTACTAGAGAATGTACAAAGATAAGTAATGCATTAGGGCAATAGGCGTATATACAAGCCGGGAAAAAAAACCTCCTAAAGAGGGAAAAAAGTGCCCCGGCGTTCCTAGAGTGTTCACACACATCACTACCTAAATATATCAACAGTAAAGGCAAAAAGAATGAAGAAGAGGCTATTACCTCTCAAGTGAACTTCACTAGTAGAGGAAGAGGTAATAGAGGAAGGGGCAGGGGAGGAAAGCAAGGCCCGAGGAGATCCTACAACACTTCACCTTGCAATATTTATGGCTTGACAAATCATAGCACAGATGAGTGTTTCAATAACAGAGGAAGAGGCTTCCATAGAGGAGGCTATGGAAAATCCAGAGGTAGGTTCAACAATGGAGGAAGCAACTATCATCACAACTACATCCAAGGCTACAACAACAATTATCAAGGAGGCTTTAGAGGTTTGGGTGACCGTTGCCTAAATTGGCTCTTTGCTTGATAAAAGAAGGCGAATGCTTATTGCTTGGCCAAGGCTCCACCTAGCCTTGAAAACCCATATGGAGGGCGACCCCTTGCCTTAAGCAAGCATAAAGCCATAAAACAGGCAACTCAATCTCTTAGTTAGAGGCACACTTAGGCAACTCCCCACCTTGGGAAACTTCAAGCCTTACTCATCATCCTAGGTGCCAACTTGCCTTGGGTGACTCCAGCCATGGTTCACCGATTAAGGCACAAACTTTCCAAGATGTTTGGTGTCAAGATATGGGGCAAGCTCAATTGATATGACTTTTTCTGGGTATGAATGAAGTGGTTTGTGATCAAGTCAATGAATTAGTCAATGGATACAAATCAAGGATGGTTTTTCCTAGCTAGCAAATCTTTGCCTTGTGCTTGAGAACATAGAACCAAGGTGACCTTGGGCCCTTGTGCTCCATTCATGGCATATAAGGTGACTCCAAGATATAAAAATACTTGGGCATGGGGCGATCCCTCCCTCTTCATTGATTGTGATGCAAACGCGATGACCTCCTTATCATTACGTGTTCGAAGAGATGGATGGATACCTCAAGGAAGTGAGGCGGTACTTCTAAAACATGCTTTGTACCTGCCCTAAATTACTTCAGAGTTTGATAGAAGGCCCTTTAGCTTGCAAATGACACCTAGAAAGTACCTATGTACTTTGGAGTGGATGCTTGAAACAATTGAATCAAAACAGACTACTTCACAAGTAGCTAGTGTCACAAAACTTGTTATTTTGGTCCACATACCTGTTGGTACTTTTGCTCAGTGCTCACAACACAGTAACAATTGATCAAATTCCTTTTGAAGGAATCAAATTAGCTTAGATATTGCAAGTGCAATAATGTAAAATGAAGAACTATACTTTGGGAAATTAATTTAGCAATCCAGACCTTAACCCCAACTTTTTAGGGATTGAGTAGTGAATGATGAGTAAGTAGTTCGATGGTGATTTCTCCCAAATGGCTGAACCAAAAGCTTTGAAACTTTGATAGCATAAAATAGTCTTTGAGCTGGTTCCAAAAAGTTAGAGCTTACCCTCAACCTTTTAGGGATTGAGCAGTGAATGACCAATAAGCAATTCAATGGTGATTTCTCCCAAATGGCTGAACCAAAAGCTTTGAAACTTTGAAAGCATAAAATAGTCTTTGAGCTGGTTCCAAATAGTTATAGATCATGCAAAATGGTTGAGAAGTCACTGAGATGTGATCAAACAAAGTTCACTATTCTGAGTAGTCATAGCAGAGAAGTAGACATGGATAATCAATGAAGTATATGTATTATAGAACATGGTTGTACAAGAACATTGGCATTCTAATGATGCTCAATGATAGAGGAATGAGTAAGCTATAGTGTAAGTTACTCAAACGCAATAGATGATCAAAGGAAGAGCTCTCAAAGAGGCACATTATCCAAGAGTTTTACAATAGGTTTTATAATGAGTTCTCTTCCAAATTTGAATTTGAATTCAAGTTTGGCTCCAACTAAAAAGTGATCCGTATGATTGAGGAGTTATTCCTTCATTGAAACTCGTAATGTATCCTTCTCCTAAGTCCACGAGATATATGGATTTACAAGATTCTCTCAAGGTCAAAATCTTTTACAATGGTGAATGATCAAACAATTACAAGCTGTTGTTCACATGCTTCATCAAGTGGTTGCACACGTTTTCTTCCATGACTAGCCAAATGTGAAGGCTTGGACATTCGCACCAACGGCTCCCCCTCAAACCACTTGGCTTGCACTTCTTCATGAAACTTTGTGAATGGCTTGCAATCCAATCAAAGTATTAAACCTGCAAAGCTTAGTACCATCAAGTGCTTTGGTTAATAAATCTGCACATTACATGTTTGTGGATACATATGCCAATTGAATCTCTTTGCTTAATAGCTTCTCTCTAACATAGTGATGATGTACTTCTATATGCTTGGTTCTTGCATGATAAATGGGATTGGCTACATGATGCAAAGAACTTGTGTTATCACCAAAGATCATAGGTGAATCAGTGCGAAGTCTCAAATCTGAGTAGAGCAATCTAATCCAAATAGGTTCTTGTGTAGCATTGGCTAATCCCCTCTATTCAGCCTCTGTTGAAGATAGAGCAACAATTGGTTGATTTTCGAAAGACCATGAAATGGGTTTATCACCTGCAAAAGAAAGATATCTAGAAGTACTTCTTCTATCATCCTTACAACTTGCCCAATCTCCATCTGAGTATAGCTTAATGTCCAAATCTGATGTGTATGGGAAGTAAAGACCTTGATTTTGAGTACCTTTGAGATACTTCAAAATTCTTTTGGTAGATTCCAAGTGAGGTGCTCTAGGTTTATGCATGAATTGACTCAGAACACTTACTCCATAAGATATGTCAATTCTTGTTAAGGTTGCATAGTTTAGACTCCTAGGTATGCTTTGATAACCTGCAATGTCTTCAAGCAAATCACCTTCAATGAGCACTCATTTTATGATTTACCTCCATAGGGGTGTTAGCTACCTTTGCATTCTCCAAGTGGAACTTCTTCAACATGTCATGCACATATTTTCTTTGCGTGATGTAAATTCTAGAGTTAGTATATACTAACTCGAGCCCAAGAAAATACTTCAAAAACCCTAGGTCACTGATTTTGAACTCCTGCATCATCAGGTTTTTTATTTGTTTGATTCCATTGGCATCAGTACCTGTAAGAATGATGTCATTAATATATACACATAAGTATATCATTTCTGAGTTGCTTCTCTTGACAAACAGAGAAGAATCTGCCTTACTCATCATGAATCCTTGATCTTGAAGGTAGGTAGTTAACCTATGGTTCCATGCCCTAGGTGCCTGCTTCAAACCATAAAGAGCTTTGTTCAATTCGCATACATAATTTACCTTTCTTGGATCTTCATAACCAGGAGGTTGAGTCATGTAAACCTCCTCTAAAATCTAGCCATTGAGAAAAGCATTCTTCACATCTAGTTAGTACATATTCCAATTTCTAGATGCAACTACACTTACCAATACTCTGATGGTTGGCATTTTAGTGACAAGTGAAAAGGTCTCTTCATAATCAACTCCTTGGGTTTGTGCAAAATCCTTAGCTACAAGTCTAGCTTTATACCTATTTATGGATCCATTTGAGTTCCTTTTGATTTTGTAAATCCATCTAGAACCAATTACCTTCATTGATGCCTTCTTGGGTACTAACTCCCAAGTGTCATTCTCTTGGAGTGCTTCTATTTCTTCATCCATAGCTTCCTTCCATTCTGATTTGGTACTTGCTTCTTCATATGAAGAAGGTTCTTCAAGTGATGAATCCTTAGCAAGATAAATGGAATGCTTAGTAACTAATGAAGTATCATATCCATATCTGATTGGCTTCTTACTCTTTGTTTGTGATTTCCTTATGTCTTGGTTGGATGACTCAGGTATGTTCTCCAACCTCTTCATCTTGGCCTTGCCTTTTGATATCCATGCTTTGTATTCTTCCAAGTTGATGGTGTCCTCATCCTTTTATTTGATGTCTTCAATTGAGCTTGGCTCCTCCTTGGTGAGGCTTGGAAATTCTTCTTCCAAGTCATACGGCAATTTGACCTTCTTGCATTCACTTTCAAACCAAGAATTATTCTCATCAAACACAATATCTCTACTGACCATAAATCCTTTTTTGGATGGATTAGAAAACCTATATCCTTTCTAAGCATTTCTCTGCCTTAGGGTCTAGCTTACCTATGATTTGAGATAGAACATGCACATAAGCAACACACCCAAATATTTTGCAATGTTTAAGTGACGGTCTCCTACCATGCCATGCCTCATAGGGGTTCATCCCATCAAGGGATTTAGAAGGTAACCTATTAATAAGGTAAGTGGCAGTAGAAAATCTCTCTGCCCACAAATAATATGGCAACTTGTAGCCACCTCTTTGAAATCCTCTTCCTCTCTAGTTCTTAAAGTTCCTATAGCACTCATCGGTTGTGTGATTAGACGTTCCACATATATTGCATGGGGAAGAGTTGAAAGATCTCCCCTTACATTGATTGCCTCCTCTACCCCTTCCTCTTGAGTTCCTACTTCTCCCTGCATAGTTAGCTTGAGAAGTAGTAGCTTCATCTTCTACTTTCTTTTTCTTTCCTTTATCTTTAGACTTTCCTTTATCTGTGTATAGGGTAGAAGAGTTGTTACCTCTTGATGCTTCTCCATTTTTCATTGAGCTTGGATTCATGGGCAAAGATTTATCCCATGAGAGTGGTAAGATTAGGGATTTGCATGTCCATGTAAAAGTCCATAGTAGTTGTGAAAGATTCCCACTTATCATCTGCCTTGATGCCATTGATTATTTGTCTCACTATTTTCTCCTCTTCAATCTCCTCTCATATGCTTGTTAATTGATAAGCCACATTTTTTACCTTGGTCACATACTCT
This sequence comes from Ceratopteris richardii, assembly GCA_020310875.1. Taxonomy (NCBI): domain Eukaryota; kingdom Viridiplantae; phylum Streptophyta; class Polypodiopsida; order Polypodiales; family Pteridaceae; genus Ceratopteris; species Ceratopteris richardii. The sequence goes on from MU260063.1 coordinate 852,442, forward strand.
GAAACATTTTGCTTGGGTTGCTTCCTTTGAGTAGCAAACTCAATCCACAACTGATTTTTTCTAGCTCTTGTATTGGAAGAAAAATATGAAGATAATGTATCCCAAGTCTAAGGGAGGTTTTGCAATTCCTAATATGAGCAAGAAGGAAGTCAGAAATAGAGTTGAATAGATATAACCTTGCTAAAGCATATTTGGCACACCATGATTTGAGTTTGCTAAAACTTGCTTTTTACCTGCCCTAAATTACTTCAGAGTTTGATAGTAGGCCCTTTTAGCTTGCAAATGACAAGAAAGTACCTATATACTTTGGAGTGAATGCTTGAAACAATTGAATCAAAACAGACTACTTCACAAATAGCTAGTGTCACAAACTTGCTATTTGGGTCCACACACCTGTTGGTACTTCTGATCAGTGCTCATAGTATAGTAAACATTGATCAAAATCCTTTTAAGGGAATCAAACTAGCTTAGATATCCAATGATTAAAAGTGGAATCATCTAAAATGATGAACGGTACTTTGAGAAATTAATTTAGCAATCCAAAGCTTACCCCCGACTTTTACGGGACTGAGCAGTGAATGACGATTAAGCAGTTCGATGATGATTTCTCCCAAATGGCTAAACCAAAAGCTTTGAAACTTTGAAAGCATAAAATAGACATTGATTTGGTTCCAAAAAATTATAGAGCATGTAAAATGGTTGAGAAGGCACTGAGACGTGATCAAAGAAAGTTCATTGTTTTGAGTAGTCATAGCAGAGAAGTAGACAGAGATGATCAATGAAGTATATGTATTATAGAACATGATTCTACAAGAACATTGGCATTATAATGGTGCTTAATGATAAGGGAATGAGTAAGCTATAGTGTGAGCTACTCAAACTCAACAAATGATGAAAGGAAGAGCTCTCAAAGAGGCACATTAGCCGAGAGTTTTACAATAGCTTTTATAATGAGTTCTCTTCCGAATTTGAATTTGAATTGAAGTTTGGCTCCAACTAAAAAGTGATCCCTATGATTGAGGAGCTATTCCTTCATTGAAACTTGTAACGTATCCTAACTCCATGAGATATATGGATTTACAAGATTCTCTCAAGGTCAAAATCTTTTAGAATAGTGAATAATCGAACAATTACAAGCTATGGTTCACATGTTTCATCAAGTGGTTGCACACATTTTTTGCCCAACCAAATGTGAAGGCTTGGAGATTTGCACCAACATTATGTATGGTAGTTTCCATCAAGCATGGCAAAAACTCTCTAATAGAGACAACCTGATTCACTTTCCCCATCTTCCAAGGCAAGGGCAATCCCGATTGTGGCACCTCCTCTCTCTCATTGTTGGACAATAATTAAGGCAATTTGCTTCACTAGAATGAGGTGACTCTACCACTTCCCACTCCCGATAAGGGTACATCAAGACCACATTTTCTACACCTGCAAAATAGGGTGACTCCGCCTTTCAATTTTGGCACATCCAAAATAAGGTGACTCGATTACCTATCTTTGCATGAATGTAATAAGGTGATGCAGCATGAGATAAGAAGTGATTTCTTCCAAGATTAACCAAAAGAGGTAAAAAGATGAGATATTGCCAAAGAAGACACCACAAGGCCATGCAAATTTCAAGAACACCCAAAAGAAGGTCTAAAAGTGGGTTCTTGAATTGCCCAAAATAACTCCTTTTTTAAAGTGGCCCCATGTACCATGCCATGAGTTACATCATTTTGAAGCACACAATTTATGTTAGAAGTTGATGATTATAATTGGCAAGGCCACTCATCTTGGCCTGCTGGATTTTATATGAGCAGTAGTTGGGCACTCATTTGGGCACACTCTACACTCTGCTAGATATGCTCTAGAGTCATAAATATAAATATATATATATATATATATATATATATATATATATATATATATATATATATATATATATATATATATATATATGACTCTCTTTATATAGGCTCTAGAGTCATATATATATAGGCTCTCTTTATCACTATGATCTTGTAGACCCTTGTTGTGACGTTTGTGGGTTGTTACTCTCCTTTGAGCATTTGAAGAAGAGCTCTAGTAATTTGTGATATTACGTGTTTTCTTGAACCTCTACCTTTAGGTTATGTACTCAATGTGTGCAGACTACTCAATCTACCTTGTTGTGTCGAAGTGTTTTGCCTGTATTTTGCTAGTTAAATGTTATTTTCTAAAGGGTCATTGGCCTACTCTATAATATTCATTCTACTATCTTGGGTCAATTATCATTTCTTTAGGTTTCATTATCAAGAATTGCATAGAGTTTGTGAAGTATGTATATCATTGCACCCTTTGTGTCGATCACAATGTTGGATTGCCAACTATTTTTACTGTGAGTGGAAAGGGAGGCCTCCTAGTAGAGGTTTGAGCCAATAACCTTAGGGATAGGCAAGTAGTAGCAAGGAACTGGTGTGAGAACTCTTGGGTTGTGTGCTTTGTCATATTTTGGCATACTCTTTAGTCTTTGGTGATTTTTTTAGAGCCATTATAAGTCAATAAGACCTTGTGATTTCTTTGTTTTTATTCTCTTTAATTCAGAGGTGTCTTGCAACATAGGCATGTTACCAGGTACACTTCCCTAAGGAATAAAACCCTTGAGTAGAAGAGGTCCAGGATACCACTTCTACAATAGGTTACACTCATGTATGGCAAGTAGCATCATCAATGAAGGCAAAATAAACATGTTTCCAAAAAGATGGAGTCTTTACAGGACTCCATAGATCACTATGAACAAGCTATAATTTTCTTGTAGTGTATGTATGAATATCTTTTGGAAAAGAAGCATGATGCATTTTCTGAGAATGAAACCTTCACATGCATTCTTTTCAATGGAATCAGGGTTTGGCAAACAACCATCTCCTCTTTTGAAAGTAAAGCAAACAATTGAAGTTCAAGTGACCAAAAAGAGCATGCCAAAGCTCCATTTACGCCATGGATGAAGTATAAGTACAAGACATCATGATAATATCACCATTGTTGAAATCATGAACCATTCACGTATCATCAACAAAGTGTGAATGAAATCCAACTTTGGCAATCGAGGGAGCTAGAATTAATTTCTTCTTGATATCGGGTACATGTAATGCAATTTTAAAGAGAACCACACCTCCATTCGTACTGGTAAGCTCAATCTCTCCTACTCCCATGATAGGATAAGAAGCATTGTTTGCAAACACCATAGTCCTCCCTTGGGTGCATCTTTCAAAGATGCAAGAAAAGATTTTGCATGAAGTTATGTGCTTTGAAGCACCATTATCAAAGATCCAATCCAAATCAACCTCATTCACAACCATATGTTTAGAGTGCAATGATGCATCATAATGACGTAGCAACACATGTCAAAAAATCTTGAGCCATGTTGACTTCATCATTCTTTGCATTTAAAGAAATTTCAACAATAGACATGCTAGATTCGTTCTTCTTTTCATCGCACTTAGAAAACTTCCTACACTCATGAATGGCATGACTAGCCTTCTGGAAATATTTGCATTTTTTCTTTTGCAAATCATCAACAATGGATGCATAAGTGGAAGAGGAAGGTTGAGGCTTTGCTTTTGATGAGCGCAAAGATAAATCATACTTAGTTTTTGTTATGAATTATGGAATATGTTGAACAAGGAATTGTTGGAGTGTTAATTTATTAATGTATTAATGTGTTTTGATGTTTTTGATATAGCATTTGAAGGTTTGTGAGGAGCATGAAAGGCGTGAAAGGGTGGACATCAATAATCCGAATTATAATTTATTTAGTTTGTAAATAAACCCGGGTAGAGGGTTCTATTGTTAGAAACATCTAGAAAAGTAGTGGTTAGAATAAGGGTCATTGTAGACTGCAATTTATGATATTGAAAGCAAAGGCTTTCTAGAAAAGTTACCAACTTTTAGTTTCATGCACAGCCTCTTCATAAGTTTCCTCCACTGAGATAGTCACAATTTCTTCGTCCGCTGGTAGTTCAAGTGGGGAATCTGGCCTAGGAGGCTCTGCATAAGCCATGATCTGTGCTTGAAGAGTCAATACCTGGGCACGTAAAGCATTGAGTTCCTCTATGATTTTTGGAGGTGTGGCCTCACGAGCTGGTGGTTGCTACCGAGGTGCATGTAACAGTAGCACTTTATGATCATCCTAAAGTTTCTCATATGCTTCATTCATATTGTCATAATCTTTGAGGAGTTGTGCATGATCATCCAATAATATCTTCATAGATTTGGGGGGCACTGCTTTAAAGCGGTTGGGACTCAGAGGTTCGTCCAGTTGATCGAAGGCTGCTTCAAGGTTCTCTCTATTCTATTCTTGCAAGCGTTGATTGTCTTCTTTGGCTCTGGTGAGGTGGCGTCTTAGCAGTCCCATGTTTCGAGTGAGAGTCACATTTCTAATGGTTTGAGCTCGTAACAAGTTGTCAAGATCTGTAGTGGCTTCCTTTGTCTTCTTTTCACTTTCTAGTTCGATTGTATGGTAGGCTTCATGTAGCTCTTGATAGTGTGTGTTAAGGGAGGTGTTCTCAATTGATAACGAGTTTAGTTGCACCTGTAAATATGTGGTTGTTGCTTTAGCACAATGGTAAGTACCACGTTAAGAAACTCCACCTCCTTAATGTCAATCCCTGGAAGAGATAGGAGTGATATGAGGATCGTGAATGTGAGATGTAGTAAGAGTGAAGGTGAGAAGCATAGAAATGCACACACACACATGTAAGAGACAAGCAAGACACAACGGAAGGTAGGAAAATAGACTCTATTGTCAAGATCTCAATTACAAGCTCAAAATAGCTCTAAGCTCTTCTCTAATCATACAAGCTAACCTCAAAAATGAGTTCTCTAGCTCTCTTTATAGTTTTTAGACTAGTTTTGACCGGTTTCACATCTAATGACCGACATAGTTAAAAAAATAGGATGTACTATTTGAAGGTCTAAACAAAGTCTAAAAATACCAAAATTGGTAGGCTCATTCTACCTAAGCTCCTCAAGCTCGAGAACCCCTCCGTTTGCACAAAATGGAGCTACTAATTACAAAATTGGTTGTTCTATGCTACAAATGGGACAAGAATGATGCAAATCACTATTGGGAGTTTTGAAAAATATTATAAAACATATTTCTTTGAAAAAATAATATGCTTGGCTCCCCACTACTTGGTTGGGATTCACCTTTACATACTTCCTCGTCGTCTGTGCCTCTGGCTACTATCAACACCCTCCTCCCTCTCGCTTTTGTCATCCTCAATAGAACCTTGTTGTGGGGTCTATTAGATATAATTTTGTAGGAGGTCATGAGCGAGGGTGTGCTATGAAATGTGAATACCTCTTGCAAGATCTGCTTTGAGGTTTTCCCAATTGTTGGGTTGAGGTTCATCAAGTGGCGGGAGTCTATAGTCCGTGGAGTACGCCAGTTGTTCACAGGCAAATAATTGGAGTAGGTATATGGGCCTGCGTATGAACACCTCGGAATGGTATTCCTAAAACAAGTAGTAAACATTTCTTCAAATGTCATTTTATAGCATAACGATAAATATTTGATGCGACAGTGCCAGGCATAACACACCCGGAGCGATGGTGTCATGCTCATATCATACGCTAGATCCTGATTACCACGCTCGAAGCCCGGGGTTTTAACATGTGGTGCCTTGACATGACGGAAGACCTTGAAGACTATCTGCATCATGTCAAATATTTTGACCATCATATGGGCAGCTACATTGTCCATGCAACGTAAGCGAGGACCAGTGGAGAATAGTTACCATCATATATCCAATACTGGGTGGTCCGTGGGGTGGAGTTAAATACGAGTAATTGAGCCAGTCATCGCACTGCTTGTTGTTCTGTACTTTGATTGCAAAGGCCTTCCAAGAGCGGCGATGTGGCATTGGTCCCCAACATGGGTTAGATTTTAAATGGAGTGGTGCCTTGAACCATGTGCTCATCATTTCTTGATATTGTTGTAATAAGTCGTGGCGCCAAGTTGGTTGAAAGATTTCTCTGCTCTGCGCTTCCAGTGGCAAGTCATCAAGCTCAAACTGAGCTGCATGGGAGGGTTTCTTGCCTATGTCCTTTTCGATTGCCAATTGGTATTCTGTCATTAACATAAAATATTGCTTATATTGCAGCTCATGCTGAGATATATACCTGTGAGGGGCCAAGTGAGCGAAATAAGGGGATTGTAAAATACCTTCCTTGATCATAGCCATGGCCTGTAATTGAGCTTCCATACGTGCTGAGTGGGTTCAGCCAAGTTCTTCTACAGTTGTTGAAGCTCAAGGTCAAGGACAAAGCATGGAAGCGCATCAAGGAAGTGGACACACAAGAAGAAGGAGCAAGTAGGGAGCTCCAAGAAGCATCTATCAAATTTTCAAAAGAAAGCCCTATAAAAATAGTGATTTTTATCACTAAAAACCATTGTAAATACCATTTTTCATTTTTTCAACTCCATTTTGTTCAAGCCTAGAAGTCCTCAATTTTGATGAGTATTAGAACTATCAGCCTACCAATTTTCATAATTTTTAGACTCCGTTTGAGCCACCAAATAAGCCTTGAGACCTAATTTTTAACTAGGCCGGACAGTAGGTCTGGATATGGCCAAAACCACTCAAAAAACTATAAAAAGGGCTAGAGAGCTCATTTTTTAGGTTACCTTGTTGTAGATTTGAGCTTTGTAAGAGATTTCTTTTTTAATCGAAGCTTTCCATTGTTCCACTCTTTGCTCTTACCTTGTGTGTGTGTGTGTATGTGTGTGCATGCTTGTGTGCTTTCACTCACGTACTTGTGCCATCATTTGCTCACAGTCTTCATATCAGTTCCCACGTCTCCACGGATTGACATTTATGAGGTGAAGATCCTCACGTTGGTACTTGCCATTGCGCTAGAGTGACACCAAATTTGGCACCATTGCCGGGGAGAGAGCTTGGAGGACGAGTGTGTGACGGTAAGACGTAGAGTAATTATGTTGTAAGGTAAAAAAAAATCATCATTTTCAGTTTTGTTTTTGATTTTTTTTCTCCAACTTCATCCTCATCATCATCACCATCTCCACCCACCTTCATCTTCTCAGGTTTTTTCCATTTTCTAGAGTACATGCACCTTGTTTTTTGTTTGTGGATGCGAGCAAGAAGCTTAGAGGGGATCTAGAACTAAAGCGCTGAAGAAATACTACCAAAATAACCAAAAAAATGGGGTGATCCGTTTCGAACGTGACACAACCTGCACCAAGTGTCATGAGTGTGGTATCGCGGGTTTGAAGATAGATTTTGCATGCACATAGGAGTGACAAGGAGGACACAAGGTACTCATATTTGCAAAAAAAATTGAATTTGGACTCCAAACAATTCAAGTTTCATGACCGGTTGAGTTCAAGTGTCCCGATACTTGAATTCCCATGTGTCGCGATATTTGGTAGATATCAAGAGTCGCGATATATGTGACATCGAAGTGTCGCGATATCTATGACCTCCAAGTGTCGCAATATTCATCAAGTGTGGAGTGTCGTCAGAACAACAAGTGTCGCAATATCTGATATTCAAGTGTCATGATATCTACGATATTCAAGTGTTGCGATATCTGCCATAACCAAGTGTCGCGATATCTGAGGCTGACCAAGTGTCGCAACATCTGCCAAGTGTCGTGTGTCACAACCGCTCAAGTGTTGAGTGTCATGCTAAGGGCCAAGTGTGTAGCTCAAGTGTAAGCACCACCTCCTTTACTTGTCAATCCGCGGAGACGTGAGGACCGGTATGAAGACCACGAGCAAGTGAAGGCACAAGTGCGTGAGTGAAAGCACACAAACATGTACACACATACACACACGCGCACAAAGTAAGATCAAAGAGAGGAACAATGGAAAGCTTCGATTGCAAAAGAGTTCTCTTACAAAGCTCTATTCTCTAAACAAGCTAACCTCAAGAATGAGCTCTCTAGCTCTTTTTATAGTTTTTTGACTAGTTTTGGCCCTGTCCAGACCTAGTGTCCGACCTAGTTAAAAAGTAGGTTCCAGGGCTTATTTGAGGGCTCAAATGGAGTCTAAAAATTATGAAAATTGGTAGGATGATAGTTCTAATACTCCTCAAGCTCAAGGACTCCTTGTCTTGAACAAAATGGAGTTACAAATATAGAAAATGGTATTTACAATGGTTTTTAGTGATGAAAATCACTATTTTTGTAGGGAATTCTTGTGAAAATTTGACATACACTTCTTGGAGCTCACTACTTGCTCCTTCTTCTTGTGTGTCCACCTCTTTGATGTGCTCCTGTGCTTTGTCCTTGACCTTTAGCTTCAACACTCCCCCCCTCTCGAGTCTGTCGTATTTGACAGACCCTTGTTATAATGGTTGTTCACAGGTAGTGTTTGAGAGGTAGTGTCCGTTCAGTAGGAACGTGAGCTGTCTATCGTCCCATTGTGGCAAGGTGGGTTGTCAGGTTCTTCATTTGCCACTATGAGCCTTTGCAAGTTGTAGTTCCTTGGTATGTGATTCTTCCTTGGATTCCAGCATGATTGTGTCGTGATTTTCCATTGATGACCACTAGATCTTCCAAAGATGATGTTCATAGTAGTCATGCCAAGTGCGCATAACGCATAATGAATGATGGTAGTGTGTTTGTGCATGGGTTGAGGAAAATATGTGCCTTGTGCACGGCCTTGTAATGTAGCCCTATGCATGCTTACTTGGAAAATGCATTGGAAGAATTATGGTGTAAAATTTGGAGGTCTTGAGCTAAGTGCTCAAGGGTATACTGACGAAGAGGTTGCCTAATCTATCATGTTTATGGTGTTGCCAAAGTAAGGATACTTACCATGGTAAAGGTTTGGTCGCTATTTATCTCTTCGTGTTGTACACCCGGCATTTGTGATGGAACATTGTCGATGAATGTCCGTGTTGATGGTCTACTGATGAAAATTTTATGAGTGCCTGGTCCTGTCTCCTCTTTTCAAAGCAGCATTTGCCAAGTACTAAGAATTGAATTTCTTTATATTCCTTGGCAAACAACATTGGGTAACTACACCAAGCTTAGTTTCACATATTCTCTTTAGCTCACCATACGCAAGAGTCTTCTCCTCCAGAACTACCCCTTGCAGATTTCTCCCTGGATGCTCTCCTACACGAAGTAGTTAAGCATCACTCAAGTTGCGGACCTTCAAGATCTTCATTCCTACCATGGTAAGAGAAAATCATAGTTGTAGATGCCATGTTCATGCCGAGTGCTTGCCATCTACCAGATAAGGCAGTAATAATATCATCTGCTAGCCGAGACACACTTGTATCCAAACTGATAAATGCCTAGTAATCAACAGTTCCACCTTCAACTAAGCATGACTCATTCATGTTTCATAAGCCAAACCTGGGAACAAGCTCTCTCTCTCGCTTTTCTTCTTCTTCTTTTTTTTGGGGAGCAATGTCACAAAACAAGAAGATAGACGTTAGTATCAGTAAAACTAGTTGACATGTGTCAATGTGCTCTTGTGCCTGGGATTCTCAAATGTGTGTATGCACGGCCATGTAATAGGGCCCTATATCAATGCATACTTTGGAAGTGCATGACCTGAATGGTGCAAAAGACAAGGTTGTGCAAGAAGCACATGGTTGTCGCTCGTCGAGGATTTTGATGTTACTTATAGTTGTTGATGCCGGCTTTGGTGGAGGTATCCATTGGATCTCGAAATGATGTAATCCTCCTTATTGGGGTCCATTTTAGAACAACATTTGGCACTGTAGAGATCACTTCAGGCGTCTTCATCTTTGGATGCTTTCTGAACTGTGGTATCCAGTGTGGTTGACGCTTTCGTTCGGTGTAGGCTACTTGTAGTTTTGGCTTCCAAACCCATACCCTTTTTGCATGTCTTCCTTCTATGGTTGAAGAGGTGATTTGATCTTCTTTCGGTCTCTGTACACAGTTCTTACCCTTTTCTCTTTTTGGCTTGAGACTCTTCGCATGTGGGAGACCATAGGTTGCTATGGATGTAAGAGCTTCTTAGGTACCCACATGTGTAATTGCCCTTGTTGAGCTGCAACTAATTTCTTAGGCACCCAAACTTGTCGGATACCTTGTGGTTGAGCTTTTCCTAGCTTCTTTATTCGTCTTTTGGTCTGGTGGGAGCCCTTGGAGGGGAATTGTGGGGTTAAGGCCGGTGGTTGCTCTCCTTTTCGTACCCAGATCTGCTTCATGCCTAGCACTACTTTCCTTTGGAAATCCCGTTGTCTATTTGATATAGCAGTTGTCTTGTTCTGTTGTGCTTGCCTTGTTGGTTGAGTTGTAGTGGCGGCATTAGTCCTTGCACCAGAGGAGGAGTCCACGTGTCTTTGAGCCTGTTCTTCCATGACTGAGTTCTCCTGTGACATAGAGCTTTTGACGCATACAACATCTCGTTTGCTAAGATTAGTCCTAGGATAACTACAAGATGTGACATCTGGATTTGTGAGCATGCCATTTTCTAGTTCTAATGTAAAGCATTGTCCTTGGACCCAAACTTGAAGAAGTTGACTTCTTAGGTTCAAGTTGACTGCATTGTCATAAATCCAATCTTGTCCTAAAGTGGTTCTGTAAGGTTCTCATCCTGACACACTAGCACTTTGACTTTCATTGGAACATCTTGAAGGTAGATGGGAAGTTCCACCTCACCCAAACAAGGGGTTTCCACACCTCCCAATCCTATGAGATAAACTTCTATGGGATTGATGTTCAACTGCAAGTCTTGGCAGTAGGAAAGTCAAACTGCACTACTTGCTGCACCTGAGTCAATCAATGCTTTGACAGTCCTTGCACCCTTTCCTTGTCCTATCTCTATGGTCACAAAGGGATGTCAGTCAATGACTTGAGAAGTCGCTATGCCTAATTTTTGGCACATATCCATGTGATACTTTGGGGCTTCTGAGTTGACATCTAGGCCTAGTCGCCTTAACTTATTTCGCCTTATGCGCTCTCTGGCTTCTACCTGTGCTTCTTCCCTCACCCTTAACTCCTCTTCTTTTCGCTTCTTAGCAGTGTTGAGTCTCGTAAGCATATCCTCTGTAAGAGGTTCTTGATATAATTTGACTCAACAACCATTGATATAGTTTGGCAAGACGTCACCTTCTAAAGTAGCCAATTGAACCGCTCCGCTAGTGGAAATTCTATTAATGATCATCGGCCCATATCCTCTTTTTTCCAACTTACGGGCATGTTGCTTTAGCGTATAAACTAACACTAGGTCTCCCTCTTTCAATCCCTTATCCTTGATGTGTGCATCAAAGTATGCCTTTTGTCTTTTCTTTGTAGCATAGATGCCTGCTGCCGCTTGTAGCCTTGTCTCGCCTAAGCGTTCTAGATCAAAGATCCTCGAGGACAATTCATGTCCCTTCCACTCATGCTCTTGTGCTACCTTTAATGCAGGGATTAAGAAGTCCAATGGTAGCACCGCATTCTGTCCAAAGACCATCTGAAATGGGGTGGCATTGAGTACTGTTTTGTAGGCAACTCGGTAAGCCCAAACAGCATGATGAAGCTGTTTGTCCCAATCAGAGCGTTTATTATTTACCAATTCAGTCAAGACATTACAGAGGATCTTATTGGTGCTCTCGGCTTGTCCGTTAGTTTGTGGGTGATAAGGGGCAGACTTCTTATGTATCACCAAGAATTATTGGAGAAGATTTTCAATGACCTCATTCAAGAAGTGTGTGCCTCTATCGCTCACTAACTCTATTGATAGCCCATATCTTGTGAACACATTCTCGAATAAGAACTTAGCCGTAGTTTGAGCATCATTCTTTGTTGTGGCTTTGACTTCTACCCACTTTGTAAGGTAATCTGTGGCTACAATAAGATACTTTGAATGGAAGTTTCTAGCTGGGGGGTTAATAGGACCTATGAAGTCTATACCCCACTTTGAAAATGCACGTCCTCCCATCATTGGTCTCAAAGGCATCTCATCTTTTCTAACTAGATATTATGCCCATTGGCATGTGTCACATTTCTTCACATAGGTATGTGCATCCATATGAAGAGTTGGCCACCAAAGTCCTGAGAAAAGAATGGTCTTGATTACTCGGTCAGGACCAAAATGTCCACCTGCAACACTACTGTGTGCAGTATCTAAGACTTTCAGATAGTCTGATTCATGAACGCACAATCTTAGGTAACCATCTTTGCCTCTTCGATATAAGTTGTCTCCAACTAAGGCATAGTCCTGAGCCTCTTGCTCCATGCTTCGTCTTCTTGCTAGACTAGCCTCTTTGGGTAAGATTCCCGATCTCATAAACTCTACCAATGGAGCACTCCAATCAGGAATTAATGACACTTGATAAAGGGTTGCATGCTCCACTGGGGGTCTCTCTCTGCACATTGGACAATTCTTAATACACTCATGTATTGCTTTGTCCATGCTAGGCCAATACACTCCTAAATGTTTTAGATTCTGCAATGTTCGTTGTTTAGAATAATGATTTCCTAGCAATCCTTCATGAGCTTGTTGCAACCAACTACTATGTTCATCGTCCTCAACACAAGAAGCTAATACACCCTCAGTGTCCTGTTTGTACATGCTTCCCGCCAATATGTTATATTTTTGTGATTTTACAATTTCTTCTGGTGATGTTTTCACATTCTTCTTTGCAGGGCCGAAGGTTAGGACTAGTACCAACTTATTTGCCCATTTAGGAACAACTTCTAAATTGAACAGATAAGCATCGGGTAGGTCGTCAGACACTCCTTGCGGTGACTCTCCTGAAGTGATGCGAGAAAGGTGATCTGCCCAAAGGTGGGTCCTACCTTTTCTAACAACAACTTCAAAGTCATATTCCATTAACAAGAGGAACCATCTTACTAGACGTCCTGTATTGCAAGGTTTATTGACCAAATATAACAATGCTTGATGATCAGTGAAATACTTGAACTTGTTGGCCAATACATAGTGCCTAAACTTCTTCACAGCATATACCATGCCTAAGCCTTCTCGCTCAGTGGTGGTATAGTTTCGTTCAGTTGTGGTCAGTTGTCTGCTAGCGTATGCTATGGGTAAATCTAGATTTCCTTCACCTATGGGTTGTGCTAGCACGCATCCTATGGCATGATTGGAGGCATCTACATGGACATGGAATGGTTTATTCCAATCAGGAGTGGTCGGTATTGGTGTTGTGCACAAATGTTTCTTCAGTTCATTGAAAGAATTCTTGCATTCGTCGTTCCACTCAAAATTAGACAACAAGGCATAAAGGGGTCTAGCTATGATCGCGTACATGTGGATAAACCTACAGTAATATCCACAATAGCCCATGAAGGCTTGTACCTCTTTAACATTCCTTGGCCTTGGCAGCTCTGCTATGGCTTGTACCTTATCTTCATTTGTTGAGATTCCATTCTTAGAAATAATATGACCTAAGATTTTACCTTGACGCACCATGAACACACACTTTTCTGGGTTCAGACACACTCGATATTCTCTACACTTGTTGAAGATTTGTCTGAGCTCAGGGATGTGAAATCTTCTTTCTCGGGAATGAGCACATAAATCATCCACATACACTTCTAAGCTCTTTCGCAAGAACTCTTTGAAGACATGACACATGAGCCTTTGGAATGTTGCAGGTGCATTGGTGAGCCCAAATGGCATCACACGAAATGCAAAGATTCCCCACTCTGTGGCAAAAGCTGTTTTGTGTTGATCTTCTGGGGCAATGGCTACTTGATTGCAACCTGAAAATCCATCAAGGAAGCTATAAACTTCCTTGCGTGCAACATGCTCCAATAGGTGTTCCGTGATTGGAAGTGGATAACTATCTCTGATCGTAGCGGCATTAACTTTTTTAAGGTTAATACACACTCGCAACTTCCCGTTCTTCTTGAGCACCACTACAATTGGGGACACCCATTCAGTATGCTCAATCTCATAGATAAATCCAGCTTCAATCAACCTATCAATTTCTTCTTTTATCTTGGCTGCATAAGTGTCATTATATGTGTAGGGCTTTTGTTTGGTGGGCTTGGCATCAGCAGTCATGGGGATAGTATGAGAGCAAATTCTTGGATCTACCCCATTCAAGTCTCTATAGTGCCATGCAAACACATCCCTATATTCCCTTAATAGAGCTACGAGCTCCATTTCTTCTCTTGCACTTAGGTCATCTCCTATATAGATGCATCTCTCTTCGTTCTCTTCAATGGTCACTATCATATGATTCTCGTACGATGGTCTCTCTCTTAGGCATTCGTACCAAAATTTTGCGATCGTCAACTTCATATTTCTTGAAGTTTTCTGGTACTTCAAACAATGATTCCTTTTCCTCTTGTTTCACTGCTTTTCTTTTCTTTTTCTTTTGACTACCCTCACTTCCAACCTTTGAATTTACCATTTCAATACTTGTGAGAGGTTCTTCTTCTGTCTGGTTAACACTCCGACATCTTCTAAATAGTGCTTTCCGAGTTAAAGCAACTATCCATCACAATGGACTCTAGATCATTGTCATTCTCTTCTTCTTCTATGACATCACTAGGGTTCTAGCAAGGGCTGACACATGAACACGGAAATCTCATAACCCTCCTCATCACAATGAGGTGTCCATTGTTCCTCATTGACAGCAATGTCCATGGTGGCTAAGATTTTTGGCCATCCATGAGGCTCAAATTCCTCATCCGGAAAGATCATCGGTGTGTAGGTTGGGTCTCTAACTGGTCTATCTCCTGGTGAAGTTCCTTCTTCTCTTGCCTTTAAATGTTTTTCCTCTTCCTCTGCGACCTTGCACATCCACAAATGAGTATCTTCATGCAGCCATGATGGATCAGGTGAACTTTCAGAATGCACAGAGATGGAATCTTCTTTTGCTTTGTAGATAGGATTCCATTGTAGGGGTGGTACATCTCTAAAGGAGTAATCCTTCAAACTGACCTTGGTGGTGACCCCTAAGTGTTGTAAGTACAAGGAGTTCGTTCCCCAATCCTATACTATTTGCAATTGTCGTAGGAAGGATCTTCCTAGGATCATCTCATAGACATTATTTTTCTCAAAGTCACATATAGCAAATGTATGTTCAAACTCTACACCACAAGTGGTTAGAGTTATCCCTTCTAGCAATCCTAGAGGTCTTTCAAAATGACCGTCAACCATTTGAAGCTTCATTCTAGTTGGTCTTAATGTCGGTTGTCCCCATTGCTTCCGCAAGGAGGTGGTCGCAATAGCAACACCAGCACCTGAATCTATGATTGCTTTGGTTGTGTAACCTTGGTAGGTGATTGGAAGATAAGTATTACCTTCTTCTCCCTCACACATGTCTCCTATTTTATCAAGAGGTATCTCTGGAACTATTTGCTTAGATCCTGTTTTTGGCATATTGGAATCAAGTTCTGTGAACTGATCCTTCACATGATCCCATAGCTCGGGTTTTGCTTTTAGCAACTCTTCTACTGTGACATGACACTGAACCTTAGTTTTCTTCACGACATCAGTGTTCCTTGGAACCACTGAGTCTTCATTTCTTACCAATATTGTGGGAGCTCTGATCTGAAGAGATTCAGATTCCCATGGGCCTGGAAATTGAGGCAGTTCTTCTAAGGTATTAGATTCAAAATCTAATCTTTCGTCTTCTTGTTGTTATGCTTCATCTCCGTAAATAGATGGAATGTCTTGGGGAAATTGATCTTGAAGATCATCAATTTCAGGAATAGGAGGGGAATTACCCTTCTCCTTGGCCCATTTCTCTTCTTGTATTTCCCGCAAGAACTCTTGAGAGTACTGTTGAATTGAAGGAGGTATTCCAGCATCCGTGGAATTAGGAACATAAGCTCCCATTGGTGATGAGCTTCCTCTCTCAATAACTGGTTGAGCCGGTGGAGGTAAAGAAACTTGTGGTTTGTTTACCAACTGCTCTAATCTTTCTAGTAAGCCCTGGAAATGCAAATCTGGTTTGACAGAGTTTGTTTGATTGAACTTTTGACTAGTCTCGAGTATAGCTTGAGCTTGTTCTACCATTTTCATGCACATTTTCATCCGTTCAATCTCTAAGTCCGCTCTAGGGTAACTCTTGTCTAGGTTTGCAGCTGTAGGCCCTTCTTGAAGTCGAGCCTGGTAGGCCTTGAACATCATGTCCAAGCCTTCTGGGGTTGGATCTGCAAGAGCAGACCCTGGTTGCGGCCTATTTACAATGGGTGGTGGAGTGGGATGAGATGGAGTGGATGGATTTTCGGCATGCGAGGAGTTTTGAGATGCAATGTCTTCTATTTTTGTTTTTGCGTCTTTCAAGCTTTCTTCTAGTTCCGATAACTTTTTATTCCACTTGCGATTGGCCTTCTCTCTAGTATCCTTCCATGTTCTTGTTTTCCTCTTACTAGGTTCTCCCGATTCGCTCGACTCCGATTGTTCTGCTGGTTTATCTTGTTTTAATGCTTGTGCCCTAGTAACTGCCTGTATAGGAGCCACATTACTGCTACTAGCACTTGAATCCACCACTAAGCCTACCACATTAATGGGTGTAATCTTGGGTGCACTAGAGGGGTTTCTTGGACAATCTCTAGGAAGATGGTCTTTGCCACATTCAGGACAAAAAGCTTGTAATGTGATAGCCTGACCTTGACTCGGAGATGGTGGGTGGGGACAATCACAAAGGAAATAGTCGCCCTGACATCTAAAACATGGTCCTCTAGGGGCTTGTGGTCTTACTTGTCTCAATTGGGGCCTAGGGTTAGCATTTGTGTACATGACATTGGAGTGTTCAGGCTCCCAATTTTGCTCCATAAGTGGTGCCTCATATTGATACGAGTAAATCTCACTATGCTCAGGTGACTCAGTGTAATAAGCATGTGGACTACCTTCATGGGAGTAGTTTGAACTATGCGCGTGAGAGTCATTATCTGGTATCAATGGAGTTAGTGGCACCAATGCTCTATTTGGATTTTCCTCTCCCACAGCATACTTGACTGGAATCACGTTGGCAAGAGCTGGTGGTTGGTTTCGCAAGACTGGTTGTGGCCTATATTGTGCTTGATATTGCTGTTGTGGTCGATAATATGGTTGTTGGTATTGGTTCTGATACCTACCTTGTGCGTAAGGTTGCTGATAATTCTGTCTAGTAGCCTGCCTATTGTAGGGACAATCTTGAGCCGTATGGTTTGTGTACTTCCTTTCAATAGTGCAGTATGGGGTATTCCTTTCTCTCATATTCTGGTTGTGCATTGGGCATACATTAGCCATGTGGTCACCTCCGCAGGTATAACACCGATTCAATGGGGTGACTCTCTGTGTTTGTCTATTTTGGACTCCTAGCTTCTTGGCAACTTGCTCTGCTATCTCATCCAGCTCAGTGGAGGCTCTGGAGGTATGACTAGTAGAACGATCAGAGTCTTTATAGAGTTTGGATAGTCCTAACTCCTCACCCAAGTTGTCTTCTATGTCAATGCAGGTCCGCACACACTCTTCTATGCTTCTAGGCTCTTTCAAATACACATATGATCTTAACTTTGTGCTCAGTAAGCCATCTAAGAACAAAGCCACTTGTTTGGCTGGTGTGGGTAACTCTAGAGCAAGGCATCTTTCTAGGTACTGTCTGAACCTTCTACCTGCTAGTCGCACTATTTCTTGGGGTGTCTGCTTGAAACTGTGGATCAAAGATGATGTGTTATGCCTGATACCACTCTTGGAAAATTCTACAATGTATTCATCTAGCAGCTGACCTAAATCGTGATAGTTGCAACTACTCAGTGGTTGAAACCAAGCCAAGGCAATGCGTTTAAGAGTCAAACCAAATGTCTTGTACTAGGTGAACAAGTCCTCAACCTGTTCAGCTCTTAACACTTGTTTGAACTCGACCACATGATCATAAGGATCTCCTGACCCGTCAAAATAATTCTTCATTGCCTTGATCACTTGAGTGGATCTAAGGGTTCTTCGGTGCTCTCGGGGTCTAGGCAATGGAAAATCATGTTCATCTCTCTATTGCCTATGTGCTTGATGTCTCTCTCTTTCAGGTCTTTCATTTTCAAATCCTGATCTATTTCTGCCCACAGTGTGTGCAAAACTAACCTCAAGTCTCTCTCTATTTCTTTCTCTATGGGCTTCATGAGCTTGGGATGATCCTACTCCTTGGAGGCCATGGGAAACATTGGATCTTGGTGGAGGGAAAATCAATTCACTCTTCCAAGTATATGCATGTCTATCATGTTCTATTACCAAGAATATTTTCTCTGATGTGTTATCCAAGTAGACAACTTTGCCTGGTATCTCTGGATCCTTGAACTCGTAGATGATGACTATGCCCAATTGGCTAGGTTGATCTAGCTTGAATCTCCAAAGGGCTTCCTTTGTTTCTCTATTCAAGAATAGTTCTATGCTTTTGTTATCTTGAGTAATCCAATCTAGAGTGATCACTCTGGTCAAAACTGACTTGCCTCTAGGAGTCTGGGGTCCTTGTCCTACATTTCCTTGTTCTAGGTCTCCTATCTCATTCTCAAGAATGATATTTCCAAACTCATTGGTGACATAATACATGGTTCCTTCCTTATCAATGTATGAACCCTCTTCGAACTTGACCACCGGGTGTTCAAGTCCAAAGGATTGATCTGGATTTTTGAGTTGGACCACTGATCGCCTTAGGCCATCCTCATAGATGCGAGCACCTAATTGGTTGGTCCGAATATATTCCAATTGTGTCTTATAGGGACCTTCTGGTGTTTGTAGATGGGCATTCCCTAAGCCACCTCCAGGTTTCCCCATGCTAATAGACATTTCTGAGTCACTTGTGTCTGAACTTAGTCCGTAAGGATAACCACTTAGTTGATGTGCCCAAGACTTAGCTGTATGGTTGAAACTAGCTTCAGAAGATCTAATGCTTTGTCTATCCTTGCCTAGGTGTCTACCAGATCTTAGGTTCATAAACTTTGTCTTCTAGTCCCAAAATTCTCCTTTGTATTGCTCAAAATCCCTTGGGGCCCCCTTGGTTTCCTCGTCCCACTTGAGGGTCAACTTCAAATTAGTCTATCTGAAAATCAACGCATTATTCTTATAAAAAGAAATTGAGGCCGTGTAGGATTCGAAACGAGCTTTCCAACGAGCTATAGAGCTCAAAAAATGGACTTTGGATGAAAAAGTTATGTCAAATCAGGCTCCTAGGGGTCAAAACAAGCAAACAGGACCTTTTGGAGAAAATCGCGATTTTGTGAACTTCAAGAGAATCGCGATTTTGTGAACTTCAACAAAATCGCAATTTTGTGAACTTCAAGAGAATCGCACTTTTGTGAACTTCAAGAAAATTGCGATTTTGTGAACTTCAAGAGAGTCGCGATCCTGTGAAATCAGAGAATCGCGATTGTGTGAAATCAGAGAATCCCGATTGTGTGAAATCAGAGAATCGCGATTGTGTGAAATCAAAGAATCGCGTTTTTAGAGAATCGTGTTTTCACAAAATCGTGGTTCACAGAATCGTGTTTTTGACATGAAAATCGCGATTGTCAACAGAGAATCGTGTTTTCACATAATCGTGTTTTAGAGAATCGTGTTCTAGAGAATCGCGATTTTGTACCTTGGATGAGAATCGTGTTTTTCAAAAAGTTAGAGAATCACGATTTTGAGCACAACCACAGAATCGTGTTTTCTCAGAATCGTGTTTTTTTGGCTGAAAATCGTGATTTGTGAGAATCGCGATTTTGAGCAGAGAATCGTGTTTTTGAGAATCGCGATTGCCAACTGAGAATCGTGTTTTCACATAATCGTGTTTTTTGAAAATCGTGTCTTAGAGAATCACGATTTTGTCTCAAAGAATCGTGGTTTTCAAAAATTTAGACAATCGCGATTTTGAGCACAACCACAGAGTCGTGTTTTCTCAAAATCGTGTTTTTTTTTGCTGAAAATCATGATTTGTGAGAATCGCGATTTTGAGCACAACCACAGAATCGCGATTCTGAGAATGACCTCAGAATCGTGTTTCCTTCAGAGGGTTTTTATGCGGGAAATAGAAAATCGTGATTTTTCAAAAAAAATTGAATTTTTCACAGAATCGTGTTTTTTGGTGGGAAATTCAAATTTCTAAGCGTCGGGCAATGGTGAACTCCGTATGTGCAGAAAATCATGAAAAAACACAGCACTTGCTCTCCCTTGCACCTCCTAACTCCTTCTCACGCAATAATGCATGAAAAATGGTATGAAAATGGTGAAAATGCACTAAAAAACAAGAAATTTCTATGAAGAAGAAGATGGAAGAAGATGGAGATGGTGATGATGATGAAGATGAAGAAAAAAAAACAAAAAATGAACAAAAATGACAGTTTTTTTACCTTCCAACGTCGCAAATGTACGATCTTACCATCACAACGCTCATCCTCGAAGCTCTCTCCCCGACAACGGCGCCAAAATTTGGTGTAACTCGTGTAAGCACCACCTCCTTTACTTGTCAATCCGCGGAGACGTGAGGACCGGTATGAAGACCACGAGCAAGTGAAGGCACAAGTGCGTGAGTGAAAGCACACAAACATGCACACACATACACACACATGCGCACAAAGTAAGATCAAAGAGAGGAACAATGGAAAGCTTCGATTGCAAAAGAGTTCTCTTACAAAGCTCTATTCTCTAAACAAGCTAACCTCAAAAATGAGCTCTCTAGCTCTTTTTATAGTTTTTTGACTAGTTTTGGCCCTGTCCAGACCTAGTGTCCGGCCTAGTTAAAAATTAGGTTCCCGGGCTTATTTGAGGGCTCAAATGGAGTCTAAAAATTATGAAAATTGGTAGGATGATAGTTCTAATACTCCTCAAGCTCAAGGACTCCTTGGCTCGAACAAAATGGAGTTACAAAAATAGAAAATGGTATTTACAATGGTTTTTAGTGATGAAAATCACTATTCTTGTAGGGAATTCTTGTGAAAATTTGACATACACTTCTTGGAGCTCCCTACTTGCTCCTTCTTCTTGTGTGTCCACCTCTTTGATGTGCTCCTGTGCTTTGTCCTTGACCTTCAGCTTCAACAAAGTGTCATGACATTTCTCAGGTGTCGAGTGTCGTGGACATCAAGTGTTGCGACATCTCAGGAAGTATCGTGCGTCACCAGACCTCGAGTGTCACGATGTCTTACAAGTGTTGCGACATCTGCTAGATATCGAGTGTCGTGAGCATTTATGTGAAAGTGTCACGATATCCCTCAGATGTCGTGTGTCGTGACTTCCCATATATCATGTGTCGTGGAATTCCAAGTATCGTGTATATCGTGTGCTTCCAAATATCGCTGATACTTAACTAAGTGTCGTGCATCACATATTTTGAAGCACTTCCTGAGAGGTCCTGTTTCCCTGTTTTAAACCCCAGAAACCTGAATTGGCATAACTTTCTCATACAAAATCCGTTTGTAGTGATTTTGGGTTCGTTGGAAAGCTCATGGGAGTAGGACTATGAAACCAAGGAGTTCTAAAGGATTTTGAGCAATACAAGGGGAAATTTTGGACTTGTAGACAAAGCTTATGAACCTTAGATCTGGCAGACACTTAAGCAAGGATAGGAAAAGCATAAGATCATCTGAGCCTAGTGTCAACCATACAACTAAGTCATGGGCACAACAACTAAGTGGTTATCGCTACATGCTTAGTTTGGTCACAAGTGACTCATAAATGTCCTTCAACATGGATAGAACCACATGTATCTCAGGCACTTCCTATTTACAGACACCATAAGGTCCCTATGAGACACAATTGGAATATATAAGGACCAACCAATTAGGTGCTCGTATCTATGAGGATGGTCTAAGACGCTCAGTGATCCAACTAAAAAATCCAGATCAACCTTTGGACTGGAACACCCAGTGGTCAAGTTCGAACATGGTTCATACATTGAGAAGGAAGGAACCATGTATGTGGTAACCAACCTCAGAGATAGGATAGATAAGTTTGGAAACAACAATTTTCCTGGCCTTTCCTTCAGAATCAATCTTGCGGAGCCCGAACCCTTCACCTAGCTTCTTGGCACTAGGGACACAAATTAAGTTTACATTGTTCTCAAATCATAGGGCTTGAACTAGTTTACCATAATCTCGTTGATTGCAATCTTCTACTAGGACACATAGCTGTCCGAAAATCATTGCATCCCAAGAAGTAGCATCATAGCAAGGTAGGGCACAAAATACTTCCTATCTCTAGGCATGTGCTATTGTATTGCTTCTGCTGAATGAATAGAGAAGCATCACCATCATAACCATCTTCCTATGCGAAATGCCTGCAATCAACTACTTATTCTACCCAACGAAGACATGTTAGTGTAAAAAGATCAACAGAAATTCTAGTCATTATACTCGCCTCTTCTACTTGCGAAGTCGTCCTTGACGAGGCAATTTGGTTCCTGCACTCAAACCATTCAAGTCATTGATAATACATCCATGCACATTCACATACCTCATAGTTATTCAATCTCTTTCCACTGGAGTACCTGCAACCACACTAAATCAACATCCATTAGTCATAAAAATCAGTCCCTTCACTTACCAACTTTGTATGTCATTTCGCATCTTCACCTATCATGTCCATCTATCTACAAACTCACCAAAACATTAGACCATTTTTCATCAAATTGCAATATCTACAACCAAAATGAAAAGATAATCATATAAATCATCCACACCACACATATATACTCAGCACACACATCATGATCCCGTATCACACATGCATTCTCGCCGTACACAACATACCCATGCCAACAAAAAGCAGAACCACATTTCGTTCCCAACACTCTTCTTGGCTATCCAATCAATACCTCATGAATCTCCTATTCCACGTGCATACTCAACCCACTTTCTACACGTGCCATCAAAAACCATTCCCCACTTCCGTTTTTGATACTCTTCCCAGCCACACGATCATTTTGTTGATTCGTTTTTCTCATTTCTAACCGAGTTCTCTCACCGATTTTTCATTCCCCTTCTACCTAGGGTTCCCTATTCCCACTTGCCTTCTTGTCTATTTCTTGTTTTTCCTTGCTCGTCGACTAGATCCTATGCTAGGTCACCACCACACCTCTCGAATTGATGGACACGCAGAAAAGACCACTCAAGCCTAATACGACCTCACTCGAACACGACCACTCGTCGTCAACGCGATTCCGAACTTCACAAGTCGTTGCACCACCTAAGAGCCAAACTGAACACTTCCTGAAGGTTTGCAGACAATCAAGGTACCTAGCAGACACTTCCCGATTGGATCCCTCAAATCCAAGTCTTCCACAGACACGTCGCAGCCAAAACCCTAGCCGAGCTTAAGCTTTGATTCGACATGCCTCATCAGGGGTCCACACATTCCCAGATCCCCACAACACACACACACATTCCCATCCGAGCATCATGCTCTCTTGCCTCTCTTTTGTCCCCCCTCGAGTGAGGAGTTCTCTTTTTCTCTTTTTTTTCTTTTTTACTTATTTACTTATGCACAATGCACAACGCTAGCCCTATGCAAAACCAACGTCGGTTCGTGGCTTTGACCACCCAGCCAAAGTGGGTCCACCCACCTATCGGCCCACATTGGCACATAGCCACATATAGGTCGAGCCTGGAGCGAAACTAGCGTCAGCTCGTGGACTCGATCACCCAATCAAGGTTGTTCCACCCGTCTACTAGCCCACTACAGCGTACCGACAACACTTACACATATACACAATTATTTCTTTATTTTCTCTTTTTTTTTTTCCAAAGTCTCAAAAATTAGGAGACAAAAGAAAGGCCCTTTTCCCAACCCAACCAATCACAACACACATACATATATCCCCCCATGGACATCCTGATGAGACACATCTCCTCTCTATCGCTACTGAAGCCAAAATCCGACCACTAATGCCATGATCAACTTTTTCTCTTGAAGCCCACACATGCTAACTACCTCGTTGACCTGAAACCTCAAAAAATGCCACTTAAGTGCTAAGCGAACAACAGACTTGGTCCACCCGTCCTCACATCTCTGATTCGCAATCCCACAAAGCAAACCGTAATCAGACCCTAGCCATCCTCACCAGCATCCATCACATCATCTATTTCTTTCTCATCTCCAACCTCTGCCTCGCAGAGATTCCACCTGACCTGATAGATGACCTGGAAAGCTATTATTAGCCGCTCTACCTCTTAGTGCCTCCAACCTCGCAGCTAAGCCTCTTAATCCTTGCTTGTTATACTCAATATTGCTATGGTATTGGAACAAGTCACAATCGATGCTTCGGAATCGATTCCATATTTGCTCCATTTCTTCATCTAACTCTTTCATCCTTTTTTCAGATCCGAGGGGGATATCCTCCCTCTTCTCAACTTGAACGATCAACTTCTCAACTTTCTCTCTAATCGATCTTTCCTCCCAAATCCTATTCATATTTTCTACATCTAGATCATCTATCTTCTTTGACAATTCATTCTTCATTCTTTCTAACTCCGTTCCAAACATATCCAACCTATCCAACATGGCTTCCAACTCTCCTTCCATTTTTTCTACTTTTGGGTCCCCTTCTACACATCTCTATCTCTCGTCATCTCTTTGACTCATCCATTTACCTAGCTTGCCACTCAATCTCTCATTTTCCTTCTCTAATTGTCTCATTTTCTCATCACTCTCTGCTTGAGCACTCTTCATTCCTTCTAGTTCTAGGTGGAACTCTTCCGCTACCTTACCCGCTTGGTCATCATATCTACACGTCATCTCTTGCAATTTCTCGATTTCCTTTTCCATCCGGACGACTAGATGTGCGAAGTCATCATCATATTTAGGGGAATGATCTATGATCACAACGTTATGGCAATTGGCAATCATCAAGCCGGTTCTTAGGTCTAAGACCACATTTTCATTATCAAACCTCGCAAGGCCTTCCCTCAAGCTCTTGTTTGCTTTCAACTCCTTGTTTCTATTCTCTATGTCTTGCAACTGTTCTACACACTTTGCAACAACCTCTCCTAATCTTTCTTGACTTTCCTCAAGCTTTTCTACCTTGGTCCTCTCGCTATCCCGCTCTACCCGAAGCAAATTGACTTGGCATTCCAGGCTCTTTACGAGTTCTACCAAGTCTCGGTCATGAGATCAAGTGTCCTTGCTTTCATTTGCTCTCGCGATCTCTCTCGACGAAGCTACTCCACTCATGTCAACTTCCACATACAAAGAGGGTAAACACCTATCCAATTCATTCATTGCGATCTTTACATTAGTCACCTCTTTTGGGCCACACACGTGCTCGCATAACCTCTTTTTCCCACATTCTATGCATCTAGGGACAAAGTCCAACGGAATTGACACACGAGGGCAAAACTTTGCAATGTGCCCAACTTTCTCACAACACTAACACCGAATATAATTCGAGATTGGACCAACCCGGCGACATTCATATGCATGATTTCTCATTGAGCGTCCAAACCCGGTTCGACTTCTAGTCCATTCGGAGTTCATCATCCTCAGGCCGACCTTTTGAAAGTCTCTAACTTGCATTCTTTGTGACATCACTTTACCAAGACCAAAGCAACCAATCTGGGGCTTGGCTGTGCCACACAATTGGGGCACCAAGCGAGCTCGTAGCAATCTCTATGAGATGTGCTAAGCCAATTCCCGGAAAATGCACCAAAATGTTGAGTCTCTAAACCCAAGCGAAAGTGTATACACCCAATGATATTTTGCCCAAACCTTCTGATACTAGGTCACTTTTGGTCCCCCTAAGTACACAATTTCACTCCAATGTATTGATGGTGGATACGGGAAAATACATGCACAAAGGGGAAACCAACTCTAGTGGTTACCTCTTGGGACCTCCCTCTGTCCTTGCTCACACCTTCCGAGTCCCCTTAGTTCCTCGATCTCTCTTTCACTTGCTCTTTCCCACTTCCTTTTGCTCTTATTTCTTTTGCCCACACTTGACCTCTACACACTCTTGTCCTCCTACACTCAAGCTTACACACTGACATATGCACACTACCTTTCCCTTCCTCTCATGCAGTCCTTCTCACTCCCCCACTCACCTTCTCTCACTTCCCCTTACACACAGATTCTTGCACACTCTTGCTTGTTCCCTTCCTCTTTTCTCTCTTTTCCCCTTTCTTGCTGTTCCTTTCCTTTCTCCTCTTACACGCATGCACACACCAAAACACATACACCCTCTCCTCCACTCTCACACTCGGTTGCACACCCTTACCCCTTGTGCCTCCTTTCTCTTTATTTATCTCTCACCCTCTTAGAACCACTCTCTTTTATCTCTCACCCTCTTAGAACCACTCTCTTACTTCTACTTGACTTCCTTCCCATATCCTTGATAAGCAACGAGGTAATTATAGCTGCGAGATTGTCACATTCACAATAATAGCAATGCCTAGCTCATTGTTGCACCCCTATAACAAAATACCAGATATCCATTCACTCCCTTTGTAGTATACATTAAACTAAAGCCCACCTTCTCTCATTTTCCATTCTATACACATCCTTTTACGTATCCAAGCAACAATACTACCTCTTGTCACTCACCAAAAGCGTGGGAAAAGAAAAAAAGATATGTCATGCATCTGAGTTAACGCTTAAGAAAAAACTCTGTTTATATGTGACTCAACATTTTGACATACTCACTACCTGGTCGTCATGCTACTCCAAGTGTTTAGACACGCTTACATTAGACATATTTACAACGCAATCACATTCCTCATCTTGGAGAAACAAAATCTTCAACAAAACACACACGGTTTCTCTCTCCACCATATAGAGATAAAATGCGTGCAGACTAGTACGAACTGTTAGTAATGCACCTCCACAACAAGTAGTCTATCCCTTTTTTTCCTAGCGTGGGATAAGGAAGTGTTCAATTTCCACTGTAACCATGATATATTGAATGTAATTAAGACCCATATGCAGTCACCCATGAAAGAACCAAGAATGCTAAAGTTTTAACAGATCACACAAATTATTCGGATTCAAGTAATGCATTAAACCATTCACAAGGTTTCGGGAATTCCCTCCACTCCCCCTTTTTTTCTGGAAGATTTGAAATCATTGGCGTGCATGATTATAAAATGGTAAACCACTATAACACCTACAACACAGGTCATGCCCTCTTGTGCGACATCAGCTTGAACTCCGTTTTGACAGATAGCTACAACTTTTAATCACATGTCAATCTAATTCTGCCTCATTACCAATCTATAACTTCTGATATCATGTGCAGTTAAATTACACACACTCAACATGAGAAAATGTGGCCAACCAATGTCATTGTTGAATCGAGGGAGAAAGAAATCTCGTGTGGGAAAAAGCGAGATTAGGCCATAGTTTCAAGAAAAAATGTCTTTTCTTAAGATGATCAATATGGACGAGACTTGACTTGTAAGATCAGAATTGGGAATACCTCCACCATCTTCTACTCAGCTTCATTTGTTCTTCTTGGCAGCCATCAGTCGTTCAAAGTTCTTTTCAACAAAGTTGCCATCTGCCCCATCACTCTACTTTTCCCTACGTTTTCTCAAAATCCTCCTCCAAAACGTTTCTTTCCTCTCTTGTATGTCCACGCAGCCAATGAGAGCAATAAACAAGACACAGGTTGTGACCCCCCCCTTTTTTTTGCTTGCACACAGGACAAAATATAGAGAAGCCCCCAACAGATGCACCTTTGCCCGTCCACAACTCCAGCACATGGAAGAAAGAAGCCTCCTCACTCCCTCCTTGTTCTTCGTCGATACTTGCACACGGTCCCCCCCACTCATGCCCGCAGAAACTTCAACAGCCCCCTCTGTAGAAAACGAAGAGAGCAAAACGAGAGAGAGCTAGAGAACCCCCCGCTGCTCCTTTTAAAACCAAACATGCGACATGCCTCCCCTGTGTGGGCATTCATAGCCCATAGCCTCTCCTACAACAGTCGACAGCCCTCGAGAAAGAACACCCCCCGAGAGAACGACCCCTTTTTTCTTTCTGCCATCGAATCCCCCCCTTCTGTACCTGCATATCTTCACGAAAAAACAAGAGAATTCACCCCCCCTTGTTGTCAGAGGGCATTTAGGGTCGCCTTCCCCCTTCTGCTGCCCGAAGCGTGTGTGTATCAATGGGCATAGCCCTCTACCAGAGTATGGAGCAGAAAGCAGAAAAATAATTGCCTGCCATTAATTTCAGAAAATGCCCCAATGGATTCTTTTTAAGATCACCAAGAAATGCTCTCCAGTTTCTTTGTTAGTCAATTACACCATGTCATGCTTTGCGACTAGACTCAAAGACCATTCAGGATTGACTAATGACTTTTCCAATATTCTTGGACAACATTTAGTCCCTCTATCTCTTCTCCATAGTCCTTCACAACCACACATGAACATCCAACAATTTTCCTCACCTTTCCTTCAGAATCAATCTTGCGGAGCCCGAACCCTTCACCTAGCTTCTTGGCACTAGCGACAGAAATTAAGTTTACATTGTTCTCAAATCATAGGGCTTGAACTAGTTTACCATAATCTCGTTGATTGCAATCTTCTGCGAGGACACATAGCTGTCCAGAAATCATTGCATCCCGAGAAGCAGCATCATAGCAAGGTAGGGCACAAAATACTTCCTATCTCTAGGCGCATGCTGTTGTTTTGCTTCTGTTGAATGAATAGAGAAGCATCACCATCATAACCATCTTCCTATGTGAAATGCCTGCAATCAACCACCTATTCTACCCAACGAAGACATGTTAGTGTAAAAATATCAACATAAATTCTAGTCAACATACTCCCCTCTTCTACTTGCAAAGTCGTCCTTGACGAGGCAATTTAGTTCCTGGACTCAAACCATTCAAGTCATTGACAATACATCCATGCACATTCACATACCTCATAGTTATTCAATCTCTTTCCACTGGAGTACCTGCAACCACACTAAATCAACATCCATTAGTCATAAAAATCAGTCCCTTCACTTACCAACTTTGTATGTCGTTTCGCATCTTCACCTATCATGTCCACCTGTCTACAAACTCACCAAAACATTAGACCATATTTCATCAAATTACAATATCTACAACCAAAATGAAAAGACAACCATATCAATCATCCACATCACACAAATATACTTAGCACACACATCATGATCCCGTATCACACATGCATTCTTGTCGTACACAACATACCCATGCCAACAGAAACCAGAACCACATTTCCTTCTCGACACTCTTCTCGGCTATCCAATCAATACCTCACGAATCTCCTATTCCATATGCATACTCAATCCACTTTCTACACGTGCCATCAAAAACCATTCCCCACTTCTGTTTTTTATACTCTTCCCAGCCACACGATCGTTTGTTGATTCGCTTTTCTCAGTTCTAATCAAGTTGTCTCACCGTTTTTTCATTCCCCTTCTACCTAGGGTTCCCTATTCCCACTTGCCTTCTTGTCTATTTCTTGTTTTTCCTTGCTCATTGACTAGATCCTATGCTAGGTCACCACCACACCTCTCGAATTGATGGACACGCGGAAAAGACAACTCAAGCCTAATACGAGCTCACTCGAACAAGACCACTCGTCGTCAACACGATTCTGAACTTCACAATTCGTTGCACCACCTAAGAGCCAAACTGAACACTTCTGGAAGGTTTGCAAACAAACAAGGTACCTAACACGATTGGATCCCTCAAGTCCAAGTCTTCCACAGACACGTCGCAGCCAAAACCCTCACCGAGCTTAAGCTTCGATTCGACATGCCTCATCAGGGGTCCACACATTCCCAGATCCCCATAACACATACACATATTCCCATCCGAGCATCATGCTCTCTTGCCTCTCTTTGGTCCCCCCTCGAGTGAGGAGTTCTCTTTTTCTCTTTTATTTCTTTTTTACTTATTTACTTACGTACGATGCACAACGCTAGCCCTATGCGCAACCAACATCGGTTCGTGGCTTTGACCACCCGGCCAAAGTGGGTCCACCCACCTATCGGCCCACATAGGCACATAGCCACATATAGGTTGGGCCTGCAGCGAAACTAGCGTCAGCTCATGGCCTTGATCACGCAATCAAGGTTGTTCCACCCGCCTACTAGCCCACTACAGCGCACCAACAACACTTACACATATACAATTATTTCTTTATTTTCTCTTTTTTCAATTCCAAAGTCTCGAAAATTAGGAGACAAAAGAAAGGCCCTTTTCCCAACCCAATCAATCACAACACACATACATATATCCCCCCATGGACATCCTGATGAGACACATCTCCTCTCTGCCGCTACTCAAGCCAAAATCCGACCACTAATGCCATGGTCAACTTTTTCTCTCGAAGCCCACACATGCTAACTACCTCGTTGACCTGAAACTCCCAAAATGCCACTTCAGTCCTAAGCATACAACAGACTTGGTCCGCCCATCCTCACATCTCTGATTCGCGATCCCACAAAGCAAGCCCTAATCAGACCCAAGCCATCCTCACTGGCATCCATCACATCATCTATTTCTTTCTCATCTCCAACCTCTGCCTCGCAGAGATTCCACTTGACCTGATAGATGACCTGGAAAGCTACTATTAGTCGTTGTACCTCTTAGTGCCTCTAGCCTCACCGCTAAGTCTCTTAATCCTTGCTTGTTATACTCAATATCGCTATGGTATTCGAACAAGTCACAATCGATGCTTTGGAATCGATTCCGTATTTGCTCCATTTCTTCATCTAACTCTTTCATCCTTTTTTCAGATCCGAGGGGGATATCGTCCCTCTTCTCAACTTGAACGATCAACTTCTCAACTTCCTCTCTAATCGATCTCTCCTCCCAAATCCTATTCATATTTTCTACATCTAGATCATCTATCTTCTTCGACAATTCATTCTTCATTCTTTCTAACTCCGTTCCGAACATATCCAACCTATCCAACATGGTTTTCAACTCTCCTTCCATTTTTTCTACTTTTGCATCCCCTTCTACACATCTTTGTCTCTCATTGTCTCTCTGACTCATCCATTTACCTAGCTTGCCACTCAATCTCTCATTTTCCTTCTCTAATTGTCTCATTTTCTCATCACTCTCTGCTTGAGCACTCTTCATCCCTTCTAGTTCTAGGTGGAACTCTTCCGCTACCTTACCCGCTTGGTCATCATATCTACACGTCATCTCTTGCAATTTCTCAATTTCCTTTTCCATCCGATCGACTCGATGTGCCAAGTCATCATCATATTTAGGAGAATCATCTTTGATCGCAATGTTATGGCAATCAGCTATCATCAAGCCGGCTTTTAGGTCTAAGACCACGTTTTCATTATCAAACCTCGCAAGGCCTTCCCTCAAGCTCTTGTTCGCTTTCAACTCCTTGTTTCTATTCTCTACGTCTTACAGCTGTTCTACACACTTTGCAACAACCTCTCCTAATCTTGCTTGACTTTCCTCAAGCTTTTCTACCTTGGTCCTCTCCCTATCCCGCTCTACCCGAAGCAAATTGACTTGGCATTCTAGGCTCTTTACGAGTTCTACTAAGTCTCGATCATGAGATCCACTGTCCTTGCTTTCACTTGCTCTCGCGATCTCTGTCGACGAAGCTACTCCACTCATGTCAACTTCCACATACAAAGAGGGTAAACACCTATCCAATTCATTCGTTGCGACCTATACATTAGTAACCTCTTTTCGGCCACACGCATGCTCGCATAGCCTCTTTTTCCCGCATTCTATGCATCTAGGAACAAAGTCCAATGGACTTGACACACGAGGGCAAAACTTTACAATGTGCCCAACTTTCTCGCAACACCAACACCAAATATAATTTGAGATTGGACCAACCCGGCGACATTCATATGCATGATTTCTCACTACGTGTCCAAACCCGGTTCAACTTCTAGTCCATTTGGAGTTCATCATCCTCAGGCCGACCTTTTGAAAGTCTCTAACTTGCATTCTTTGCGGCATCACTTTACCAAGACCAAAGCAACCAATCCGGGGCTTGGTTGTGCCACACAATTGGGGCACCAAGCGAGCTCATAGCAATATCTATGAGATGTGCTAAGCCAATTCCCGAAAAATGCACCAATATGTTGAGTCTCTAAACCCAAGGGAAAGTGTATACACCCAATGATATTTTGCCCAAACCTTCTGATACTAGGTCACTTTTGGTCCCCCTAGTACACAATTTCACTCCAATGTATTGATAGAGGATACGGGAAAATACATGCACAAAGGGGAAACCAACTCTAGTGGTTACCTCTCGGGACCTCCCTCTGTCCTGGCTCACACCTTCCAAGTCGCCTTAGTTCCTCGATCTCTCTTTCACTTGCTCTTTCCCACTTCCTTTTGCTCTTATTTCTTTTGCCCACACACTTGACCTCTACACACTCTTGTCCTCCTACACTCAAGCTTACACACTGACATATGCACACTACCTTTCCCTTCCTCTCATGCACTCTTGCTCACTCCCCCACTCACCTTCTCTCACTTCCCCTTACACACAGATTCTTGCACACTCTTGCTTGTCCCTTCCTCTTTTCTCTCTTTTCCCCTTTCCTGTTATTCCTTTCCTTTCTCCTCTTACACGCATGCACACACCAACACACATACACCCTCTCCTCCACTCTCACACTCGGTTGCACACCCTTACCCCTTGTGCCTCCTTTCTCTCTATTTATCTCTCACCCTCTTAGAACCACTCTCTTACTTCTACTTGACTTCCTTCCCATATCCTTGATAAGCAACGAGGTAATTATAGTTGCAAGATCGTCACATTCACAATAATAGCAATGCGTAGCTCATTGTTGCACCCCTATAACAAAATACCAGATATCCCATCACTCCCTTTGTAGTATACATTAAACTAAAGCCCACCTTCTTTTATTTTCCATTCTATACACATCCTTTTACGTATCCAAGCAACAATACTACCTCTTGTCACTCACCAAAAGCGTGGGGAAAGAAAAAGACATATTTCATGCATCTGAGTTAACACTTAAGAAAAACTTCTCTTTATATGTGACTCAACATTTTGACATACTCACTACTTGGACGTCATGCTACTCCAAGTGGTTAGACATGCTTACATTAGACATATTTACAACGCAGAGGCTTTGGAACTAGATGTTGCCTCACACTTTTATAGAGCCACGGAACCCAAACCAATGAACATACCAGATGACACAAAACAAGCAACAGTATTAGCATCACAAAGCAAGTGGCATGAAACAAGTATGGGTGTCAAAAGGACAGAGAGCAACGACAATTTTCAACAATGCAGACAATGATAAGAAGAAGTTAAGGTAGAAGCAGAGTCAACATCCAACTTCTCCTTGACCTTCTTCTATGAGTAGAAACAATCAATAGATTTGGATCCCCAAGAAGTACTTAACCAACCGAATCACACCCACGTAGATATGGGTACCCAAATTAGTAGAAGAATAACCCGCACTCAGCAACCCTTAGGAAATGGATACTGAAATGTATCCAAAAGCCTTCTCATGACCTAATGTTTAACATTACTACCATCCTCAACAACCAACTCCCTTGTAATAATTATGTCACAACTAAACTTTGTACAAACTCAACCACACTAACCCAACATCACTTGTAATAACATCTCGTCAAGCAATGTATGCACCATCTAAAGCATGTAGGTGTCTAGAGACCTGCATTAGTTTTGCAAAAATCATTCCATAAACCACATCACAAAACTCAGCTACATGGGTTACACATCAGTTATGGAAAGGGATTGTGGTCTCACTCTAATGGGATCATAATTAATTTCCATACTAATGTGCTAATCTTTTGTAGTAGATCTTCTACACCTTTGCATCACTCATCATGTAGGACAATTCAAAGCTGGCCCCAGTGTGCCTGTGATCAATTTTAGCGAATTACTGGCTGAACCACATCCTATCGTACAACCACTAGAGTTTCAGGGCTTCCCAAGACCAATGCCGATTGATGATCCTCCTAGGGGGTACACCGAAAAAGTTCACTGTAATTGTCATTGGTTCCAAGGTTTAGCCAGACCCTTAGCGGATGCAGATTTCATTTTTGATGTACGTTGACTTTTGACAGTATTAAGTGGGGCAAGTATCAACTTTTCTCCAGAGAATTCAAAGAGCTCCAAAATACAGAAGAGTTAAAGCTATTGTTACCTCTCAAGAAACCTCAATCCAAAATACAGAAGAGTTAATGCACCACTACAGTAGCAAAACTTCCCACCTCGATCAGTGCAGAAGCATTCACTTTCCCTATACCTAACTTGGAAGCAAAACCAACAAATACCACTTTTGATTTTGAACTCCATGATGCTTTTTCAAGTGAATTCCAATTTTTAGAAGGACAATTTTTCTCACAAGAGTATGAATGACCCAGTTACCCTACCACGCCCCCTCATCAACCACAAGGGCAAGTAGTCTCCAGGTTAGAAGAAGAGAGGATAGAAACCGACATTGAAGAGGGAGATGATGAAGCCAGTCAAGACAGCCACAATTCTCAAGGAAATGTGTAGCATGACAAACAAGAACAGCAAACTGAGACACAAGGCAACACAAGTGCACATGAAAACAACACATTTGAAGTTGTTGCCTACACTTCGGCAATCAAGAAATTATATCGTACTATGCAGACAATTTGGGCACGCAGACAACTCTCAGAAGAAGAAAGTTAAGTGATTTTAGAACAAGAACTTGCTACAGGAGGATTCCAAGAAGCATACATTCAAGGTTTCTGTGAGTTGGTTAAATCAGTCGGCACCAATGAGGCACTTTGCTATTTGCAGAGGAAACCACTACTGAAGTTTGACCCACGATGAATCCGTTTGTTATCAAAATTGGGTCGGTATATTTGCATACCCACGGAGGCCCAATCTTCAGAACATGCCACAGAAGCATGACTTATTCCGGAAGAACAACATGAAGAGGCGACCATTGTCATCGACTCCTTGCCTCATCCTTCTACTGTAAATATCACTACTCTTGTCGAAGTACCCACTACACCACGTGCTCCTCTTTCACCTCCTGCCCCTCTAGTCTCTCTTGTACACCCTAACTCTCCTAGACCATCCACATTCCTTTATGGTGCCATAGCAGAAGCCCTAGATTCCTCAACCCCACAAACTCTTCCCGCAACTCTTCCACCTATCCTCCCTTCCCTAGCTCCCACCATTCCACCTAATCCATTTCTCACTCCATCCTTTCCTTCTTTCCCAATTACCCCAAGACGTGTATTTCCATTTCCCCCTCCCATGACCTTCTCACCCATCTCTCCTCCCTGACCCATTGTATTCCCTCTATCCTCCCCTCTACACCAAGCAATACGAGAAACCCAACATGTAAATTATTCGTCAACCTTTGTAAATCTTGTATTCACACCCACTCACGCACCCACTATCACTCCACTATTCACAATCACTACACTCAACACCTCATCTAGTGACATGGACATATGGCCACCCACCGAACCATCACTCACCTCATCTATTTCACCACCCCATTTAGGCACAACACATTTCTCCACAGCC
This sequence comes from Ceratopteris richardii, assembly GCA_020310875.1. NCBI lineage: Eukaryota > Viridiplantae > Streptophyta > Polypodiopsida > Polypodiales > Pteridaceae > Ceratopteris > Ceratopteris richardii. The sequence goes on from MU260063.1 coordinate 887,806, forward strand.
ATCACTCCATCCACTTTCCCATCCCTATTTCCCCTTCCCCTTGCATCAACCCCCACACCCACAACAGCTTCACTCACTCCGTCGTTAATATTGTCACCCATAATTGACACCACATTCCATCAAATTTTTTCTTGCATGACACAAAATAGAGATGAATTCGCATCTCTAGGGTCCAACTACCAAATGCTACAACAAACAACTGCTATTGGCAGTAGCCAGAGGCACAGACAACGAGGACGTATGTGAAGGCAGATCACAACAAAGTAGTGGGGAGCCAAGTGGATTATTTTTTCAAAGAAATATGTTTTATAACATTTTTCAAAACTCCCAACAGTGATTTTCCTCACTCTTATACATAACATAGAACAACCAGTTTTGTAATTAGTAGCTCCATTTTGTGCAAGCCAAGGAGTCCTCAAGCTTGAGGAGCTTAGGTAGAATGAGCCTACCAATTTTGGTTATTTTTAGACTTCGTTTGTACCCTCAAATAGCACTTAGATCCTATTTATTAACTATGCTGATCACTAGATGTGAAACTGTTCAAAACTAGTCTAAAAAGTATAAAGAGAGCTAGAGAGCTCATTTTTGAGGTTAGCTTGTATGAATAGAGAAGAGCTTACAACTATTTTGAGCTTGTAATGGAGATCTTGAGAATAGAGTCTATTTTCCTACCTTCCATTGTTTCTAGTGTCTCTCTTACATGTGTGTGTGCATTTCTATGCTTCTCACCTTCACTCACTACACCTCACATTCACAATCCTCATATTACTCTTATCTCTTTCGTGGATTGACATTAAGGAGGTGGAGCTTCTTAACGTGGTACTTACCATTGTGCTAGAGCAACACCAAATGTGACACCATTGCCAGGGAACAAGTCTAGGACGACTCTGTGATGGTAAGAGTATAGCAAGAAGTGGCATTGGAAGGTAAAAATTTCAATTTTTGTTGTTTTTAATTAGTTTTTTGTGTTTTTCATCCCCCCTACACTCCTTCACCATTGCATCATCTTATCTCACTCTGAAAAAATCAAAAAATTCACCATATCCACCCACTCTCCTCATTTCCCCTCATTTGTGCATGTGAGAGAGAGAGAGAGAGCTTTTGTGCTTGTTGTGTTGTGTGTGTTTTTTAGTTTTCTTGCATGTACAGTGCTCCAAAGCAGAAGGAAAGCTTCCAAAAGGTAAGAAATTCACTTTCTATCAGGATCTTCCATTGGAGTTGGACCAGCAGGATGGTGTGACAAAGTCGACACTTTTGGTAAGCAACCACACCACGAGGTAGGGGACCTTTGTGCACACACGAATCCACAATCGCATCTTCAAAATCATCATTTTGGTGGACCATCGCAACGGGCTCACGCCATCGTGATTGTATCACACCATTGCGATTTGTGAAGAGATGGATAGGTATGTGCTTGAAGATGAAGAGGTGTTGCAAAATCCTTGGTCTACACCAGCCAAATGAACTCCAGGAGTATATGGTGGGCCCTTTTAGCTTGCCAATGGATGTATTAGACACCCTATGTACCTTGGAACATCACTCTCAAAAAGATAGATCAAAACACATAAGTTGGAGTTAGCTCAGAGGTGAAAACTTGTTATTCTTGGTTTACACCTGTCCAATGTTTTACATAATTCCCTGAGCACAGCAGCAATTAGCTTAATTCCTCTTGGGGAACTCTAGGTAACTTAAAGAGATAATTTTCAAGAGTAATCTCATCAAAAATAATAAACCACACACTGAGAATGAGTTTTAACAAGTGATGACATCATCCCGATTTTCATGGGCTGCTACAGAAATAGATCAGTGAGCAGAAAAATCAACATAACTGAAAATGTAGGAATCCAATGATTATGAATACTTGTATAGTTATACTAGACAGTAAGCTGAATCCAACAAGCTTTAAATCACTGAATTTGGATAAGTAACCACTCAGAAATGGCTCTGACAAGATGAGTGAAAAGTCGGGTACCTGACAGAGAAGTGAAAATGCATGGACACTATTGACTTCAAATGAACATAAGTGAAGATCGCAACCTCCAAATCAAATGAAAATTGGTGAGCATATAGTAGACTTATAGAGCTAACTTTACCAAGTTAAATCACTGAAAATGATGCACCAAGCTCAGAGAAAACATCTCTGCAAGCTGACTGAGAAAAACTGAGAGTAATGGCAATGAGTAGTACACTTCACAAGAACATGGAAAGATGAACTCAAATAATCATGAAAATGAAAGTATATTGCTTGTACAATACAATGACTTACTGATACATATGTGTGCCTTGTAATCACACCTTGATATGGCATAAAGCTCAGCTCTTGGAGGTCTTCACATAGGTCTCTCTAACCACGACTAAAACTGCCATCTATTTATAGTTGAGTTTGGGAGGCTAACTTCCCTCAATCACTCTCCAATCAATCAATGATTGATTTGATTCTCTACCTACCACAAATCACAAATTCGTGGCTCCTCTTTCCCTTTTTGATCAAGTGGACTCAACCACTTAAGATTCTCTCACTTTTACATTAAGTAAACTCTTCAAAAGTTACAAGAGGTAGTTCACAAGTGAACTTACATAGTCTTCATTTTAAAGCTTCTTCTATGACTTTGTGGGACTCAAGCCAATACTTAGGCTTGTCATAGACTTGCTCCAACAGCTCCCCCTCAAGCCAAGTATGCTTGAGGTCTTCAATCTTCCAAGAGTACCTATAAACCAATCATAGCCTTGAATTTGCAAAGCTTTGTACCATCCAATGCTTTGGTTAGAATATCTGCACATTGTTGATGAGTGGACACATATGATAGTTGAATCTCTTTGCTTAGAACCTTCTCTCATACATAGTGATAATGAACTTCAATATGTTTAGTCTTGCATGAAAAATAGGATTAGCAGCCAAGTGAATAGAACTCATATTGTCACCAAAAATAGTTGGAGTTCCAAACTCCAATCCAAAGATCTTTGAATAATGTCTTCATCCACATAGCTTCCTGAGTAGCTATGGCAAGACCTCTGTATTCAGCTTCAGTAGAAGAGAGACCAACTGTTGTTACAAGGGTTGCCCATATTTTTTCTCATGCTATGGCATCCTTTAGCCCTCATGAAAGTACCTTCTTTTTGTAAATTAGGAGATGTCCATATGAACACTCTCCTAAAAACCCTTTTTGATATTTCCTCTAGTCTAAAGTATTGAAGCCTTTTTCCATGAAGTAGCTTTTTGGTACAAACTCAAAAACCCCACGTAGGAAATCTCACGCGCTCTCTCTCTCTAGGTGGTTTGTCCCATATCACATAAAGATTTCTTTTTGATTTTGCACATGTGGTCTTTTGACCACATGTTTTTATTCACATATGCCTCTCTTCTCTATATAAAGAAGAGCCTCATTTGTAAAAGGAGGTCCCTTGGCCATGGCCTTGGCCTCCATTTTGGTAATGGAAGAAGGTGTCATTTGCTACTCTCCTGTTTCCTTGTGTGCAAGGCGATGATCTTGGTGTATGGATTTGCATGTGTGTGTGCATGGTTGGGAGGATGTTCCCCTTTGCTCCTTGTGACGTTGGCCATTGTTGCCATTGCTCCATGAGCGTGGGTGAACCTCTCCTCTCATTCTTTGCCCCAACTTGGAGAAACCTCTCACTTCCATGTGAGGCGGTTAGGGTTGTTGTTCCCCATTTCTCAACAATTTGGCGCCGTTGCCGGGGACGTCGGCCTTTAGCCGTTGGTTTTTCCAAGTTTGCGTGTCCATACTTTGTGAGATGCACCTTGACACTTGGAGGAGGATGAATACGTGTGGCCTTCGGTTGGCCTAGGGTACCTCTCTTCTTTTAAATTTTTAGTGGTTTTAGTTCATTTTTTGTTTGTTGCATAAAAAACACCCCTAAACCTCTTCTCTCTCTCTCTCTTTTTCTCTCATATTCACACTCCCACACATTCACTTTGGCATCACTCTCACCTCTGCCGCCTCTTTCTCAGTGAGGGCCTTGAATGGAGGGATGGGTACATTCTCTCCTTGCCTCTTTCCTCTCTTTCCCTAAATATTTTGAGAAAATTCCCACAAAAAATGATGCCTTTTGAAAGTTGGGAACTTCAAAATTCCACGAACTCTCCTCTCTTCGTCAATTAGGGGATGAATGGTTAGATGCAATGGTTCATGGGATTCCTCATTTTTTGAGGCCCACGCATTAATATTCGTTTGAAAAAAATCTGGCATGTACATTGAAGTTAGTCACTAAGGACTGTGTGAGCGCATGTTAAGGCAGTACGTCTCTCTCTTAGTTAATGTGGAGGAAGGTATGGTGTCTTAACTATTGGGACGTGGTGTGCGCGTTAACAAAGTTTAATGCATATTTCTGCTTTTCCTCCTGCGTGTTGAGCTTCTTGTTTTCTCCTCGGCATGTTGAGCTATGCTCCATGCTCTGTTGAGTTTGCATCTCCTATCGATGCACGCGTCGGGGTTGAACATGGACTCCCCATATGATCTTTCTCTATGGCGGATGCCTCATTCATTGCCTGCATTGGACGAGTCAAGCTGCTGGTTTGCGCACATCTCTGTGGATACCAAGTGGTGGTCTATCAGTTCACTCATGTTCTGGCATCTGCCATGGAGCGTGGGCCTAGGTTTTCTCAAGCTCTACCGGGTGTTTGATGGGCCTTGAGTTGAGCTCTGCTCATCATCATCTAAGTTGTGCCATGTGTCAAAGGATGGCTCGCAGGCCTTCCCTCTACGTGATGTTGCTCTGCACGTTGAGAGATGCTCCGCAATGGCTCATTCTCTAGAGTTGTGGTTCGGGCCATGGAATGCCATGACAAGAATGATGATCTTGACACACGACCATTCTGTTGGGTCTACAGCTACTATCGATTTCTGAAACCTTCATTGGGTATACTTTGTAGAATGTCTTGTAGAAATTTCAAATACGCACTCTAGATGCACTATTCAGGTCATGACGCTATGCGAGTCAAGATGATATTGGCATGTTGTTAATTATACCACAGGAACAATGAAGATGAATGATTCACATAAACTTTTGCGGGGTTGCCATCTGTGATTTTTTTTGTCTTGATATAACAATGCTTTGTAATTCGTATCAATGATTTCATGCTCCCTTGTGCTTTCTCTACAGCATAGGAGTTGAGGTTTTCTCTCCTTATTTTTTGTTCAAAACTGCGCTGAATGCTTCCTATCACATTCTCATTCACCCTCGATGAAGGGGCTGAACTCCTTTACCCTCAGGAATGGATCGCCTGTTTTGCTTCTATTACTCTGCTAGGCTTGAGTGCTGAAGACTTAAGGCATGACTCTGAGGTAGAAGCCTTAGCATTGCGACAATCAAGATTTTGCAATGCAAAAGTTATTTTTTTTCTATGTTGAGTTGGGACATGATGTTTTAGTTTTTTACCATTACGTTGTGGGCCCGATTGCTATCATGGGAGAAAGATCTTCTTATAATTGTGAATGAATTTTGTGATGCTCCTTGTAATAGTTATTTATAAAGAGGATTTTTTTGATTATTATGAATGATTTTCTAAATGATTCTTGGCGTGGTGTTCCTCTGCTAGAAATTTGCAGGAAGCGGTAACTCTCTCCTTAGGAGTCAAAGGTATCACTGAACACGAATGCTTTGCCAACGGAATTACTATGTCACATGCACAACTGTGATAATTACACTTCATCTCACACCTACTCGCAGTATTTCGAGGAGAACATGTGTTTGCTTTGGAACAACATGAATCTATTTGGGTCCATATGTTCTTGTCTATGACGTCCAGTCACAGACTTCCATGCCTCACGCCTTGTCTCTTTCATGCTCGCAGACCATGCAAATGCCTCCTCTTAGGTTGCTTGTCAGCTTTACATTCTTCATAGTGCTTTTCATGTCCTTGAGGGCTAGCTCTCCGACTCTCTATCCAAACCTACCATTTCTGTGTGGATTATGTTTTCTTTGCTTATGAAAAGCAGATTTCTATGCCTCTTGAGTGTTGATTAAAGTCATATAGCCACTAAGGCAACTACTAAAGTATAAAATAAATGGCAGAGATATGAATGTCTTTCATGCTTGATCAACGAGGACTTGAGAATGGGTATTGTTGATGTTGCTATATAGATTTTATAAGGAGAATTTGGATATCCATTGCCGGTTTCGATTATTTGATTGTGTCTTGGAAACGAATCGTAGGATACCTAACCTTGAAGCTTTTCAGGTATAACCTTCCTCGTGGCTTTAGTCAATACTTAATCAGTTTTTACCTCATCCCCACGGTTTGAAGTTTGTTGATCATTTCTTTTGGGAATCTGTTTTCCTCTTACTTACCACTCTGAACTGTCGACTGCAGAGTAAACAAAGAAATAATCATTCCTAACCCTACCCAAGAAATTTAAAAACTTGAAAACAAACAACCCTAGGCGTGCAAGTTGAGCATATGTTCTTTTGATTATTGAATATAACGAGTCCACTGCTTGTGTATCCTTGGTTTTGTTCAAGGCTAGGAGAATAAATGGCCTAAGGATTTATTTCGTGCTTTATGAGGGTAGCGCTCTTTGTGTAAGGAAAGTTGTCATTTGCTAGTGGTTGTATTCTGTGTTGGTCAACCAAAACTTTTTGAGTTTTGCAAATGCTTTGAATAGATAGAATACTGGACGTTAAGTTTTGTCATTATGACATTTGATGACCGTTGAAGGTGGGCCAATCTCTAGACTACTTTGTCATGTCAACATGCATTGATACTCTATATCCCTAAAGCTAGGAATCTTGCCTCATGCCAACTCGTCTTAGCTATATTTAATAAGGTGCCTGATTTTTTGTTTAAGTTGATTCCTCTTGTCAGGGTTGTTGCCCACGTAGACTCGATTATTAGAGATAAGTCAAGGTTCAGGTTGGCCGAGTTTGTGATTGGTCCGCTTAAAAGACATGTATGGAAAAGTTTGTGGGTGCTCTGCTAAAAGTCCTCGCCTCAATGTATTAATACCATGCGGTTGGCTGATTATTGTAGTGCAGGGTTTAATGTTGACTTGCTTATGAAAAGAGAACATATTTCAATTTGAGCTTGCAGGTGCAAAATGCTTCCTAAGGTTGGGGGAGCTCACAACACTTACATTTGAAGGGACATAGTGGAGTGCTTAAATAGGAAATTTGCTTTTTGACTTATTATTTGGCTAAAGCAGGCATTCTTGTTGGTTGTTGCATGTCACCTATCGGTATTGAGAAATCTATCAATGACCATGCGTGTTAAAGCCTTTTTGATAGGCTTTGCCTTGTTGTTTGCCTTACTGTTCAGCTCGGGGTTATCATTAGGAAGCATTGAGAAAGTTGAATGTTTTTTGGTGTTCGTGGAGGCATTGGGCTTGTTTTTTATCTCCCCCAATATGAGATGAATGTCTTCATTCTAATTGCTCATCATGAATCTATCTTGAGTGTTACAGGTTGAAACAGAAGTTGATGATTGCTTGGATTTGTTGGTTGATCTTTTATAGAAGGCTATTATTATTGGAAGCTCACAACTCGCTTACCTTCTTATGTTCTATCATGTCTATTTGTGTTCACTTATGTTTAATGGAAAAGACGAGAGTGGTTTCATATGGTTGAGGAATGTGCTTGTTCTGGTTCATGCTTGAGTTTAGGGCCTGATATCATTTGGAGCAGATAATGGACTTCTCTAGGAGAAAACCAATTACATGGGTTTATGGTAGGCTTCGGGATGCCATGCTTCGTTTGTTGTTTGGTTTTAAATATCATATGTGCTTTCTGTTAGTTCTTGGAGTTGCAGGTTTTGAAGCCCCAGCAAGGGGTGATACACATGTTGATGCCTCTAGGCACCTCACATCTGTGCATTCACCCTATATATGATCTTTTTGCTTGATGGGAAACCTGCAGGGGACTAGAGCATGTTCATTCTTCTCCTTGGGGAAGGAGCCCCTTAAGAGGATTAAATAAGCTTTTCATAGTCATTGGAAATGAATAAATTGCTTATATGTTTGTGTGGTACAAAGGTCACAAGGGTATGAATATTGCTTTATGTTTTTATCCATTAACCCACTTATTGAAAATCGGATCCAAGATTGCACATCTTGCTACATGCTCATGCAACTCTCTTGATTCTACTATGTTTTCAATAATGCCTATACCTCAAAAAGTTCTTCATGATTTATTTAAAGGATATTTGCAGGTGAACATGCACATAGGGAGTTGAAATTTTTAGACCTGAACTAAATTAAATGTGAAGTCATGAATGAGTGATTGCTTTTTGCTAGGGAAGTAACTCTAGTTTCACAATGCTCATGTAAAAGGCTTATTCTGTATAAGGCATTACAGGCCAACAAACTTGGTACTTCAGCATTGATCCTTTTTACTTCCCACAAATGATTTGAAATTGTGCTTTGCAAAAATAATGCTGGATAAGGAGTTTGAATTTCATGAATGCATGCAAAACAATAGGAGTCATTATGTGATCTATTGTCTAATCATTTTGTGAGCATATAACACATGTTAAATTGCAAGCTTGTTGACTAGGTGCAAAGTATGAATGTTGGCAGGAACATAAGTTTACGTATTCAAGGCTATACATTGCAGAATATCACTTGTTTTTTTTGAGAGGGCTATTTTTTTCTTGGCAGGAGCAAGAAGCTTTTCATACAGAAGAGCAGATCTTGATGTTTTCTGAAATGAAAACTAAAAATGGAATTACATTTTGTGGTTGGTTCTTTTCAATATCAGTCTACTTGTTATGTATGTTAAATTTCAGGTATTAAAGCTTTGAAGAGAAGACACAATGGAGGAATGCTGGGCTGACTGCCCCCCAAGGGGATTGTGTCGCTCAGCAATATGGAGTTGCAGACTTGAAGATTGACGACTTGCTGATTCAAAGATTTGCAGCTTTGCACAATTCAGATTTGAACAGTTGCAGAGTAGCTGAGCGGAAGACTCAAAACTTGGACCAGTGCAGCAATATATGCGTCTCATTTCTCAGCTTTGTCGAGGGCGACAAAGTCTAGGAGGAGGAGGGTGTTGTTACAAGGGTTGCCCATATTTTTTCTCATGCTATGGCATCCTTTAGCCCTCATGAAAGTACCTTCTTTTTGTAAATTAGGAGATGTCCATATGAACACTCTCCTAAAAACCCTTTTTGATATTTCCTCTAGTCTAAAGTATTGAAGCCTTTTTCCATGAAGTAGCTTTTTGGTACAAACTCAAAAACCCCACGTAGGAAATCTCACACGCTCTCTCTCTCTAGGTGGTTTGTCCCATATCACATAAAGATTTCTTTTTGATTTTGCACATGTGGTCTTTTGACCACATGTTTTTATTCACATATGTCTCTTCTCTATATAAAGAAGAGCCTCATTTGTAAAAGGAGGTCCCTTGGCCATGGCCTTGGCCTCCATTTTGGTAATGGAAGAAGGTGTCATTTGCTACTCTCCTGTTTCCTTGTGTGCAAGGCGATGATCTTGGTGTATGGATTTGCATGTGTGTGTGCATGGTTGGGAGGATGTTCCCCTTTGCTCCTTGTGACGTTGGCCATTGTTGCCATTGCTCCATGAGCGTGGGTGAACCTCTCCTCTCATTCTTTGCCCCAACTTGGAGAAACCTCTCACTTCCATGTGAGGCGGTTAGGGTTGTTGTTCCCCATTTCTCAACACCAACTGTGGGTTGCTTCTTGGATGACCATCAAATAATCTTTGAACCTGCAAAGGTAAGATAACCTGAAGTGCTCCTTCTATCTTCCTTGGAGCCAGCCCAATCTGCATCAGAAAATAGCTTCAAACCTAAATCAGATACATAAGGATAATAAAGTCCTTCATTTATGGTTCCTTTGAGATACTTGAGAATCCTTTTGGCAGCATCCATATGTGGTTTCCTTGGTGTGTGCATAAATTGACTTAGCACACTCACACTGTAACATATATCTACTCTTGTCAATGTGGCATAGTTGAGACTACCCACTAGACTTTGATATGATGTGATATCCTCTATGAGTTCACCTTCATGTGAGCTCAATTTGTGATTGACCTCCATTGGAGTACCTGCAATCTTACAATCTTGCATCTTGAATTTTGCCAACATGTCCTTAATGTACTTTCTTTGAGTAAGAAACAAACCATGATCTTTGTAGACAACTTCCAAACCTAGGAAGTAGGTAAGTGAACCCAAATCACTTATCTTGAACTCTTCTCTCATCTGATCTTTGATCTTCTTCATACCATCTGCATCATTTCCTGTCAATATAATATCATCTACATATACACATAGGTAGATGATCTCAAAATTACTCTTTTTAATAAAGAGTGAAGGATCTGCCTTGCTTGGTTGAAAGCCTTTGTCCTGCAAGAATGAAACAAGCCTGAAATTCCAAGCTCTTGGAGCTTGCTTGAGACCATACAATGCTTTGTTAAGTTTACACACATAATCAGGATAAACTTGATTCTCAAAACCAGGTGGTTGTGCCATATATACCTCTTCTGTTATCCAACCATTCAAGAATGCATTCTTTACATCTAGTTGAAGTATCTTCCAATTCTTGGAAGATGCAATACTAAGCAAAACCCTAATAGTAGACATCTTTGCCACAGGAGAGAAAGTCTCCTCATAATCAATTCCCTGAGTTTGTGCAAAGCCTTTTGCAACAAGCCTTGCCTTATACCTGTTAATTGAACCATCACAATTCCTCTTGAGTTTATAGACCCATCTTGAGCCTATTACCTTCATGGATGAAGCCTTGGGCACCAAATCCCAAGTGTTGTTTTCCTCCAATGCTTCAATCTCTTCCTTCATTGCATGCTTCCATTCTGTTTTTGCTTTGGCCTCTTCAAAGGATGATGGCTCCTCTTGGTTTATGTCCTGTGCTATGTAGATAGAATGTTTAGTTACTAATGAGGCGTCAAACCCATACCTTTTTGGTTTTTTATTTTCCCTCATAGATCTTCTTAGGCCATGATGTGATGATTCTGCCTCATGTCCAAGTTCCTGCAATTTTGCTTTACCTTTAGACTTCCATGCTTTGATCTTTTCTATCTGAGATTCTTCATCATCCTCTGAGGTGTCTTGTTCTTCAATCTTTGGTTGTTCTCTACCAAGCTTTGGAAAATCTTCTTCAAGATTGTATGGTAAATTGACCTTCTTGCATGAATCTTCATACCATGAATTGTTCTCATCAAAAACTACGTCTCTGCTTACCAAGAATACTTTGTTGGTAGGGTTGTATAACATGTAGCCCTTTGATTGTTGTCATATCCAATAAATACACACCTTTCTGCCTTTGGATCCATCTTGCCTCTAACCTGTGAAGGAACATGAGCAAAAGCAATACATCCAAAAATTTTACAATGATCTAAACTTGGTCTTCTTCCATTCCAAGCCTCATATGGAGTCATCCCATCAAGGGATTTTGAAGGCAACCTGTTAATCAAGTAAGTGGCTGTAGATATAACCTCAGCCCATAAATAATCAGGTAAATGCTTTTCATTTAACATAGACCTTGCAGCTTCAACAATTATCCTATTCCTCCTTTCTACCACTCCATTTTGCTCAGGAGTGTACCTTGTAGTTACCTCTCTTTTGATTCCTCTTTCTTGAAGAAAAGAATCAAACTCATGGAAGAAGTATTCTCCACCTCCATCTAACCTTAGCCTTTTTAGTGATTTACCTGTTTGATTCTCCACAAGAGCCAAATATCTTTTGAAACATGAAAAAACTTCATATTTGTGTTTCATAAAGAATAGGATAGTCCATCTGCTGCAATCATCAATAAAGAAGACATACTACCTTGAACCAGATATTGAAGCTTCCTTGCTAGGTCCCCATACATCTATATGAACCAACTCCAAGAGATCTCCATGCATATAACCTTTCTTCATGAATGGTAACCTGTGAGACTTTCCAAATTGACATGCACTACACTTATAAATCATTTGTTGTTTTGATAAGTTAGGGAGTCCAAGTACACTTTGGTCCATGCAAATTTGCTTTAATGACCTTTCACCAATATGTGCTGACCTTTTGTGCCATACTTCCAACTCTGTGAGTGTCTGACTACCATAATTAAAGACAGCAATGTTTCTAGTGTCTTGTAATTCAAATGTGAACAATCTACCTATCTTTTCACCTTTTGCAATTTTTCTGAACCCTTGACTTGGATCTTCAACAAATGCTCCTGCCTTTGTGAACCTGACTTGCAACCCTTTCTCTACTATCTGCCCAACACTTATCAAATTCTTTGTAATGGTAGGGACATAGAGTACCTTACTGAGTAGGTTGATGTTTCCATTAGGTGCTTTGACATTGCCTATTTTCTCCACAGGATGTTTTGTATCATCTCGTGTTTGTACCTCATGCTTATTCCTTGGATCTTCTAAATCTGATAGGAGTGCCACATTTCTTGCCACATGATTTGAACAACCTGAATCTATGTAGAAAACATGCTCATCAGATTTACCTTGTGGCATAGCCATGTTCATGATCAATAATGAATCCTCTTTGTTTGAATCTTCTGTGTAGTTATTGTAGTCTCTCCTTCCTTTGTAGACTCCTTGATAGTTTGAATGATTGTAGTTTTTGTAGTTGCCATGGTAGTTGTTGAACCTTCCTCTTGAGTAGCCATAACTTCCTCTATTGTATCCTCTTCCTCTTTGATTCCTGGAATTCCTAAAGAAATTTTCAGTTGTATGATTAGTTAATCCACAAATAGAACATGAGTTGGAGTCTTGGGATCTCCCCCTGCCTTGTCTACCTCCTCTTCCTCTACCTCTGCCATGTCTTCCTCTACCTGCATAGTTAGCTTGATATGTACCTGCTTCATCATCCACTTTCTTTGTCTTTCCTTTGTTATCTTTGGACTTGCTTTTATCAGTGTATAAAGTTGAAGATTGATTACCTTTAGAGATTTCTCCATTTTTTATAAGCTTTGCCTCTTGAGTAAGTAGTTGTCCAATGAGTGTATTGAAATCGGGTACATGCATGTCCATGTACGAATCCATAGCTATGGTGAATGCTTCCCACTTTTCATCTGCCTTCAAGCCATTGATGACCTGCCTTACAATTTGCTCTTCATCTATTACCTCTCCAATGCTTCCCAACTGATCTGCTATGTCCTTGAGCTTTCTGATAAAATCATTCACATTTTGTTTGGGAGCCTTCTTGAGAGTTGTGAAATCCAGCCATAGTTGATGCTTCCTAGCTTTAGTACTTGAAGAAAAGAAAGCTTAAAGTGCATCCCACACTTCCTGAGATGTCTTACAACTTCTAATGTGAGGCAACAAAAAATATGAGATAGAGTTGAGGAGATAAGACCTTGCAAGTGCATCCTTGGAGCACCATGTGCTCAATCTTTCTTGCTCTTCTTGTGTTGGTTGACTTTTATTCCTGAAACTTGGCATAACTTCATCTCCAGCCACATAACCATATAAACTTCTACCTTGGAGATAAGCTTCCATTCTTAATGACCAAGCTGAGTAGTTACCTCTGTCCAATTTGTCAATGGATGAAGGAAATCCATCTGCCATGTCCAACCTTGCTCTGATACCACTGTGAAGAGATGGATAGGTATGTGCTTGAAGATGAAGAGGTGTTGCAAAATCCATGGTCTACACCAGCCAAATGAACTCCAGGAGTATATGGTGGGCCCTTTTAGCTTGCCAATGGATGTATTAGACACCCTATGTACCTTGGAAGATCACTCTCAAAAAGATAGATCAAAACAGGTAAGTTGGAGTTAGCTCAGAGGTGAAAACTTGCTATTCTTGGTTCATACACCTGTCTAGTGTTTTACATAATTCTCTGAGCACAGCAACAATTAGCTTAATTCCTCTTGGGAAAGTCTAGGTAACTTAAAGAGCTAACTTTCAAGAGTAATCTCATCAAAAATAATAAACCACACACTGAGAATGAGTTTTAACAAGTGATGACATCATCCCAATTTTCACGGGCTACTACAGAAATAGACCAGTGAGCAGCAAAATCAACATAACTCAAAATGTAGGAATCCAATGATTATGAAAATTTGTATGGTTATCCAGACAGTAAGTTGAATCCAACAAGCTTTAAATCACTGAATTTGGATAAGTAACCACTGAGAAATGGCTCTGACAAGATGAGTGAAAAAGTCAGGTACCTGACAGAGAAGTGAAAATCCACAAACACTGTTGACTTCAACTGAACATAACTGAAGGTTGCAACATCCAAATCAAATGAAAATTGGTGAGCATATATTAGACTTATAGAGATAACTTTGCCACGTTAAATCACTGAAAATGATGCACCAAGCTTAGAGAAAACATCTCTGCAAGCTGACTAAGAAAAACTGAGAGTAATGGCAGTGAGTAGTACACTTCACAAGAACATGGAAAGATGAACTCAAATAATCATGAAAATGAAAGTATATTGCTTGTACAATACAATGACTTACTGATACATATGTGTGCCTTGTAATCACACCTTGATATGGCATAAAGCTCAGCTCTTGGAGGTCTTCACATAGGTCTCTCTAACCACGACTAAAAATGCCATCTATTTATAGTTGAGTTTAGCAGGCTAACTTCCCTCAATCACTCTCCAATCAATCAATGATTGATTTGATTCTCTACCTACCACAAATCACGAATTCGTGGCTCCTCTTTCCCTTTTTGATCAAGTGGACTCAACCACTTAAGATTCTCTCACTTTTACATTAAGTAAACTCTTCAAAAGTTATAAGAGGTAGTTCACAAGTGAACTTTACATAGTCTTCATTTTAAAGCTTCTTCTATGACTTTGTGGGACTCAAGCCAATACTTAGGCTTGTCATAGACTTGCTCCAACACGATTGGCTCATGCCATCATGAAGGCTCGACTGGACCATTGCGACGGTCTCACACCGTCATGATGGTTCACTTGAGCCATCGCGATGGTCACTGACCATTGTGACGATCCCGTCGACCCCACGCCATCGCGACAATCCCTTGCCACATGTCAAGATAGACCATCCTGACAATACCAGGTATGCCATCGCGACGCTTCAAAGTTGGACCATCACGATTGGCTCAAGCCATCACGCCTCGTGACCATCATGACGGGCTCATGCCATCGCGATTGCTCGCCAGATAGACCATCATGACGCTTCATTTAGACCATCGCGATTGTACCACGCCATCGTCATGGTTCACCTGAACCATTGCGATTGTCTCAGACCATCGCAATTGTCCACCCAAAATGCCAAATTTAGGGTTTAATTTTTTGGGCTAATTTTGAGGCTATTTTGAAAACAATTTTGGGTGGTTACACTCATTAGAGACTCCTTAGCTCATAATTGAAGAAAAACATGTCTGTCAATTTTGACCCTCGAGGGCCTAAACGTTATATCTTTTTCATACGAAGTTAGTTTTTTGAGCTTTATAGCTCATTAGAAAGCTCTTTACGAGTACTACGTGACCCATCATTGGTTTTTAGATAAGAAAATTTGACGTTGACCCATCATTGTTGGGACCAGGAGAGAAAGGGGGCATTTGGAAAAAATTTGGGCCAAAAAGAAAGGGACCTTATCTAAACACTGGATTTTTACAGGTCTAGCAAGGGCTATCAAAGGCAATCAAGGCACGGCATTCAAGAACGCAAGGCCTGGGAAGTGCGACTTCTTGGGCATCAGAGCAATCAAAGGAGCTGACTCGAGGTTGGAACAATACTCAACCCCCTTAGCCAATTATTATCTTAGGCTAAACGTCTAGCATTGTGGATTACAGATCATAGGAACGCAGCAAGTTCAAGAGACTTAATTTTTCAAGTTCAAGAATAAGAGAAAAGTGTGTGATACGAAAACCTTAAGGAAAGAACTTAAGTCTGACGAAACGAGAACTCAAAAGTGCAATGAAAAGTCGATTCCTGATGTATATAGTGGGACAAGACAAGAACTTAAAGGAATTTAAAAAGAAACATGCAAATAAAGAACAAAGAGATATTGACAATCAGAGAGTGCCAGGAAGTAAATTCATGAACCTTAGATCGGGCAAGCATATAGGTAAGTCAAACCGATGAAGCCTTAGATCATCAGAAGCAAGTGTAGGAACTACTTCATGTTCGTGGGCTCAACAAATGAATAGCTACCCTTACAAGTTGGGCTCGGATACCAGTGAATCAAAAATGGCTTTTAGTACAGAAAGACCAGAAGGAGGGTTAAACATAACATATTTGGAAAGACCCGAAGGACCCTATAGAACTCAATTGAAATATGTTCGAACCAACCACTTAGGTGCTCGCATCTATGAGGATGGTTTGCAAAGATCAGTGGTGCAATTGCACAATCCCGTCCAACCCATTGGATTGGATCATCGAGTGGTGAAATTCGAGAGAGACACATACATAGACAAGGAAGGAACAATGTACATCATAAGTACTTAGCTAAATCATACCAATGAGTTTGGTGTAGTTTAGTTACATATGGAAGCGAGATCCTAAGGAAAAGAGCCATTAGGAGAAGAACCTAGGACACCTAGAGGGAAATCTGTACTAACAAGAGTACTAATCCAAGATTGGATCCCTTAGGACAATAGTAGCATAGAATTGTTTTTGAATAAGGAAACCGACGAAGCATTTTGGAGGTACAGGATGGAACAACCTAGTGAGGTAGGCTCCATCATGATCTATGAATTTAAGGACCTAGATACACTTGGAAAGGTGGTATACCTAGACGATACTTCAAAACAAGTTTTGTAGTACGAGACCATGCAATAAATACCTACACATGGAGAGGCGAGTTAGTCTTCCCTCCATCTCGAACAAATGTAAACACGAGCCATTAGGGTGCTGGAACATCCTCAGCCCATGGTACTCAAAGAGAGAGGAACAAAGAAAGACCAAAAGTAAGTTTCACTCATCCCATAGGGAGAGATAGAACCATCATGGACACCGATAGAGTGGAAAGACAAAGGGAACCCAGAATACCAGGTGGTAGAGATGATTTTCCTCTACTTAGACCATGTGAGCACCCCAGGATATTAAGATCCACTCAATTAGTAAAGTCAATGAAAAACTACTTTTATGGGACAGGAGATCCCTATGATCATAATGCAGAATTTAAGCAAGTATTAAGAGCAGAACAAGTAGAAGACATGTTCACACAATACAATGCATTTGGATTAACATTAAAGAACACGACTTTAACTTGGTTCTAACCATTGCAACAAAGGCAATTTAGAGATATCCATCACTTGTTACACTCATTCATCATAGAATTCTTTAAAAGTGGAATCAAGCATGATACATCTTCATTGATTCTCCGATGCAAGAATTACCCTCATAGGCCAAACAAGTGTCATTGTTTTTAGATGGCCTCTTGAGCTCTAAACTACGCTCCTATGTATACTCAAAGGAACCCATAATGCTAGAGCGATGTGTAAGAATTCGTGTAGACATTGAGGACAACCTTGGAGACGAGTTGGAACTCTCAAAAGTCTATAAGGACTCAGATTGTTCATCTCTAGCATCCTCAAAATTGTCTAGCTCAATAGAGGACCTAGCAGAAAAAGTGGCCTAGAAACTAGGAGTTTCTAGTAAACAGATGCCTAGGTTGACAACAAACATGCGTTGTTACACCTATGGTGGTGATCATATGGCAAATGTGTGTCCCAATGCAACACAACCACAAGCCAACCCTAGTGGCCAATACTGTACGATTGAGAGACCATACACGAATCACACGACCCAAGACTGCCCATACAACAAACAAGTAGTACGACAGAACTACCTGTAAGCATACCCCCAACCAAGGAGATATCAAGGTCAATATAATGCTCAACCTCATTACTATAGGCCTCCTCAAAACTATCCTTATCAGGCTCATCAGAGACCTCAACCTTTTTTAGCTCATCAGCCACCCCCACCAGCTAATGCTATCATAGTGAAATATGCTATTGTAGAAGAGAACCTCAATAGGGCTTTGGTGCCTTCTTAACCCCTGATCACAAAAAGTGGCCCTAATTCTAATAGTTTTGACTCTACTCATGTAGATAGTCCACCAACATATTACACAGTCACCAAAACATGGGGAAACACTATCCAGCATGTTCCTTGATGATGAAGACATGTCTGCAAGAGGAGTCTCTATGGATACATATCAGGAGATGAGGAGATGTCCATATTCAGAAGCAAAGGTCAACCTACAAGAGAAGAGCTAGAAATACTCAACTCATGGTATACCAAAGATGCTTTAGCAAGGTCATATCTACATAACTCTATTTCTAACTTCCTTCTTCCTCACATTAGGAATTGTAAAACTTCCCAAAAGACTTGGGATACATTATCGTCATATTTCTCTTCCAATACAAGAGCTAGAAAAAATCAGTTGTGGATTGAGTTTACTACTCAAAGGAAGCAACCTAAGCAGAATGTTTCAGCGTATGTGACCAAGGTAAAAGATGTGGTTGATCAATTGGCAAGCATAGGAGAGGAGAATGAAGAGGAGAAAATAGTGACACAAATAATCAATGGCATCAAGGCAGACGATAAGTGGGAAGCTTTTCCCGATCTTACCACTCTCATGGGACAACTCTTTACCCATGAAGCCAAGCTCAACGAAAATGGAGAACCGTCAAGAGGTAACAACTCTTTTGCCCTATACACAAATAAAGGAAATTCTAAAGATAAAGGAAAGAGCAAATGTCGTGCTTGTCAGTTTGGTAAATCACACAGGTTACCCTTTACAAAGAAAGTCTATATGCATGAGGATTATTTGGAACTTGTCCACACAGATGTGTGGGGATGAAGCAAGGACCCTTTAATTTCAAGCTCAACGTACTATATGTCATTCATTGATGATTTCAATAGGTGAACTATCTTGTATTTCATGAAACATAAAGATGAAGTGTTCAGTTGCTTCAAGAAGTATCTTGCACTTGTGGAAAATCAAACAGGGAAAATCCTAAAGAGAATAGTGAGATGGAGGAGGTGAGTACTTCTCCAATGAATCTGATGCATTTTTGCAGGACACATGTATCAAAAGGGAGATTACTACAAGGCATACTCCTTAGATAAATAGATTAGTAGAGAGGAGGAACAAATCAATTGTGGAAAGAGCTAGATCAATGCTTAATGAAAAGAAGTTTCCAAATTATTTGTGGACAGGTTCTACTGCCACTTACCTTATTAACAGGTTATCTTCTAAATCCCTTGATGGGATGACCCCCTATGAGGCATGGCATGTTAGGAAACATCACTTGAACATTGCAAAATATTTGGTTGTGTTGCCTTTGTGCATGTTCCATCTCAAATTAGAGGTAAGTTAGACCCTAAGGCAGAGAAATGCATCTTCATAGGATATGATTTAAATTAGAAAGGATACAGGTTTTATCATCCATCCAAGAAAGGATTTATGGTCAGTAGAGATGTTGCGTTTGATGAGAAAGATTCTTGTTTTGAAAGTGAATGCAGGGGGTCAAATTTCCATATCACTTGGAGGAAGAATTTCCAAGCCTAACCAAGGAGGATCCAAGCACAATTGAAGACATCAAATCAGATGATGAGGACACCATCAAATTATAAGAGTTCAAAGCATGGAAATCAAAAGGAAAGGCCAAGAAAAAGAGGTTGGAAGACATACCTGAATCATCTGACCAAGTAGTAAGAAGGTCACAAAGAGAGAGTAAGAAGCCAATCAAATATGGGTATGATACTTCATTAGTTACTAAGCATTCCATTTATCTTACTAAGGATTCATCACTTGAAGAACCTTCTTCGTATGAAGAAGCAAGTACCAAAGCAGAATGGAAGGAATCTATGGATGAAGAAATAGAAGCACTCTAGGAGAATGACACTTGCGAGCTAGTACCCAAGAAAGCATCAATGAAGGTAATTGGTTCTAGGTGAATTTACAAATTCAAAAGGAACTCAAATGGATCCATAAATAGGTATATAAATCTATACTTGTGGCTAAGGGTTTTGCACAAACCCAAGGAGTTGATTATGAAGAGACCTTCTCACATGTGGCTAAAATGCCAACCATCAGAGTATTGGTAAGTGTAGCTGCATCTAGAAATTGGAATATGTAGCAACTAGATCTGAAGAATGCTTTTCTCAATGGTTGGAATTCAGAGGAGGCATACATGGTTCAACCTCCTGGTCATGAAGATTCAAGCAAGGGTTAAGTTATGTATGAAAATTCAACAAAGCTCTTTATGGTCTGAAGCACGCACCTAGGACATGGAACCATAGGTTAACAACATACCTTTAAGATCAAGGATTCATGATGAGCAAGGCAGATTCTTCTCTATTTGACACGAGAAGCAACTCAAAAATGATATACTTATGTGTATATGTTGATGACATCATTCTTATAGGTATTGATGCCAATGGCATCAAAAAAATAAAAAACCAGATGATGCAGGAGTTCAAAATTAGTGATCTAGGATTTTTGAAGTATTTTCTTGGACTTGAGTTAGTAAACATTAACTCTGGAATTTACATCACTGAAAGAAAATATGTGCAGGACATAAGTTCCACTTGGAGAATGCAAAGGTAGCTAGCACCCCTATGGAGGTAAATCATAAATTGAGTGCTCATGAAGGTTATTTGCTTGAAGACATTGCAGGTTATCAAAGCCTATATCTTAACAAGAATTGATATATCTTATGGAGTAAGTGTTCTGAGTCAATTCATGCATAAACCTAGAGCATCTCACTTGGAAGCTACCAAAAGAATTTTGAAGTATCTCAAAAGTACTCAAAATCAAGGTCTTTACTTCCCATACACATCAGATTAGAACATTAAGCTATACTCAAGTGCAGATTGGGCAGGTTGTAAGGATGACAGAAGATGTACTTCTGGGTATCTTTCTTTCACAGGTGATAAGCCCATTTCATGGTCTTCCAAGAGCAACTAACAGTTTCTCTATCTTCAATAGAGTTTGAATACAGGGCATTAGCCAATGCTACACAAGAAGCTATTTGGATTAGATTGCTCTACTCAGACTTAGGACTTCACACTCATTCACCTATGATCTTTGGTGATAACGCAAGCTCATTGCATCTTGTAGCCAATCCCATTTATCATGCAAGAACCAAGCATATAGAAGTACATTATCACTATGTTAGAGAGAAGCTATTAAGCAAAGAGATTCAATTGGCATATGTATCCACAAACATGCAATGTGAAAATTTATTAACCAAAGCACTTGATGGTACTACGCTTTGCAGGTTTAAGACTATGATTGGATTGTAGGACATTCAAGAAGATTCATGAAGAAGTGCAAGCCAAGATGTTTGGCTTGGTGGGGAGTTGTTGGTGCAGATGTCCAAGCCTTCACATTTGGCTAGGCATGGAAGAAAACATGTGCAACCACTTGATGAAGCATGTGAACCATAGCTTATAATTGTTTCATCGTTCACCATTGTAAAAGATTTTGACCTTGAAAGAATCTTGTAAATCCATATATCTCGTGGAATTAGGAGAGGGATAAGTTACGAGTTTCAATGAAGGAATAACTCCTCAATCATCGGGATCACTTTTTAGTTGGAGCCAAACTTGAATTCAAATTCAAATTTGGAAGAGAACTCATTATAAAAGCTATTGTATAACGTGCAGCTAATGTGGTCTCATTGAGAACTCTCCTAGTGGTCATTTGTAAGACTTGAGCAGCTGTTGGAAGCAGTCAGAGGCACAGACGCCACAGAAGCATGTGAAGACGAAGCAGGGAGCCAGTCGGATCAATTTTTTAAACAAATATATTTCTTATTAATTCTCCAAACATTCAACAGTGATTATTATCACTAATTGTAACATATGTATCATAAGAAAACCCCATTTTGTAATCCATAGCTCCATTTTGTGCAAGCCGAGGAGTCCTCGAGCTTGAGGAGCTTAGGTAGAATGCGCGTACCAATTTTCGTTATTTTTAGACATCGTTTACCCTTCCAAATAGCATCTAGGACCTATTTTTTAAGTAGGCCGGTCACTAGATGTGAAACCGGTCAAAACTAGTCTAGAAACTATAAAAAGAGCTAGAGAGCTCATTTTTGGGGTGGGTTCATTTTGGTTAGTGTGAGCATAGAGCTAATTTGAGCTTGTAAGAGTATTCTTGAGTAATAGAGCTAATTTCCCACCTTCCATTGTGTCTTGCTTGTCTCTTCATTGTGTGTGTGTATGTGTGTGTGCATCTTTGTGCTTCTCACCTTCACTCTCACATCATCTCACGTTCACGATCTTCCTATCACTCCTACCTCTCCCTCGGATTGACATTAAGGAGGTGAAGCTTCTTAACGTGGTTCTCACCATTGTGCTAGAGCAACACCAAATTTGGCGCCGTTGCCGGGGATCGAGTCTAGGACGAATGTGTGATGGTAAGAGTATAGCAAGAAGTGGCGTTGGAAGGTAAAAATTTCAGTTTTTGTTGTTGTTTTTACTTAGTTTTTAGTGTTTTTCACCTTCCCCATACTCCATCTTCATCATCGCATCATCATCTCCATTTCCAAAAAAATCAGAAAATTCACCATATCCACCCATTCACCTCATTTCCCCTCATTTGTGCACGCGAGAGAGCGAGAGAGAGTTTTTGCGCTTGTATGCACTTGTGTTTTCTTGAGTTTTCTTGCAGGTACAGAGCTTCAGAGCATCAGGAAAGCTTCCAAAAGGTAAAAAATGTACTTTCTGTCAGAAATTTCCGACTGTGTCGGACCATCGCGATGGTCCGCCAAGTTCGGATTTTGAGGTAGGCGACCACACCACGAGGTAGGCGATCCTTGCGCACACACGGCACCATAGTTGCATTTCAAAAATTCGTCATTTGGTGGACCATCGCGATTGGCTCGGACCATCGCGATTGTGTCACACCATCGCGATAGGCTCACGCCATCGCGACGGCTCGGCCGGACCATCGCGACGGTTCGCTTTTTCGGACCATCGCGACGGTTCACTTGAGCCATCGCGACGGTCCACTTGGACCATCGCGACGGTTCATTTGACCCCGGACCATCGCGATTGGCTTATGCCATCGCCACGACAGTGCCACATGTCACGATAGACCATCGCGACGGTTCAACTTTTGGACCATCACGACAGCCCAAAATCGGACCATCGCGATTGGCTCAAGCCATCGCATCGCGGACCATCGCGACGGTTCACTTCGGACCATCGCGATTGTCCACCGTTGACCGTTGACCGCGCCATCGCGATTGTCCGCCCGATCACGCCATCGCGACGGTTCACTTTTTGGACCATCGCGACGGTTCGACCTCACGCCATCGCGATCGTTCACTTCGAGCCATCGCGACGGTTCACCTTTTCGCGCCATCGCGATTGTCCAAATCCCGCGCCATCGCGACGGTTCGCTCGGACCATCGCGACGGTCCCAGACCATCGCGATTGCCCACCCCCATCGCAAATTTTGGACTTCAATTTTTGACCAATTTTGAGGGTATTTTTGAAAAATTTTTGGACCATTAGACTCATAGGAGACCCCTTAGCTCATATTTGAGGGAAAACTGGATTGTCAATTTTTACCCCCCAGGGCCTGAACGCTCATAACTTTTTCATCCGAAGTCCGTTTTTTGAGCTTAATAGCTCGTTAGAAAGCTCGTGACGAGTACTACGTGACCTCAACTGTTTTTTTCATAAAGAATACATCTATTTTTGGATAAGCTATTTTGAGGTTCACCTAGTCTGGGACTAGGAAGTCAGGGGGCACACATTGAAAATTTGAGCTTAAAAGGTGTATATACTCAAGTGTTTGATCACCTTGTGAATTGGTCTAACATTGGAATTTTCCAGGTCTAGCAAAGGCAATCAAAGGCTAGCAAGCAAGGCAGTGAAGACAGCAGAGCTTGGGAAGCACGGCTTCTTAGGCAACAGGGCATCAGAGCAACCAGAAAAGCCGACTCGAGGTTGGAAGATTACTCAACCCCCTCAGTCAATTCTTAGCTTAGGCTAAACGGTAGTTGTGGATTAACGACGATAGGAACGCCTCAAGTTCAAGCTACTTAATTCTTTCAAGTTTAAGACTACAAGTAAAGGTGTGTGTGACGCGAAAACCTAAAGAAAAGAACATAAGTCTGACGGAACGAGAACCCAAAACTATAACGGAAAGTCGAATTCCTGACGCATATATTAAGACAAGAATCCAAAGAAGAATTAAAAAGAATCAAGGAAGTAATCACAAAGGACCATTGACGATCTAAGTGTGTAATTGAGTGAGCAAGGAAGGAAATTAATGAACCTTAGATCAGGCAAACATATAGGTAAGTCGGACAGAAGAAGCCTTAGATCATCAGAGGCTAGTGTAAGAACTACCGCTCGATCTTGGGCTCAGCAATTGAATAGCAATTACCCCTACGAGAGCTCAGAGACAAGTGAATCAGAAATGGCATTTAGCACAGACAGACCAGCAGGAGGATCTCATGTAGCATACTTAGAAAAACCTGAAGACCCCTATAGAACGCAATTAGAGTTCCTCCGAACCAACCGACTAGGTGCTCGCATCTATGAGGATGGTTTGCAGAGGCAAGTGGTGCAACTGCACAACCCTGATCAACCCATTGGATTGGAAAGACCAGTGGTGAAGTTTGAGAGAGACGCTTACATAGACAAAGAAGGAACCATGTACGTACTAAGTACGCAGCCAAACGATACTAATGAGTTTGGCACAATCCAATTAGAGACGGACGCGAAATTTCAAGGAAAAGAACCGTTAGAAGAACCTAGAACACCGAGAGGGAAATCCGTATTAACGAGAGTAATCATCCCAGAGTGGATCCCTCAAGATAACAGGAGCACCGAGTTGTTTGTAAACAAGGAGACAGATGAAGCCTTTTGGAGGTACAGAAAGGAACACCCTGGTGAGATAGGCATCATTACAATCTATGAATTCAAGGACCCAGATACACCTGGAAAGGTTGTATACCTGGATGAGACTTCAGAAAGAGTCTTTGTGGTGCCTGAGCGCGCTAAAAACACCTACACTTGGAGAGGTGAATTGATATTCCCTCCATCCAGAACGAACATAAATACAAGTCAACAAGGGGCAGGAACATCCTCAGCCCATGGAAATCACAGAGAAGGGAATCACGAGAGACCGGAGGTAAGCTTCAATCACCCCATAGGGAGAGATAGAACAACCTCGAACACTAATAGAATGGATAGACAAAGAGATCATGGAATACCAGGTGGTAGAGATGATTTTCCTCTACCTAGACCACGCGAACACGCAAGAATATTGAGACCCACTCAATTAGTAAAATCAATGAAAAATTATTTTGATGGGACAGGAGATCCCTATGACCATGTCGCAGAATTCAAGCAAGTACTAAGAGCAGAACAAGTCGAGGACATGTTCACGCAGTACAATGCATTTGGACTAACGTTAAAGAATACCGCTTTAACTTGGTTCCAACCACTGCAACAAAGGCAGTTTAGGGACATCCATCACTTTTTAGAGTCATTCATCACTGAATTCTCTAAAAGTGGAGTTAGACATGACACGTCTTCATTGATTCATAGCTTTAAACAAACCCCTCAGGAGACAGTTAGATTGGCAGGACGTAGGTTCACACAATATGTTGAACGATGTCCAATGCAAGAGCTACCCTCACAAGCGAAGCAAGTGTCTTTGTTTTTAGATGGCTTGTTGAGCGCTAAACTACGCTCCTATGTGTACCTAAAAGAACCCAGAACGCTAGAGGAGTGTGTAAGAATATGTATAGACATTGAGGACAACCTAGGAGAGGAATTAGAACTCTCAAAGGTCTATAAGGACTCAGATTGTTCTTCTCTAGCATCCACAAAATTGTCTAATTCGATAGAGGACCTAGCAGAAAAAGTGGCCCAAAAACTAGGAGTTTCTAGTAAACAGGTGCCCAAGCTACCAACTAATGTACGTTGTTACACTTGTGGTGGAAATCATTTGGCAAATGTGTGCCCCAATGCACCTCAACCTCAAGCCAACCCTAGTGGCCAATATTGCACAATTGAGAGAAGATACACAAATCATACGGCTCAGGACTGCCCATACAACAAACAAACCGTGAGACAGAACTACCCGCAAACATACCAGCAGCCAGGTAGGTATCAAGGCCAATACAATGCTCAGCCTTATTACTATAGGCCTCCCCAGAACTACCCATACCAGGCTCAACAAAGACCTCAACCCGTCTTAGCTCAGCAGCCACCCCCACCAGCGAATGTCATCTCAGTCAAATACGCTGCTGCAGAAGAGAACCTAAGTAGGGCCTTAGTGCCTTCTTCACCCTTGATCACCGAAAGTGACCCGAACTCAAACAGTTTTGACTCTACTCATGTAACTAGTCCACCCGCTTATTACACGGAGTCACCAGAACATGTGGAGACATATCATTATGATAGTCCACCAATGGAACCTAGTTGGGAGCCAGACTATACTAATGTGATGTACGCAAACCCAAACCCACGGCCCCAATTGAGACAACAGAGACCACAGGGCCCTAGAGGACCATGCTTTAGGTGCCAAGGAGATCATTTCATTAAGGACTGCCCACATCCCCCAATAGCAAGGCAATCACAGTACTATAGCATCCAAGGCTTTTGTGCCGATTGTGGCAAAGAGCACATAATCAGAGATTGTCCTAAGAACCCAGTTAACGCTTCGAATGTGACACCGATCAACGTGATAGGTATTGTAAACAAAGCAGATGGATCCAATACTACGTACGTGCCTATCCAAGCTATAATCAGAGCCCAGGCGCTCTTACAAAACCAACAGCTCAATCAAGAGAAAGTAGCCGAAACTAGTGAAGTTGCAGAATCGAGTAGTAAAAAGACGAAATCTTGGAAAGATTCCAGAGAAAGAATAAAGAGAAAATGGAGTAAAAAGATAAGTGAGTTGGAAGGAAGTCTAAGAGAATCTAGAGCCAAAATACAAGAATTGGCTTCACAAGAATCAAACCAAGAAATCCCAGCTCAGAAATCAGGATCAGTCTTAGCGGAACCCATACCGGAAGATCTAGACATGATGTTTCGTGCATATCAGGCTAGAATAAAAGAGGGACCTCAAGTCACGGAAATGAGTAAAAACTACCCTCGAGCTGATCTAGAAATTGAGAGAACTAAACTTTGCATGAAGATGGTAGAACTAGCCCAAGCGTTGTTCGAAGCCTCTAGATATCTTAATTGGAATAACATGGCAAAACCGGAACTACACTTTCAAGGACTAATGGAGAGGCTAGAACACTTGATAGAAAGCAAAGAGAAAAAGGATCAGCATAGGAACCCTATTGTCCCAGAGACACAGGAAAGGAATGCACCATCCCTGTCTCAAGTACCCAATACAGAAAGTCAAGACAATTTGTCTTCCATACATAGGTACTCACATGAATTCTTAAGAGAAATACAAGAAGAGAAATGGAGAAAAGAACAAGGAACTCATCCTCCTATTCAAGAAATAAACGACTTGCAGGAACAATTTCCCCAAGACATCCCCTCTATATATGATGATGTAGAGGTGGAACAACTGAGTGAACCCACAGGATTTGAGTCTAATTCTCTACAAGAATTACCTCAGTTCACAGAGCCTTGGGAAGCTAAGTCTATTAGTATGAGAGCACCCACGATAATAGTGAGGAATGAAGAATCAGTGATCCCTAGGAACACGGAAGTGATCAAGAACACTAAAGTACAGTGTAATCTCACCCTGGAGGAAGTGTTAAAGGTAAAACCAGAATTGTGGAAGCACGTAGCAAATCAAGTCCCTGAGCTAGCTACCACCCCCTCTCAGAGAGGATCACATAAGAAGGTAC
Source organism: Ceratopteris richardii (assembly GCA_020310875.1). Classification (NCBI taxonomy): domain Eukaryota; kingdom Viridiplantae; phylum Streptophyta; class Polypodiopsida; order Polypodiales; family Pteridaceae; genus Ceratopteris; species Ceratopteris richardii. The sequence goes on from MU260063.1 coordinate 915,513, forward strand.
CAGAGATACCCGTGGAAAAGATTGGAGACGTAAGCGAAGGAGAGGAAGGTAACACATATCTTCCAATAACCCATCAGGGCTACACCACGAAAGCCATCTTAGATTCAAGAGCCGGAGTAGCTATCGCTACTACCGCCTTATGGAAACGTTGGGGTAAGCCAGCACTCAGACCCACCAGGATGAAGCTACAAATGGCCGATGGACACATAGAAAAACCATTAGGCTTACTAGAAGGCATATCTCTCACCACTTGTGGTGTAGAATTTGAGCATACTTTCGCCATTTGTGACTTCGCGAAAAATCATGCGTATGAGATGATATTGGGACGACCATTCATGCGTCAGTTGCAAATTGTACAAGATTGGGGAACTAATTCTTTGTACTTGCAACACTTAGGAGTGACTACCAAAGTCAATCTTAAAGACTATTCACACAGAGATGTACCCCCAATACAATGGAATACCATCCATAAGACACCAGTAGAGACGGAATCCGTGCACTCATTAGAATCAGATCCTTCTTGGTTGCATGAGGATACCCATTTATGGATGTGTAAAGTAGCCAAACAAGAGGAAGAACGTTTAGAAGCAAGGACCTTAGGTGCGGAACAACATCCACGAACCCTTCAAGATCCAGCCTACGCACCTGTAGTATTCCCTGACGAGGAGTTTGAACCCCATGGTTGGGCGGAAATACTAGCAACCATGGATGTAGCCATCAATGAAGAACAATGGACACCCCACTGTGACGAGGATGGCTATGACATTTCAGTCTTCACGATAGAGCCAATCATGGGCGATGCAATTTTAGAAGAGTGTGAACCAGACACTGATGCATTTGAGGATGCAAGCGATTTCGATTTAGGATCAATTATCATGGACCCACCCTTTGCATCAGAGGAAGAATATTTCTACGAAGTAGAGACTCACACTCAGAGATACGAGGAAATTACGAATGAAGTGAGATTAGCCACGGAAGTGACTACTAAGAGTGAAGGCAAGAAAAGAAAGAAGAAAGACACCATGACAGAAAAAGAAGAATCTTTATTTGAAGTACCCGAGAATTTCAAGAAATATGAAATCGACGATAGAAGAATCATGGTACGAATGCCCAATAGAAAGGCGAATGACGGACAAGTATATGATAACCGAGAGAAAACCAAGAAAATAATGGTTGCCATAGAAGGAGAAGAAGAAAAATGCACATACATAGGGCATGACTTGACGATTGAAGAAGAAGAAGAGCTAGTTGCCCTATTGCGCGAATATAGAGATGTTTTTGCTTGGAGTTACAAAGATTTGAAAGGAGTAGACCCAGATATATGTTCTCATAGAATCCCTATGACTCCAGATGCGAAACCGACAAAACAGAAACCGTACACGTACAATGATAACTACGCTGCGAAGATTAAAGAGGAGATAGATCGGTTGATAGAAGCAGGATTCATTTACGAAATTGAGCATACCGAATGGGTATCCCCCATTGTGGTTGTGCCCAAGAAGAATGGAAAATTGCGTGTGTGTATTAACCTTAAAAAAGTTAATGCTGCCACGATTAGAGATAGTTATCCTCTTCCTATCACAGAACATCTATTGGAAAGAGTTGCGGGCAAGGAAGTTTACAGCTTTCTTGATGGATTTTCAGGCTATAACCAAGTAGCCATTGCTCCAGAAGACCAACACAAGACGGCTTTTGCCACTGAATGGGGCATATTTGCATTTCGTGTGATGCCATTTGGCTTAACAAATGCACCCGCTACTTTCCAGCGACTCATGTGTCATGTTTTTAAGGAATTTTTACGCAAGAGCTTGGAAGTTTATGTCGATGACCTATGTGCGCATTCAAATGTAAGACAGACACATATTCCAGAGTTAAGACAAATATTTGACAAATGTCGAGAATATCAGGTTTGTTTGAACCCAGAAAAATGCGTTTTCATGGTCAGACAAGGCAAAATTCTAGGACACATTGTGTCAAAAAATGGAATCTCCACGGATGAAGAAAAGGTGAAGGTAATTGCAGAATTACCTAGACCAACTAATGTGAAAGAGGTACAGGCATTTATGGGCCATTGCGGCTATTATAGGAGATTCATACACATGTATGCAATCATAGCTAAGCCTTTGTACTCTCTTTTAACCAATTTTGAGTGGACAGATGAATGCGAAAATTCATTCAATGAACTTAAACGACGCTTGTGCTCAGCACCTATATTGACTACCCCAGATTGGAGTAAGCCATTTCATGTACATGTGGATGCATCCAATTACGCCATAGGATGCGTGTTAGCACAACCCACGAATGAAGGTAACATAGATCTCCCCATAGCTTACGCTAGCAGACAACTGAACGCAGCAGAGAGAAATTATACCACGACGGAATGAGAAGGATTAGGGATGATCTACGCAGTAAAGAAATTCAGGCACTACTTGTTGGCCAACAAATTCAAGTTCTTTACAGATCATCAAGCCCTATTATATTTAGTCAACAAACCATGTAACACAGGACGACTGATACGCTGGTTTCTACTGCTCATGGAGTATGATTTTGAAGTGGTAGTTAGGAAAGGAAAGACGCATCTTAGAGCTGACCACCTCTCAAGATTAACCTCAGGAGAAGCCCCTCAAGGAGTAGCGGATGAATTACCAGATGCATACTTGTTTAACCTCGAGATAGCACCGGAATGGGCTAAGCCGTTAGTCCCTATTCTGACATACGGACCCAAGAGTCCTAGGATAAAGATCAAAGAAGGAGAGATTACCAAATCTCAGAGGTACCAAATAATAGCAGGAAGCATATATAAACAAGATAATCAAAAGATTCTTGCTTGTTGTGTAGATGAATCAGAACATGCGAATTGGTTGCAATTAGCACACTTAGGTGCACTAAAGCAACATCATTCAAAACATAGAACACTACAGACTCTGCATAGATTAGGAGTATATTGGCCTTCTATGGAAGCAGATGTCCACAAGTTGTGTAAAGAATGTCAGGTGTGTTGTGAAAGACCACCAGTAGAGCATGCGACATTATATCATGTGTCTCTCACACCAGACTGGAGTGAACCATTAGTGACCTACTTGAGGACGAACACATTCCCTCAAGGAATGACCTTAGCTCGACAACGTAGTCTAGAGCAGGAAGCTCACGACTATTCAATTATTGGCGATAATCTATACAAAAGAGGACGAGATGGATATCTAAGACAATGTGTTCATGAGAGCGATTATCTTAGCATACTAGAGACTGCACACCAAGGTGTTGCAGGAGGTCATTTTGGACCAGATAGGATAATCAAAGCCATTCTCTTTGCAGGATTATGGTGGCCCACTCTTCACATGGATGCACATACCTATGTAAAGAGATGTGACGTGTGCCAAAGAACTCAGTTTCCTACTCGCAGAGATGAAATGCCATTGAAACCCATGATGGGCGGACGTGCATTTTCTAAGTGGGGTATAGACTTTGTAGGACCCATTAACCCCCCTGCAAAAGGTACACATGCGGAATACATTATTGTTTCCACAGATTATCTTACAAAATGGGTGGAGGCGAAAGCCACAAAAAAGAATGATGCTCACACGACTGCAAAATTCTTATTTGAAAACGTCTTTACAAGATATGGACTGCCTATAGAGTTAGTGAGCGATCGAGGCACTCACTTTCTAAACCAAGTCATTGAATATTTGTTACAGGATTTTATGGTGATTCACAAGAAATCTGCACCATATCATCCTCAGGCCAATGGTCAAGCCGAAAGCACTAACAAGATACTTTGTACTGTACTGACGAAACTCGTGAACAATAAACGTTCAGATTGGGACAAACAGTTACACCACGCTGTTTGGGCATATCGAGTGGCCTACAAGACCGTACTCAATGCAACTCCCTTTCAGATGGTTTTTGGTCAAAATGTTGTGCTTCCTTTGGACTTCTTGATACCGACCCTTAAGGTTGCACAAGAACATCAGTGGACCGGCCATGAATTATCAGCAAGAATAATGGACTTGGAACGATTAGGAGAAACCAGGCTGAAAGCAGCAGCAGGAATATACGCAGCGAAGAAGCGACAGAAAGCATATTTTGATGCACATGTGAAAGATAAAGGCCTAAAAGAAGGAGATTTAGTTCTAGTATATACGCTGAAACAGCACGCACGCAAGTTAGAAAAGCGAGGTTATGGACCTATGATCATTAACAGACTCTCGACTAGTGGAGCAGTGCAGTTAGCCACCTTAGAAGGAGATATAATGCCTAATTATATTAGTGGCTGTAGAGTCAAGCTATACCAAGAACCTCTTACTGAGGATATGCTTAGACGACTCACGTTGGCAAAGAAGCGTAAGGAGGAAGAAAATAGAATACGAGCGGAAGCTCAGGCAGAAGCCATAGAACGCATTAAGCGCATGAAGCTAAGAAGACAAGGACTAGGGAGAGAACATTATAACCATCTGGAAACACCACCCAGATATCCCATGGCCATGTGTCAAGTAAAGTCAACCACTCATCCTAGCATAGTGGACAGGAGACCATTCATTACAGTAAGGCTAGCGCACGGCAACCATAGCCAAGAACTCAGGGCTTTGATTGACTCAGGTGCTGCGACTAGTGCGATTAGATGGTCCCACTATAAGGATTCAGGAATAGAAATGCGGCCAATTGAGGCATACCTCATAGGCCTAGGAGGCATGGAAACCCCTTGCATGGGTGAGGTGGACCTTCCTATCCTCGTTAAGGAAGTGACCATGACAGCGAAGCTATTAGTGTGCCATGATGACGACCTGATAGAACCCCTAATCCTTGGCCAAGATTGGCTATACGATCACTCAGTGGACCTAAATCTTAGACAAGGATCCTTACAGATTGGAACCTTAGAGCAGAAGCGAGTGATACCGCTTGACTTCCCTAACGGCATTCCGCTTGACGGTTGTGACCCTAGACCCTATGAAACGCATGCGACGGAAGACAGGAAGATTTTTGGGCAGACCAGTCACGTTACGTCTACACCAACCCACTCGGGCTTGGCGATGGATGAATGTCAATCAGAAGGACGACAGGAGATCTTCCCTGGGACTTCCTGCAAACTAGAAGCGACAGTTACCCAAACGCAAGGACAGAAGGGCACAATCAGAGGTCAGGTGGGTTGCATCAGCGGCCAAATGAGCACGACACCCTACGGTGCTCATCCTTCCAAGCTTGTTGCGGACTGGCCTAGATTAAAGTTAAATAAGGCATCACTTCCTAATGGGCAGGTCACGCAAGTGTTGGAACTTCCTTCTTTTCCAAAGCAGAGTGTCCATCCGACCTCTCAACCCCAGCAACAACAGAGTCAACCACGACAAAGGAACCCAGACCGACGACAGTATCAGAGGAAACAACCAGGAAGGCAGTTTAGGCCTCCCAAAGGACGCGGCACCAGACAAATATGGGTGCCTAAAGGACAAAAAGCTCCGAAGGACTCCAACCAAGCCGAGATCAACAAGCAAAAGGCCGAACAGAAACAGAATCGATCTCCACCATCCCCTCGACCTTCTTCTATAGGTCCAAACATCCGACAAATGTGGATCGCCAAGAAGTACCTTACCCATAGACCCACGCCCACGCAGATTTGGGTACCCAAACCATGTATCATAGCTCAACCCATAAGCCATGTAATATATAACCCCCATAACTCATCTTACCCCTTGATACCACCAAACCCGATACCACCTTTTACCCCTCAGCAGAAACCCACCACCCATTCAAGGACTCTTAGGAAATGGATACCGAAACGTGTCCAACCGTCTTCCCCTAACCCATTGTCTAACTACCCCCCGACTAACATACAGCCTTGTGCTAAATCTCTAACCTTTAAACCTGGTATAAATTCACACACCATCATCACACACCACTCGTGATCTCATCTCATCAAGAAATGTATGCATGATCTGAAACGTGTAGGTGTCTAGAGACCTGCACTAGTGCTGCAAGAAACATTGCATTCATTACATCACAGCACTTGGCTACACGGGTTACGCATCAGTTATGGAAAGGGATTGCGGTCTCACTTTAATGGGATCATGATTAATTTCCATGCTAATGTGTTAATCTTTTGTAGCAGATCTTTCTCACTAGCGCACCAGCCACCATGCAAACTGACGAAGGAACATCAGGAGCAGGCCCCAGTGTAGCAGCAGTACCACTCAACGTGCTACGAGCAGAGTCCCACCCTACTGCTCCACCGCCGAAATTTCAGGGATTTCCAGGGCCCATGCCTATCGATAACCCCCCTATGGGCTACACCGAAAAGATACACAGGAACTCTCATTGGTTTCAGGGCCTTGCAGGACCCCTTGCGGACGCGGACTTTATATTCGAATCCTCTCTGACTTTTGATGACCGCACGTGGGGAAAGTACCAGTTTTTCTCCAGAGAATTCGAAGCCCTACAAAGCACCCAGGATTTAACTCATGTTTGGGCCAGAGCAGGCTTCACAGAATATTTCAGTGATCCTCTGCCCAAACCGGATTTTTACAGGTGCTATTACTTAATCACTACCTTACTGGCATCAGAAAATAAGGACATCCCAGGAACCTTTATATTGCCTACTCTAGTGGATGATCCACCTTACAAGAGATTTTATCTCTCTAAAGACTTAATCAGAGCAGCCATCAAGATTCATGGAACCCACACACCCACAGATCGAGAGAGATTAATTCCAGAACCGATGAAACGTGGGGATGTCACGAAGTGGGAAGAGATTTCGGCCATTACACCTGAGTTGTCAAAGCCCCTAAGAATATGCATGCAACATTTTGCATTTCCAGCTCAGGACAGATTTACCATGCCACACAAAAGAATATGGTTCGGATTATATTTGGCATGTACGGGACCTCAAACAGTTGATCTGGCAAGCTGGATCATAGACCAAATGTATCTGGCACAGCACAGATGGGAGCGTAAAAAAGTGCTTAACGGATGTTGTGCACTCACAAGAATTGTGTATATGTGTTTGGCTTATGACTTGCCCATCGAGCGTGCATTAACAGGAGAGGAATTGAAGGCATTCAAGGGCACAACGAAGAAAGCCAGGAAGCCCAGTAGGACACGGGCAGGTAAGCGCATGCGAGGCACCATCCCTTGCCTCCAAGTGCCAGAGTCGCCGTCACCACAACCCTCTCCCGAGCGACCACAGACAGAAGCTGCGCCCACTATACAACCTATTCGCATACGGTTGTCCAGACCAGTGATTACAGAGGCCACCACTAGTACCGCCGCACCCCAGGCAACTGCCACCTCAGAACCCGCCACCACAACAGCAGAAGCTCCCACCACCATTGGTGCGGAAGCGTTTTCTTTCCCGATACCACATATGGAGGCCGACCCCATAAACACGACATTCGATTTTGAGATGCCTGATGCATTCTCAAACGAATTCCAGTATTCAGAAGCACAACTGTTCTCCCAGGAATATGAACGTCCCAGCTACCCTACTACGCCGCGAGATTTGCCACAGGGACAAGCTGTGTCGGGCTCTGAAGAAGAAAGAACCGAAACAGACGACGATCAAGGCGACGATGAAGCCAGCCAGGGCTCACAAGAGGGACAGACAGATGGCCAAGGCCAATAGACTGACACACACGGCGACACCAGCACATATGAAGATGAAACTTTCGAAGCCGCAGCGTACACATTGGCCATAAAGAAATTATATCGTACCATGGAGAAAGTCTGGGCACGAAAGAGGTTAACTGAAGAGGAGAGCCAGGCATTAATTGAACAGGAACTCATCTCCGGAGGATTCGAAGACGCCTATATCAGAGGGTTCAGAGAGTTAGTCAAATCAGTAGGCTCCCATGAAGCACTCAGGTTTTTACAAAGAAAGCAACTACCACAGTTTGATCCCCGCCGAGTGCGACTACTCTCAAAACCTGGGGAGTATATTCGTGTACCAACAGGAGCCCAATCTTCAGCACAAGCCAGGGAGGCACGCCTCGCCCCCGAACGTTCAGTAACCGCAGAAACCATTCTTGTAGATTCGCCACCCCGTACCACCATTGTACATACCACTACAATCCTCGAAATAACCTCCACCCCTTCGACTCCTCTTTCACCTCATCTTTCACCAACCCATCCTGTATCACCCGCACACCCACCTGCTTTCCCCACATCCACACCTGTACAAAGCAATATAGCCCCAACCTCTTCCTTACCCATTCATACCACCAGGCCCACACCCAACCCTCTGCATCCCTATGTTAACCCCTTCACCCCTTCATCCTTCCCAGCGTTTCCCCCACCTCTAAGACCCCCATTCCCCTTCCTAACCCCACTAACCTTCTCACCAGTCTCACCTCCCCAACCTACCATAACGCCTATTTCCCCGTTTCACCAAGCCGCTCCAACCATCCCCCCTGTAAACTACTCTACGTTTGTAAATCCCGTATTCACACCTACGCAACCACCCACAATCACACCACTTTTCACAGTCACAACATTAAACACGTCCAATGGCATGGACATATCACCACCCACCTCACCACCACCCACTCCACTCACAGCACCCTCATATTTAGGCACTTCACAATTTTCCACAATCACCACTGCATCCACAGTCCCAACCCCGCTCCCCATTCCCACTGCATCTACTACCATTGCATCCTCATTTAGCACTTCACTACTACTATCGCCCACCATAGACACCGCATTTCAACACATGTTCGCATGCATGACGCAAGTCCGCGATGAGTTTGCATCACTCGGCACCAACTATCAACAGCTGCAGAAAACGACGAACGACTTACAAACGCAGCTTAATTTGTTATCAATTGAGAACGCCTCACTGAACAGCCGATACCAAGAGTTACGAGAGGCTTATCACAAGTTAGAAATAGAAAGTGAGGAAAAAAGCAAAGAGGCCACCGCGGATTTAGATAACCTACTTAGAGCCCAGACTGTCCGCAATGCAACGCTCACTAGAAATATGGGCTTACTAAGAAGACACTTAGCCGCAGCAAAAGAGGAGAACCAGAGACTCCAAGAGCAGAACAGAGAGAACTTGGAAGCGGCTTTAGATCATCCAGAACAGCCACTAAGTCCGAGCAGATTCAAGGCAATCCCATCCGAGTCGATGCGGATGCTGCTAGACGACCATGTCAGATTGCTCGAGGACTATGATCGTATGAACGAAGAACATCAAAAGTTAAAGGAAGATCACAAACTGCTACAACTCAGAGAACCAGCAACACAACAGGTACCAGTAGCAGCGGAATTACCAGCGCCTGTGGACCCTGCCCCTGAAGTTTTAGAGGAACTCAACGCACTCCGGGCCCAGGTAACAAATCTTGAATCTAGGATTGCCATCTATGAAGCACCACCAAGGCCAGACTCCCCACCTGAGCTACCAGCTGAGGAAGAAACCGTCACTATCCCGGTGGAGGAGACCTTCGAAGAGGCTTATGAACCGATACCCATCCCAGGCGGACGTGTCACGGCCGAAGGCCAGATGACCTACGAATTACCTACCCCCGCGTGGATGAAGACAGTAGAAGAACTCGGAACGACACACTCGGCCAGAGTAGAGGCACAGCTACATGCCATGGCCATAATTGAAGAGAAAATTTTACAATCACCATTCTTTGCTCAAATGGCCCCGCGACGATACATATCCGGGCATGAGCTTCAGTATAAACCATACTTCATGTTAATGGCAGAATATCAGTTAACCATAGAGAAAGAAACCGGCATGAAACCAACGCATGCCACTCAATTCGAGCCAGAGGACTTGCCACCAAGGGCGCAGAGAGGTGAAATCCTTCAACCAGACTGGCGCAAAGATTTACTGCAAAATTATCCAGAGATGATGAGCACGTGGGTAAAAGCGCCGCTTCACTTAAAATTTAATCCGTGCTGGGGACCAGTACCACGACGCCGCTCTTGGACTGCCTTCGCTATAAAGCTACAGAACAATAAGCAGTGCCAAGACTGGTTGAACTATCCCTACCTCAAGCCACCAGTCGCGTTACCCACAGTAGGCTACATGATGGCGACGATCCGCCATTGGCTCCCTCGATTAAAACACATGGATGATATTGCCGCGCACATGACTGTCAAAATCTTTGACATGATGCAGATGGTCTTTAAAGTCTTCCGGCGCATCAAGGCTCCCCATGTTAACACCCCGGGCTTTGAGCATGGCAACTTTGATTTAGTCTATGATATGAGCACAACGCCATCGCTACGGGTGTGTTACGCCTGGCACTGCAGGATCAAATATCTACCGGCATGTTACAAGCAGACATTCGAAGAAATGTTCACCACCGGTTTTTGGGAGTACCATTCCGAAGTATTCATAAGCAGGCCCACACACTTATTGCAATTATTCGCCTGTGAACGAATGGTGTACTCCACACATTATCAGCTCCCACCACCAGACGAGCCGCAACCTGTCGACTGGGAGAAACTCGAGGCTGATCTAGCCCGAGGTATTCGTGTATCAGAGCACACCCTCGCTCAAGACCTCCTACAGAATTACATCCGGCAGACCTCACAACAAGGTTCTGTCAGGGACGACAGAAGCGAGAGGGAGGGGGGTGTTGGAAGCAGTCAGAGGCACAGACGCCACGGAAGCATGTGAAGACGAAGCAGGGAGCCAATCGGATCAATTTTTTAAACAAATATATTTCTTATTAATTCTCCAAACATTCAACAGTGATTATTATCACTAATTGTAACATATGTATCATAAGAAAACCCCATTTTGTAATCCATAGCTCCATTTTGTGCAAGCCGAGGAGTCCTCGAACTTGAGGAGCTTAGGTAGAATGCGCGTACCAATTTTCGTTATTTTTAGACATCGTTTACCCTTCCAAATAGCATCTAGGACCTATTTTTTAAGTAGGCCGGTCACTAGATGTGAAACCGGTCAAAACTAGTCTAGAAACTATAAAAAGAGCTAGAGAGCTCATTTTTGGGGTGGGTTCATTTTGGTTAGTGTGAGCATAGAGCTAATTTGAGCTTGTAAGAGTATTCTTGAGTAATAGAGCTAATTTCCCACCTTCCATTGTGTCTTGCTTGTCTCTTCATTGTGTGTGTGTATGTGTGTGTGCATCTTTGTGCTTCTCACCTTCACTCTCACATCATCTCACGTTCACGATCTTCATATCACTCCTACCTCTCCCTCGGATTGACATTAAGGAGGTGAAGCTTCTTAACGTGGTTCTCACCATTGTGCTAGAGCAACAGCAGCTTACACCATAGCTCACTCAGTCTCGTATCATTGGACATCATTTCTATGCCAATGATCTTGTACAACAATGTTCTATAGTACATATACTTCATTTATCATCTCTATCTACTTCTCTCCTATGACAACTCAAAATAGTGGACTTGTTTGATCATATCTCAATAAGTTCTCAACTATTTTGCATGATCTATATCTTGTTGGAACCATCCCAAAGTCTCTTTTATGTTGTTCAAGTTTTCAAGGCATTTAGTTCAGCCATTTGAGAGAAAATTCCACCGAACTGCTCATTGGTCATCTACTATTCAGTCCCTAAAAAGTCGGGGATAAGCCTTGGATTGCTAAATTAATTTCTCATAGTATAGTTCATCATTTTTTATGATTCCACTTGTAATCATTACCTATTTAAGCTAATTTGATTCCCTCAAAAGGAATTTTATCAATTGCTACTGTATTTTGAGCACTGAACAAAAGAACCAGTAGGTGTGTGCACGAAAATAGTAAGTTTTGTGACACTAGCTATTCACAAAGTAGTCTATTTTGATTCAATTGTTTCAAGCATCCACTCCAAAGTACTTAGGTACTTTCTTAGTGTCATTTGCAATCTAAAAGGGACTACTATCAAAATCTGAAGTGATTTAGGCAGGTACAAAGTAGGTTTTAGCCCTACCACCTCACTTCCTTGAGGTATCCATCCATCTCTTCCAACCTTATGGAGTACATGTGCTTAGCCAGTTCATGCACACTCCTAGGAAGCCTCACATGGATGCAGCCAAAAGGTTATTAAAGTATCTAAAGGGAACAATCAATGAGGGCCTATATTACCCTTATACATCTCATCTTAAATGTAATATTTTCACTGATGCAGATTAGGCAAGATCAAAAGATGATAGGAGAAGCATATCTAGATATTTATCTTTTGCAGGTCCAAAGCTCATTTCTTGGTCTTCAAAGAAAAAACCTACTAAGTTCTTTCCTCAACTGAAGTTGAATACAAAGGATTGGAAAATGCAACTCAAGAAGCAATGTGGATCAAGACCATATACATTGATTTAGGGTTGGATTTTGGGACTCAATTTATATTTGGAGACAATATGAGTCCACTACATTTAGCTGCTAATCCTATCTTCCATGGCAGGACTAAGCATATAGAAGTTCATTATCACTTTGTTAGAGAAAATATTGCAAGCAAGGAAATACAATTGTCCTATGTATCTACACATATGTAATGTGCAAACATGATGACTAAATCACTTGATAGAAGCAAACTCAACAGGTTCAAGTCAATGATTGGATTGCAGGAGATACCTATGGAATGAAGACCCAAGCATCTTAGGCTTGAGGGGGAGTTGTTGGTACATTTGGCAAGCCTTGATGCTTGACCAAATATCAAGGATTAATTCATAGATTGTTGAGTGACAACCCATAAGTCACATATGAACACCTCTTGTAAAAGCCATGAGTTTAACACTCAAGGTAAATGTAAAAGGAAGGGATTGAGGGAATCTTGTGACTTTACAAGATGCATTTCATACCAACCTACTACCTATAATCAAATCAGTTAGGATCATAAAGGGTAGCATCACCTTTTAAATGGCACATTCAAAATTCAAATTAGATCACATCTATAAAAGAACATGTCTTTTAGACACATGTAGAACAACACAAAGAAGGACACATTGAGCTTCAAGCTTGTGGCTACACTAAGCCCACACATGTATGAGTAAGCCTACATCATCTCCTTTGTGTTATACAATCATAATCTTATACATTTGATTCAGCTCGTGCAAGCTACATGATGTATATTGTTGTCTCTCACTAAGTGTTCCTTTCAGTGAAATTATTTTGAGCATTTTTCTGCGAATACTTATATCTTTTATGTGATTCAGCTCGGTATATGTAGCTTAGATCTTCTAGTTCTTAGCTATACATTTTCTTGCTCTACAAAAATTTAGGCACAAATGGTGCTACTATACAACCCAACCAAGCAAACACAGATTTGTGGCTAATTTAGTCCACCCTAGGAAGGACCCAATAGGTTAATTACTTTATTAATTCAGGATGTAGTCAGGATTGCTACACTTCAAGATGAGCCCTTTTCACTTGTTAGCATTACCATGCTCAAACCTTATAAAAACTTGATTTGTCATATTTTTTTCAATATGTTTTTGTATGCCATACATTTGGCCTTCTTATATATCTTTTTTTTTTGTAAAATTACAAGAATATCTTTTGTACATTGCTTTTGTAGCATAGTCTTTTGTAACTCCATCTGCATACAAAAAATCTTAACTTGTTGAGTTCCCAAGAGAATCAATTCTGTAAGTTCAACTTGTAAAGTCTGCTCGAGGGCCTCCGTGGAAGCGAAGTGAATGTACCATGGGTTGGTGCTCATAGCCGCTTCAGTGTTATTTTTAATGAATTAAGTATGGAAATTAAAGTTTAAGGAGTTCTTTGCAAAGTTAATTCAAAGACATGGTAGGACCCTTTCTCCATATCCACATGAGATAAGGTGTGAATATCCTAAGCTTGTAGCATCTATGATTATTTTCATGATTCTACACATACCTTAAAACTTGATTTTGATTCATTTAAATAAAACCTACACGAGTTAGTGTCATTGTTTAAAGAAAAATTAAGTAGGCATATTCTTGATTTCCCTTTTGATGTGCATTCCAATCCTTATTTTAGAATTCCAAGATTTGTTTTATTACGCATATTCAACTAATTAATAAAGTAATAATATTGGATACATCATTGATGAGTTTGTAAAATCTTTTGCAATATATGCTATTTAGTCAATGGGCAACGTCTTCTCTAGATATGATGAATCTCGACTAGTAATGTGATGCAAGTAATGCATCTCTTGGACTGGTATGTATGTGTATTCTTCCTCAAGATGCTAATAATTTTCTTACTGAGATGATGAAGGCTGAATATTTTTTTTGCATGATCTTATCTCACAGATTACTATATCATTCATTTAAGGCATTCATACTAAAGTTTATTCTAAACAAGAAAAAGATCTTTGTATTGATGAGAATGGTTGCAAGAAATTTATAAAAGATGATTATTAGATTGCATATCAATTGTTTTAAGATTTAAGGATGTTGGACCATGCTTTTGTATTGTAAAATGTAGTTTTGATGTGAGTGAGATTTTGATTGTTGAACACATTTGCAGATACTATGGGTGAAAGCCATAACCACCCAAGCTAGATGTGATAAATAATATATTATACCTATACACAAGAAAGTTAGATAAGAAAATCGAATGCATGTGTGCTTTAATCCATTTGGATTCCTTATTTTCTTATCATATTGCAAAGATTTGTATGATTTATTAAGAAATAATAAAAATGCCAGTTGCCACCCACTGTTGTGATCTGATGATGGATAAGCCTGTGGGGTGGGGGGTCCATGGTCTTTCTGCCAGCCCAGAAAGTTAGCAGCGTCGCCGTCTTCTTGAAGAAGTTAAGGTGTATTTTGATGTAGACTCTTATGTGTAAGAGAGTTGACTATACTAATGGTAAGCCAATTACTTTGACTATAATACTGATCCAATTGGTGGGTTATTGACCAAAATGATGATTAAGGTAAAAGATTTACAATATCCAACTACACCTTGAGGAAACGTAATCTTTTCATGAGCATGTCTCTAAATCAGTACATGTCGTAAGAAAGAATGACATGCTCATTGTGTAATGTCACAAAATGTTTTAGATCACCAAGATGGATGAGAATTCAATGTACTTAAATAATAACCAATATCTAATCTCCCACCCTCATAATTAATATCACCAATTTTTTCATAATTTAGCATGTGACATTATTATCAATCTTCTTCAAATCTCTAAATTCATCCAAACTATGATCAAGATTTTCTCTTATCACTTTTTGAAGAACATCAAATTTTCACGGTTCTCTATTAATTTACAGATGTTTTCTTTCATGATTGTGCAAAATCAAAAGATATGCAAAAATAGGTAAGAAAGTATTTAAATGAGTGAGCTATACTAAGTCATCTTATGAATTTATGAGGAATATACTAGTAGCAATGTGCATAAGAAGTCAAGGGAGTAATCCCCACTTTTTAGGAAGAAGAAGATGCACATATGGAATAATGTAGATTTACTCATAACTCAAGATCTATAGATCCGATGACTATGAAGCTTTGTGAGAATGTTTATCATAGTCCTACCTTTGTATTCCAATTGATAGATTGGATAACGAGTACATACATACAGAAGAAAACTTGGTAGACTTTACTCAATGTATTGTGATAGAGAATAGAGATACATGTAGCAATGAAAATAAGTATAAATTGTTAGAGTTTGAGGTCTACAGAATCACATAAGACAAGGAAGGAGAAAAAGCTTGGAGCACAACACACAATAATGAATGTATTAGCAAGTGAATTTACAAAGAACAGTAATCCATTAAGGCTATATGCATACATACAAGCCGGAGAGAAACTTCCTAAAGAGGGAAAAAACTGATATAGTGGTCCCAAGTGTGCTCACACACATTACTACCAAAATAAATCAACAAATCCCCCCTGAGAGTAATGTGGTGAACAAGGAGTTGCATTCATGTATAAGGAAGTTCCAAGCTATGTGGAAAGCGATCAATTCAACAAAATGAAGTAATCCCAAAGCTTTGCAAAAAGCTTCAAACTTCTCCCAAGGTAGAGCCTTTGTGAAAAGATCTTCAACATTATCCTGCGTGGGCACATATGCCAAACTGATCTCTCAAATAGAGAACCTCTCCTTGACATAATGATAATGCATCTCAATGTGCATCATGCAAGCACGAAACACAGGGTTCCTAACAACTACCAATGTGCTTTGACTATTAATGAAGATGGTTGTGGCAAAAGACTGACCAACAACCAAATCAACCAAAAGACGTATAAGCCACACACACTCAACAATCACTATGAAATCTACCCTATACTCAACCTCAAAACTACAAGTGGCCATAGTAGGATGCTTCTTGCTCAACCAAGATATGCATGAGCTACCAAGCTTGAAGCAAAAACCACTAGCTGACACATGAGCGTCATAGCAATTAGCCCAGGTGGTTGCCCAGGCAAAGTTAGAAGAAGCATTTAAATCTCATGGTAGTGATCCCCCTTTGGCATAAAACAATCCAAGTATCTGGGTACTACTTAAGTAGTGAAAGATGCACTTAACCGCTTTCCAATACTTAAGACCTAGGCAATGCATAAACCTAGTCATCTGAGAGAGAACAAACTAAATGTCAGCTCGAGAATGTGTAAGTAAATCAAGCATCCAACAACTTGCTGATAGAGAACAACATCAAATGAATCTCCAACAGCATGAAGACTCAACCGCAAACCTATTTCCATAGGAGTGGAAAAAGGTTTGCAATCTGCAAGGCCACAACACGGCAATAATGTGTCAATATACTTTGTTTACCACAAAGCTATTCCCCCATCAACGTGGCTATATTGAATGCTCAAACAATGATGCAAATGCCCCAAATTTGACATCTCAAAAGAGTCGTGCAAATTAGCCTTAAAATCAGCAATATGCTTCTCATTTGGACCAATGAGAATCACGTCATCAAGATACACAATGATAATTAGAAGTACATCATGTGCATGCTTAACATCTAAGGTTCTCTTAGTTGGATTGTTCTCAAAACCATGTGGAATCAAGTAGGCATGTATATTTTCATACTAAGAACATGGTGCTTGTTTCAACCCATATAATCCTAATTTCAACATGCACACTTTGTTTTCATGCCCTTTCTACACAAAACCATGGGGCTGAAATACATGCACTTCTTCATGTAAGCCACCATTCAGAAATGCTTTTTTAATATCCAACTGATGTACATTCCAACCATGATGAGCTACAAGTCCAAGGATGCTATGAAAAATGTTCAGTATTTCAAGATCCTTTTGGCAGCCTCCATGTGGGGTGCCCTAGGCTTGTGCATAAACTGACTTAGCACACTAACTCCATAAGCAATGTCTATCCTTGTCAAGGTAGCATAATTCAAACTACCCGCAATGCTTTGATAACCTGTAATGTCATCAAGTACATCACCTTCATGTGCACTTAATTTCAGATTTACCTCCATTGGAGTACTTGCAACTTTGGCATCCTGCAATTTAAACTTCTTCAACATATCATGTATATACTTTCTCTGAGTTATGTAGATTCCAGAGTTAGTATAAACTAACTCAAGCCCAAGGAAATACTTTAGTAATCCAAGATCACTGATCTTGAACTCCATCATCTGATTCTTGATTTGTTTGATGCCATTAGCATCATTACCTGTGAGTATAATGTCATCAACATATACACATAGGTATATTACCTCTGAATTACTTCTCTTGATGAATAGAGAAGTATCTGCCTTACTCAAGACAAAACCTTGGTCCTGAAGATATGTGGTCAACTTGTGGTTCCATGCCCTAGGTGCCTGCTTCAATCCATAAAGAGTTTTATTTAACTTGCATACATATGTTACCTTGTTTGAATCCTCATAGCCTGGAGGTTGTGACATGTATATCTCCTCTGAAATCCATCCATTTGAAAATGCATTTTTTACATTCAATTGATATATGTTCCAATTCTTAGATGCAACCACACTTACCAATACCCTGATGGCTGGCATTTTGGCTACAGAAGAGAATGTTTCTTCATAATCAATGCCTTGGATTTGTGCAAAACCCTTGGCTACACGTCTTGCTTTGTACCTGCTTATTGACCCATCATAAATTCTTTTTATCTTATATATCCATCTAGAACCAATTACCTTCATGGACTCCTTCTTTGGTACTAGATCCCAAGTTTCATTTTCTTTGAGTGCTTAAATCTCCTCATCTATAGCTTCTTTCCATTCTGCCTTTGTCTTAGCTTCTTCAAATGTTGGTGGTTCATCGATTGATAAAGCTTCAGTAAGATAAAAAGAATGTTTAGTAACAAGAGAGGTATCAAACCCATATCTTATTGGTTTCTTGCTCTCCCTCTGTGATCTTCTGATTGCTTGGTTAGAGGATTCAGGTATGTCTTCTAATTTCTTCATTTTGAGTTTACCTTTAGACTTCCATGCTTTATATTCTTCAAGATTGATGACGTCTTCATCTTCTGAATTTGTGTCATCATTCTGAGTTGGCTCGTCCTTGGTAAGGCTTGGAAAATCTTCTTCTAAATCATAAGGTAGCTTTATCCTCCTGCATTCACTATCAAACCATGAGTCATTTTCATCAAAAACAACATCTTTGCTAACCATGAATCCCTTGTTTGAAAGGTTGTAGAACCTGTATCCTTTCTAATTTAGATCATACCCAATGAATATACACTTCTCTGCCTTAGGGTCTAGTTTACCGCTTATCTGAGAAGGGATATGCACATATGCTACACATCCAAAGATCCTGCAATGATCAAGTGAAGGTCTCCTTCCATGCCATGCTTCATATGGGGTCATCCCATCAAGGGATTTTGATGGCAATCTGTTTACTAAATAAGTAGCAGTTAATACACTCTCTGCCCACAACTAGTTAGGTAACTTTTTTTCATTTAACATTGACCTAGTTGTTTCTACAATCAATGTATTTCTTCTTTCTGCTACCTCATTCTGTTCAGGAGTATACCTTGTGGTGATTTCTCTTTTAATTCCTCTGTCCTGCAAGAATGTATCAAAATCATTTGAGAAGTACTCACCTCCTCCATCTCACCTTAGCCTCTTTAGATATTTCCCTGTCTGGTTCTCAACAAGTGCAAGATATTTTTTAAAACAACTGAATACTTCATCTTTGTGCTTCATGAAATATAATACAGTCCATCTATTGTAGTCATCAATAAAAGACACATAATACCTTGATCCAAAAATTGAGGGATCCTTGCTTGGTCCCCACACATCTGTATGAACAAGTTCTAGGTAGTCTTCATGCATGTAGCCTTTTCTTGAGAAGGGTAACCTATGAGACTTTCCAAACTGACAAGCACCACATTTGTAGATCATGTGTTCCTTGGATACATTAGGCATCCCAAGCACACATTCATCCCTGCATATTTGTTTCAAGGTTCTTTCACCTACATGCCCTAATCTCTTGTGCCAAATTTCAAGTTCTCATAATGTTTGATCCTTATAACTATAGAGTGCTATATTCCTTGTATCTTCAAGTTCAAAAGTGAAAAGTCTACCTGCCTTTTCTCCTTTAGCTATTCTCTTGAACCCATGCCTTGGATCCTCCTTATGGATGGAGTTCACAACGCTCCAAAAGGTGCCAAAGCAAAATGTGACTGACTATGTAACTAAAATGAAGAACCTCGTTGATCAACTTGGAAGCATTAGAGAATTCATTGAGGACGAGCATATAAGACAAGTGATCGATGGAATCAAGGCAGAGGACAAATGGGAAGCTTTCACCACAGCAATGGATCTATACATGGATATGCAGGTATCTGATCTCAATACTTTGATGGGACAACTATTCACTCATGAAGCCAAGCTTGTGAAGAACAATGACAACTCAAAAGGTAGTCAACCCTCTGCCCTACACACTAATAAGAACAAGAGTAAGGATAGCAAGGGTAAAGGCAAGAGATTAGATGATGAAGCTAGTACCTCCCAGGCTAACTTTGCAGGAAGAGGTAGACGTACAAGAGGAAGAGGCAAACGAGGTAGACAAGGAAGGGGTGATTCAAAAGCACCTCTCCATGTGCCATGTGGATTGATTAGCCATACAACTAAGAATTGTTTCAGGAATCCCAAGAATTAGAGAGGAGGAGGCTTCAATAGCGGAAGCTATGGAAAAGGAAGATCAAACAATTTCAATGGCTACAACAATATCAATAACCAAGGAGGCTATAGAGGAAGAAGAGATTACAACAATTACACTAAAGAGCAAACACAAGAGCACTCACTTTTGTTGATGAACATGACTATGAAGCAAGGTAAAGCAGATGAACATGTATTCTATATAGATTCTAGTTGCTCAAATCATGTAGCAAGAAATGTGGCATTATTATCTAACTTGGAAGATCCAAGGAACAAATATGAGGTACAAGTAGGAGATGACACAAGGCACTCAGTTGAAAAGATTGGAAATGTGAAGACTCTAGATGGAAATATGAATCTTCTCACTAAGGTATTGTATGTACCTACCATAACCAAGAACTTGATAAGTGTTGGACAAATTGTAGAAAAAGGATTGCACGTAAGGTTCAAAAGAAATGAAGCATTTTTTGAGGATCTTGAACAAGGGTTCAAGAGAATTGCAAAAGGAGAAACGATAGGTAGACTCTTTACATTTGAATTACAAGATACTAGGAATATAGTACTTTTCAACTATGGAGGACAAACCCTATCAAAATTAGAAATGTGGCACAAACGATTAGCTCACATAGGTGAAAGAAGTCTGAATCAAATATGCAGGGATTAGAGTGCGCTTGGTTTACCAAACATATCCGAGCAACATATGATATATACGTGTAGTGCATGTCAATTTGGGAAGTCTCATAGACAGCCCCTTATTAAGAAAGGTTACATCCATGGTGACCTATTGGAGCTATTTCACACAGATGTTTGGGGATCTAGCAAAGAACCTTCAATCTCAGGGTCCACGTATTATGTATCATTCATTGATTATTATAGCAGATGGACCATTCTATATTTCATGAAGCATAAGCATGAAGTGTTCAACTGTTTCAAAAAAAATCTTGCTCTTGTTGAAAATCAAACAGGAAAAACTTTGAAAAAGATAAGGACATATGGAGGGGGAGAATACCTCTCCCATGATTTTGATGCATATCTTCAAGATAGAGGCATCAAAAGAGAAACCACCACCAAATACACTCCAGAACAAAATGGAGTAGTAGAAAGAAGGAATAGGACCATTGTGGAGGCAAAAAGGTCCATGATTAATGAGAAGAAACTACCTAGCTACCTATGGGCAGAGGTTGTGTCTATGTCCACCTATCTCATAAGTAGGCTCCATCTAAAGCATTGGATGGGATGACACCATAGAAAGCTTGGAATGGAAGGAGGCCTCGCCTAGATCATTGTAGAATATTTGGATGCATAGCTTATGCACATGTTCCATCACAAATCAGAGGTGAATTGGATCCTAAGGCAAAGAAATGTGTGTTTATAGGATATGATCTAAATCAAAAAGTGTACATGGTTGTATAATCCAAGTACTAAGGCTTTATTGTTAGTAGGGATGTTGTTTTTTATGAAAACAACTCGTGGTTTGAAGATGATTGCAAAAAATACAAGCTACCTTATGACCTAGAGGAGGAGTTTCCAACACTACACAAGGTAAATGATCAACAACATGAAGATACAAGTGACTCTAATGATCAAAAGAGATCAAGAAGGAATTTCAAGGTATGGAACAACAAAGGTAAAGAGAAGATAGAAGATTTGAGAGATATTGCAGAGTCCTCTCAACAAACAATAAGGAGATCAACTAGGGAAAAGAAGAAGCTAGAAAGGTACAGATTTGACACCTCTCTGGTTACTAAACACTCAATCTATATTGCTCAGGATATCTATTCACAGGAGCCATCAACCTTTGAAGAAGCAAATAAGAAATCAGAGTGGAAAGAAGCAATGGAGGAAGAGATACAAGCACTCCAAGAAAATCAGACTTGGGACCTAGTTCCCAAGAAACAATCCATGAAGATCGCCGGATCTAGGTGGATCTATAAGGTAAAAAAGAATTCAGATGGTTCAATAAACAGGTACAAGCAAGGCTTGTGGCTACAGTGTTTGCTTAGACCCAAGGTTTTGATTATGAGGAGACCTCTCTTGTGGCAAAGACGCCAACAATGAGAGTTCTCATGAGCATAGCTGCTTCAAGAATTGGAACATCTATCAGTTGGATATAAAAAATGCATTCTTAAATGGATCGATTTCAAAGGAGGTGTACATGGCACAACCTATTGGATTTGTTGATAAGAAACAACCTGAGTATGTATGCAAACTCAGGAAGGCTCTCTATGGACTCAAGCAAGTTCCTAGAGCTTGGAACCATAGACTTGTTACATTCTTGTAGGATAAAGGATTCAACTTGAGCAAGGTTGATTCTTCACTCTTCATTAAGAAGAATAACTCTAAACTTACATATTTATGTGTGCATGTAGATGATATCATTCTTACAGGTGGAATCAGGAAAATCAAAGCCCAAATGAAAGAAGTGACCTTGGATTGCTTACCTACTTTCAAGATAAGTGACCTTGGATTGCTCACCTACTTTCTTGGATTGGAAGTTGTCTACAAATATCAAGGAATGTTCCTTACACATAGGAAGTACATTAAAGATGTGATTGAATGGAGGGGAAAAGGTCAAAACCACGCATGGAGATCAAAAGAAGATCAATTCACCTCTTCGACAATAATAAGAAGACAATCATCAAGGATATGGGTTTGGAACCAAAACTACCCATAGCATCCACATAACTAAAGAGCCAACCACATCGGATGCAAAATTTAAGCAACCACACAAAGATGATAAGTCAAAAATCACTTGTATGCAACCAAACATTGTTCTAAAATGGACCCCTACATGGAGGAATGATCACTTGTCATTTTGAAATCCAATGAATACCTCCAACAAAGGCTGCATCAACATCTTCAAAAATTTTGAAAGCCTTGGCATGCAACAACCATGTGCCTTTGGCATAACCTTGTCTTTTGCACCATTCAGGTCATGCATTTCCAAAGTGTGCATTAATATAGGTCCACATTACATGGCCAAACATAGACACAATTGAGAATCCCAGGCACATGTGGCACATTTGACATATGCAAAATGTTGTATTGATGTTAAAATCTTTCTTCTTGTTTTGTGCCATTGTTCCAAGAAAAAAGGAGAAAAAAAAAAGAAAAAACGAGAAGAAAAGAAAAAAAAACACAAAGAGAAAAGATAGGACTATGGTTGAAGAATCTCCTAAGCGAACCATCAATAAAGACATCCATCAACAATGGGAGACAAGCCAATGGTCAATCGCCATGCTAAAGCACAACACGAAGAGATGCACACCTACCAACCTTTCACCATGGTAAGAATCCCCTACTTCGTTAGCATACCCTTGAGCACTTAGCTCAAGACCCAATTTTTTGCACCATGCTTTTTACCATGTATTCCCAAGTATGTATACATAGGCCACATTACAAGGCCATGCACAAGGCACATATTGTTTTAAACCCATTCACTCATGCACTTAACCATCATTCATTATGGGTTACAAAGTAATTGGCATAAAAAATTGTAAAAGCCATGTTTGGAAGATCTAGAGGACATCTAGGTTACAACATCTATACCTATGGAATCATAAAGAAACCATCAATCGGGAATCCAAAGAAGAACATACAAGGGGACTAACATTGGCACAGCTAGTAGTGACATAGTGAAGAACTTGAGAAATGGATCCTACTACATTTGCAAGATAGGCAAACTTGTTGATACATGATGGGCACTACCTCTCAAAGTACTACATGGAACAACCACTCCAACAAGGGTCTATCAGGGATGATAGACTCAAGAGAGGGGGGGGGGGGGGGAAGTGATGGCACTCAAGGTCAAGCACAAGGAGTGGAAGTGCACCAAAGAAGTGGACACACAAGAAGAGGGAGCATATAGGGATCTCCAAGAAGCACATCTCAAATTCTCAAAAGAAATCCCTATAAAAATAGTGATTTTCATTACTAAAAACCATTGTAAATACCATTTCATTTTGCTACTCCATTTTTTTCAAGTTGAGGAGCCCTCAAGCTTGTGGAGTATTAGAAGTATCACCCTACCAATTTTCATAATTTTTAGACTCCAATTGAGCCCTCAAATAAGCCTTGGAACCTAACTTTTGACTAGGTCGAACACTAGGTCTGGACAAGGCCAAAAATACTCAAAAACTATAAAAAGAGCTATAGGGCTCATTTTTGGGTTTAGCTGGTGAGATATTTAAGCTTTGTATGAGAGTTCTTTTGTAATACAAAGATTTCCATTGTTCTTCTCTTTGCTCTTGCTATGTGTGCATGTGTGTGTGTATGTGCGTGCATGCTTGTATGCTTCTCACTCATGCATTTGTGCCTTCACTTGCTCGGGGTTTTCATACCAGTCCTCATGTCTCCACAGATCGACATTTATGAGGTGAATCTCCTCACATTGGTACTTACCATTGTGCTACAGTTACAACGTGTCATCTTGGATCATCACATTTTAGTTTGATTTCTCAACACTCCCCCTCAAGCTCAATGTCATGTCCTCTAATCCAAGAATTTTGAACCTTCTTCAGATTCTCTGTTCCAAGTGCTTTAGCAAAAATGTCAGCAACCTGCTCATCTGTCCTTAGATAAACAATATCAATATCACTTGCTAATACCTTCTCTATGATGAAGTGATCATGTATCTCGATATGTTTTGTTCTAGCATGAAAAATAGGATTTCATGCTAATTGAATGTTGCTAAGATTATCAGAATAGATGATGATTGGCTTGTGCATTTTCACACCTAAATTGGAAAGTAACATCTCTAACCATGAATGATTCACATGCTATCGTTGAAGCACCTCTATACTCAGCATCTGTACTCAACAAAGCAACAATGGGTCGCTTCTTCCTGCTCCATGTAATAGCTTTCTTCCTGCTCCATGTAATGAATGCACTCCCAAGTGAGAATAGAAAGCCACTACTAGATCTTCTATCTAGAATACTACTAGCCTAATATGCATCAATGTATCCATGAACCTGCAAATCTACACCAGCTTCATAAAACAATGCATAATCCAAAGTAGCACTCACAGAACACAGAGTGCACCTCAGAGCATCAAGATGTGGTGTCATGAGAACTTGAATATATTGACTTTCAAGTCCAATAGTGTAGCTTAGATCAGCCTTATAATTGTGAGATATATCAAACTTCCCACAATTTTCTTGTACATAGTAGCATTTTCCAATGCTTCACCTAATGTAGCATTTGCGAGGAGATGGTTGGATATACTCCAGAGATGAGGTGCTGCTACACAAATCCACCTTTACACCTACCAATGTAGCTTCAGAGTACCTTAGTAGACACCTTTAGCTTTCCAAATATGCATTTGGATCCACCACATACATTGGAGCATCACCTTCAAATAGCTATGTCAAAATAGATAACTTTCAAGATTGAAGAGTTCCAAAAACTTGCTATTTTGGGACTTGTTTCTTCTCAAGAAATCACTCAGTACTCCCTCACTGATTTCAATTGACCCAAGAGCTTTTAGAAATAGCCAAATGAAGTCCTACACTTCATATAGGCAGTTATTTGACTAATTTAGGACGAGTACATGATGTGAAATCATATTAAGAAGTTAGGGATGTAACCCTGACTTTTAGGAAGATGACTCTAAGTAGACATAGATGGCTTGCAAAAACCTTATCTCACAACATACTGAATCAAATGAGATGGAAATTCATAGGTAATAACTAGAAGTTCTAAGGTACATATCAAGTTGAATCACGTCAAATGGATAAGTATTCGTAGATAACTCCTCAAAACAAATTCAATAAAATGAACACTTAATGATAGATAACAATATACATCAAGTAGCTTGCACTAACTGAATCAAATGTATAAGATTATGAGTGTATGATACAAATGAGATGATGTAGGCTTACTCATACATCTGTGGGCTTAGAGTAGCCACAATCTTGAAGCTCAATGCGTCCTTCTTCGTGTTGTTCTACCTATGACTAAAAGACATGTTACTTTATAGATGTAATCCAATTTGAATTTTGAATCTGCCACCTAAAAGGTGATCCTACCTTTTAGGATCCTGATTGATTTGATTCTAAATCCTAGCTTGGTATGAAATGCATCTCATAAAGTCATGAGATTCCCTCCATTCTTTCCTTTTACATTTATCTTGATTGTTAAACTCATGGCTTTTACAAGAGGTGTTCATATGTAAGTTATGGGTAGTCACTCAACAAGTTATGAAGTAAACCTTGATATTTGGTCAAGCATCAAGGCTTGCCAAATGTATCAACAGTTCCCTCTACTTGAGTCTTCATTCCATAGGTATCTCCTACAATCCAATCATTGATTTGAACCTGTTGAGTTTGCTTCCATAAAGTGATTTAGTCATCATGTCTGCACATTGCATATGTGTAGATACATAGGACAATTGTATTTCCTTGCTTGTAATCTTTTCTCTAACAAAGTGATAATGAACTTCTATATGCTTAGTCCTCAAATGGAAGATCAGATTAGCAGCTAAATGTAGTGAACTCATATTGTCTCCAAATATAAATGGAGTGTCAAAATCCAACCCTAAATCTGTGTATAGGGTCGTGATCCACATTGCCTCTTGAGTTGCATTTTCCAATCCTCTGTATTCAGCTTAAGTTGAGCAAAGAGCTATAGTAGGTTGTTTCTTCGAAGAACAAGGAATGAGATTTGAACTTGCAAAAGATAAATATCCAAATGTGCTTCTCCTATCATCTTTTGATCATGCCCAATCTGTATAAGTGAAAAGCTTTACATTTAAATCAAACGTATAAGGGTAATATAGACCCTCATTGATTGTTCCCTTTAGATACTTCAATATCCTTTTGGCTGCATCCATGTGATGCTTCCTAGGAGTGTGCATGAATTGGCTAAGCACACTTATTCCATTGCAGATATCTACCCTAGTTTGGGTGGCATAGTTCAAGCTTCCAAGTAGAGTTTGGTAGCTTGTAATGTCTTCAGTGTAGTTTCCCTTGTTGAGCTGTCGCTAATTTCTTAGGCACCCAAATTTGTTTGAGACCTTGTGGCTGAGCTTGTCCTAGTTCCTTTGTGCATCTTTGGGCGTGGTTTGCTTGCGTGGATGGAAGTTGTTGGGGCAAAGTTGGTGGTTGCTCTCCTTTTTGTATCCAAAGTTGCTTAATGCCTAGAACTACCTTCTCCTTGAATTCTCTTTTTCTATTTGATATAGCGGTTCTCTTGTATTGTTTTACTTGCCTCTTTGGTTGAATTATTGTGATTACAGTAGTCTTTGAAAAAGAAGAGGGGTCTGCTTTCAATTGGCCACTCTAGAAGGTGACATCTTGCCAAGCTATACTAGTGGTTATCGAGTCAAGCTATATCAAGACCCTCTTACAAAGGATTTGCTAATGAGAATCAACACTGCTAAGAAGCAAAAAGAAGAAGAGTCAAGGGTTAGAGAAGAGGCAGAGTGGAGGCCAGAGAGTGCATTAGGTGAAGTAAGTTAAGCGACCAGGTCTAGATGTCAATCCTGAGGCCCCAAGATATCAAATGGCCATGTGTCACACATCGTATGCAATTGTGACCATAGAGGTAGGACAAGGAAAGTGTGTAAGGACTGTGAGAGCATTGATTGACTCACGTGTAGCAACTAGTGCAGTTAGAGTTTCATACTACCAAGATCTACAAATGAACATCAATCCCATTGAAGCCTATCTCATAGGATTGAGGGATGTGGAAACCCCTTGTTTGGGTGAGGTGGAGCTTCCCATCTACCTTCAAGTTGTCCCAATGACAATCAAAATGCTAGTGTGTCTTGATGAGGACCTTACAGAACCATTTGTCTTGGGTCAAGACTAGATCTACGACCCTATAGTTAACTTAAACCTAACAAGTCAACTTCTTCTAGTTTGGGTACATGAACAATGCATTACATTAGAGTTAGAGAATTGCATGAGCACAAATCCAAGTAGCACACATTCTCTTAGTTCCTCTTGGCCCAATCTTAGCAAAGAAGATGTTGTATGTGTCAAAATCTCTATATTCTAGAAGGACTCAATCATGGAAGAACAATCTCCACTAGTGGAAATTCTAATAATGATCATGGGTCCATATCCTCGTTTTTCCAATTTATGGGCATGATGCTTTAGTGTATAAACAAGCACCCGATCCCCTTTTTTCAATCCTTTATCCCTAATGTGTGCATCAAAGTAAGCCTTTTGTCTCTTCTTTGCAGCATGGATGCATGCTGGCCACTCGTAGCCTTGTCTTACCTAAGCATTCTAGATCAAAGATCTTGGAGGACAACTCATGTCCATTCCACACATGCTCTTGTGCTACTTTTAATGCTAGGATCAGAAAATCTAATGCTAGCACAACATTCTATCCAAAGACCATCTGAAATGGGATGCCATTGAGTACCCTTTTGTAGGCAACTCAGTAAGCCCAAACACCATGATGAAGTTGTTTATCCCGTTCAGAGCATTTAATATTTACTAGTTTTATCAATACATTACATAGGATCTTATTTGTGCTCTTGGCTTGTCCATTAGTTTAAAGATGATAGGGTGCAAACTTCTTATGTATCACCAAGAATTCTTGGAGTAGGTTTTCAATGACTTTGTTCAAGAAGTGTGTACCTCTATCACTTAGTAACTCTATTGGTGACCTATATCTGGTGAACACATTCTTGAATACGAACTTAACCATCATTTGAGCATCATTCTTTGTCATGGCTTTTACTTCTATCCACTTTGTAAGCTACTCTGTGGCTACAATAATGTACTCTGCATGGGAGTTTCTAGCTGGGGGGTTCATAGGACCTACAAAGTCTATACCCCACTTCGAGAATGCATGTCCTCCCATCATTGGTCTTAAAGGCATCTCATCTTTTCTGATTGGATATTGGGCATGTTGCAATTGTCACTCTTCACATAGACATGTGCATCCATATGAAGAGTGGGCCACCAAAGTCCTAAGAATAGAATGTTCTTAATTACTCCATTAGGCCCAAAGTATCCACTTGCAACACTGCTATGTGTAGTTTCTAAGACTTTCAAATAATCTGATTCATGAATGCACAGTCTTAAATAACAATCTTTGCTTCTTTGATATAGGTTGTCTCCTACTATGGCCTAGTCTTGAACCTCTTTCTCCATGCTTTTTTTTTTCATGCTAGACTAGCCTCGCAAGGTAGTGTTCCTGATCTCATAAATTCTACCAATGGAGTGCTCCAATCTGGTAATAAAGGGTAGCATGCTCCACTGGGGGTCTCTTTTGGAACGCTAGACGATTCTTAATCCACTCATATTTTTCTATCCATAATAGGCCAATACACTCCTAAACATTTTAGATTCTGCAATGTTCGTTGTTTAGAATAGTGATTTCCTAGCAATCCTTCATGGGCTTATTGCAACCAACTACTATGTTCATCGTCCTTGACACAACAAGCTAGTACACCCTTTGTATCTTGTTTGTACATATTTCCTATCAATATTTGATATTTTTGTGATTTTATATTTTCACCTTTATTCGTTTCCACGTTCTTATAACAACTTCTAAATTGAAGAGATAAGCATCGGGCAGTTCATCATACACTCCTTGTGATGACCCTCCTGAAGTGATGTGAGAGAGGTGATCTACCCTAAGGTGAGTCCTATCTTTCCTAACAACCACTTCAAAATTGTATTCCATTAGTAAGAGGAACCATCTTCCTAAGCGTCGAGTGTTGCAAGGTTCATTGACCAAATATAATAAAGCTTGATGATCAATGAAAAACTTGAACTTTTTGGCCAATAGATAGTATTTAAACTTATTCACAACATATACCATGCCTAAGCCTTCTCTTTCAATTGCTGTATAGTTTTGTTCTCTCGAATTGAGCTATCTACTAGCATATGCTATAGGCAAATCTATATTTTCTTGACATGTGGGTTATGCAAGAATACATCCTATTGCATGATTGGATGCATCCACTATGGAATGGTTTATTCCAATCTGGAGTAGTCAGTATTGGTGTTGTGCACAAACGTCTCTTTCAACTAATTGAAGGAATTTTCGCATTCGTCATTCTACACAAAATTTGCCAACAAGGCATAAAGAGGTTTATCTATGATTGCATAAATGTGGATAAGCCTAAGGTAATATCCACAATGGCCCATAAAGGCTTGTACCACTTTAACGTTCCTTGACCTTGTCAACTCTCCTATGGCTCTTAATTTGTCCTCATCTGTTGATATTCCATTCTTAGAAATAATATGACATAAGATCTTACCTTGACGTACCATGAACACACTTTTTTGGGTTCAGAAAAACTCGATATTCTCTGCACTTGATGAAGATTTGTCTCAGCTCAGGGATGTGTCTCGAAGGAGGATAGGAGAATGAAGCAAAAGACGAAGAAGAAGAAAATCAAAAAGAAAAATTGCTCAAAGCACCACCCTCTACTCAAAGCACCACCCTCTACCCAAAGCCCAGCAAGAGCATGGATCGGGCTACAACACGAAAGAAGGAAGTCTCAAGGACAGAAAAATAAAGATTTATTCGAAGACCAAAAGTTGAAAAGGGGAAGAGGCTGAAACGTTAAAGAGGGTGACTAAGATAGTCACATCCTTAGCCACTCGTTGCATGCCGTGAGAAGAAATCAACAAGCCTCAACAATGCAATAGGCTTGGAGGAATGCAAACAAATAAGTAAACAAGATCCTTCCAATAACCAAAGGCTGAAAAGTAGAAAAGAGTGACTAAGATAGTCACATTCTTAGCCACTAGGTGCAAGCAATGAAAAGAAGTAAACAGGCTACAACAATACAACAGGGCCAGCTATGTGAGAACAAAGATTCCGAACGCCAAAAGTTAGAGGCTGAAAAGTTGAAAGGGGTGACTAAAACAATCACATTCTTAGTCACTAGATGCATGCATGGCAGCGTGAATTGTCACCACAAAGCCTATCATGGGACGATAGAGACAAACAGGGGGAGAGTGTTGTAGAGAAAAGAGACAAAAAAGGAACCCCAAAAATTTTTCAATTATGAGCATCAATTTTCTTCTTCAAGTTTCTATGGAAATCTCATAAAGCCATGTAAATGTACTAGAGGAGTCCTCTACATGCATAAATCCCAAACATTGTATCATAATCCTTGTAACATATTAGGAGATTAGTGTTTGCCAATAAAAGTGTCTGTCTCTTGTGTGAAAGGCCCACTTTTAGGGCACATGTATATAAGTCATTTTGTGACACTTTGTAAAGACCTTTTGCCATTATAAGTAAGAGAAAACTCAGATTTTCGAATTTTCCTATTCTTCCTCTTGTATCTCTTTACCTGTGAGCTTGCATGTGTGATTGTAGCTTGAATTGAGTGCATGGAAGTGTTGTCTACACATTTCATTGCTTTTTTGAAGTGTGCAATGTGTATGTGAAGCTTGAGGATGTCTGTGGTGAGACTAGAGAAGTTGTGTAGCTCAGTTTTTTGCCCATAACTTGAAGTAAGTTGTCAAAATAGGAGAAGCTAAGACCATTGGATGCATCTCATCAAGGGCTTCAAAATGAACTTGGTATTCACCATATTCCAAGTTTGGAGTTGAGAGAAAAGTCCATTTTTGTGCTTACTAATGTTTCATGTATCACGACACCATTTCCACCTGTGTAAGTGATGACATGTGAGTGATGACACCTCACCTGCATAGAACGATAGCTATTCCACTTCATTAAGCATTGTGTAAGTGCAAGTCCTTGTACACTCGGTTAGGTTCAAAATACTTTCTGGATTGATAATTTAAATGTGTGATCATCCCCACTATATGTGCTTGCTAGTGATAGAGGAATAGACTCTTTCATCACGTCTCTAAGTTGTCACTTGGGTACACACATTCTTTGGCACCGTTCCGGGGAAGTACGAGTCCAATCGAGGTACTTTGATGATGGTAAGAGCTTCTAGGCAAAGGTATGAGTTGTGAAGAGGTTAGTACTCTACTTTGGTAAGTCATTTTTCATTGCATTTATTACTTCGCACTTGGGAAGTGTATGTAGTAAGTTGTTAGACCCAGGGAAGTGAGAGTGAGTGAGTAGGAGTAGAGAGTAGAGAGGAAGAAGTAGGAGAAGAGTCGGTAGGTAGATCCCCCAAAAATCCCAAAAATCTTCATTTTAGTACGTCTTAGCCTTGGGTTTGCCCAGGAGTGTATGTATGTATGTATGTATGTATACACACACACACACATACATACATATACATATACATATACATATACATATACATATACATATACATATACATATATATATATATATATATATATATATATATATATATATATATATATATATATATATATATATATATATATATATATATATATATATATATATATATATATATATGTATATGTATATGTATATGTATATGTATATGTATATGTATATGTGTGTGTGTGTGTGAATATGCATGTATGTACATACATACATACACTAGATGCATGCATATATTATTATTATTATTATTATTATCATCATCATTATCATCATCATCATCATCATCATCATCATCATCATTATTATTATTATTATTATTATATAGAGAGAGACACACACACACACACACAAATTCACCCCAAAAAGAAAGTGGAACTACAAGCTTATGTCATCAACTACAAGACTATATATTCATCCGCTCCATTATGCATAGTATTTACTGAATTTTGTGACATCCTCACTAATGTCATCAGTGCCCAAAACTTAGTGTAGAACAAAGAATGAATACATGTTCAAACTTCACACATACCACAAGCATGAACTCATAGGAAGCTCTGCGAACCTGTGATCCAATCACCTAAATTCTAATATATAATTATACAGACCGACTAAGGTTTGAGCACATGCAATCTGATCACCTACAATCCAACAATTTCAGAGTCCAGTTATCAATCTCATTGTGCATATGCAATCCATTCACTCTCTGGTCGAACAGTGGAAACCAATCAATATCAAGATCATCAAAGTGCAATCATCAATGGAGTAACCATCTGGTGCACATGTGATTAAATCACTATCTGGCCATCGTAATATGCATCTAGTGATAGAATTTTCAATGTTTCAACAAGTTACTAGTACATAGAGTTACCACAACATGTAATGGAATATCCACCCAAGACCTGGACAGATCCCATATGCATCTTCTGACAAGTTCCCATAGCCCAAACTTTAATATTCTCTCTCATTACTTTTCACAGGCTTCACTTTGTCTGTGGTCATTCATGACTAAGTGCATTACCTTCCAGTTAATTTATGAAAAACAAATCTGTGAAAGAAACTTAGAGTGCGTTCAGCTGTGCGCTGATAACGCTCCCATCTGGCTTTCCGTCACTCTGCAGATTCCCCTTCAACTTCTTGAAATTCACCAGAAGCAGATACTGAAGGACCGATGCAAACAATCATAGGCAACTGCAAGTACAACCTTTGCATGAAATGCTTTGAGATTGATCACAAACATCATGGATTGAGAAAAGCCAAGTCCACATAGAAAGTGACCCACATTCTCAAGAAAAGGGGTAACCATTCACAAGATAACAGAACTATAAGCTCCACAACCTGTTATGTTTGAAAAATCTCTTAAATCTGAAATCCTCATCTCAAATCTAGCATAGCTCTGATACAATAGGTCCACAAGCACATGTCAATAAGTGGATCTCTCATACAAACTTTTATCATAACTCTAGAGATCAGCAGACCCAGTCATAGCTGTAGAGATGGAAGGCTTATTTCACAATTTAAAGCTTAGTGTTTATCAGGAGTCACTAGAAACCAGGATGAAAGTTTTGGGCTTGAATTACTTTTCTCAGATTCCCCATATGCAGTTTGAGCATAGTTACTTTCAATTATGAAAGCTGTAGAAAAAAAAAAGAAGTGGAATTTTATTTCTTGATGTGTGCTAAGAATGAGTTCCAGAGCTATGAACTAGTGAAAACTACCTGCCAAGACAAACGCACATGAATATACAGTTTTACAAAGCTTCTGGACTCTGCTGATGGAAAATTGTCACCCATGAATGATTTCATGCAGAGTATCAGCCAAGTGCTATGACTTGTGCCACACTTTCACAAGAATGTAACCATCAACCATACATGCACAATCTTCAGACTTCTATAAACACCATATTCTACATTTTGGCTAAAAGCACTCAATAATGAGATTCTCACTATCTTCTCAATGCATGAAAATATTGATTTATGCATTGCATCCATGTACATATATACTCACATTTTTGAATGAGCAAACACATTTATGCACATTGCACATACCAAAGTGCCTTAGAAATGCTCAAAATTCCTAAGGAAGTGAAGATCGGCACAAGTGGGGAGGAAAGTAATAAACGCTGAACACAGATCCTTATTACCAAACAGAGATGTCCAGTCATCCGTTGGACTTGTTTGAGTCACTCTTCTTGAGCTGTTAGCAGCATTGGAATTTCTTTGTGACCCTTCTGTTGAAAAGCCTTTGTTTGGTTGTCTCACATCAGAAGCAGCACCCTAGAAATGCATTAGATATCACCGATATTTCCTATTTATTATTCTGAAATATGCATAAGCAATAAGAAAAGTATGATTAATGGCTCACTCTAGCTGGAGACCTCTGTTTCGGATTACTAGCAGGACGGGAAGTTGAAGCAAAAAAGGCCTCTAAATCATCTCCAGTTTTTCGTTGCTGCTCCCTTGCAGCCTGTTCTGCTGCAGCTTTCTCCCTTGCTTCTGCTGCAGCTTTGTCCCTTGCTTCTGCTGCAGCTTTTTCTCTTGCTTCCGCAGCTGCCTTCTCAGCAGCACGTTTTCGTGCTTCAGCAGTTACTCTTACGGGGGGCACATGATGCTCCAGTCGCCTGAAGTACGGTGAATCGAATGGATATTTCCGCTTTTTAGACATCGTGGCTGATGAGCTGTAAGGTGAAGCTGATGACATGTCCGGTGGTGCCCGTATCGGGTCACCCGATACTTCAAAAATTTTCTAATGAATGATTCTGCGCCATTTTCTGCATAACGTGATCTATTATTTTGGTCGTAAGTCGCCGAAGGTGATTCTGTTATTCTGGTCATAAGTCAATTGAGTGACATTGACATTATATACGTTCGCGCCAAACGTTATATTATATACATTCGTGAGTCACATTATAAATGTTTCATTATATACGTTACATTACAATTGTGAGTCACATTATATACGTTCGTGCCAAATGCGATATTGAAATACTGAAGATTCATGGTAAGTGAAGTTTTAATAAATAAAACTTCTGAGATAGTATTAACAGTGATCGTCCTATGTGTATACATAAAAAAGCAAAGGGGTAGTCGGAATGGAATAGAATCAAACATATACTAATGCTAAGTGTAACATTAGTGAAGTAAACCAAAAATCCTTCCTCGCTCCATCTAAATTTTCCTTTTTGAAATCAATATTATATTGTCTAGTAATTCCACCAAAAAGTGATCCATGATTGTTATCTTCCCTATGATTGTTGGATGTTGTGTGCTTTGATCTGTTAATGCAATATTAAAGCACTCTGCATATTCTCATTAGAATGTCTATAAATTGAATGGTTGCAGTTGCATGAAATCGATAATGGAAATAATAAGAATCATCCACTTACATGATGACAAAATTGAAAAACACTTTCATGTGCCCCTAATTCTGATCGCCAGAAGTCGGGTGACTGTCTTGCATGTGCCCATAATTTCGACGATCGGAGGTCACCGGATCTATTATACATGTGCCCTTAATGCTCCGTTGGGTGACCCAAAAAGTGTAATCCGGTCACCCAACAAAACTTCCATGTGCCCTCCCTATCTATCAACAAAAGCCCGCTCAGCCCTGGCTCTTGCCTCACTAGCTGCTCTCTCAGCAGCAGCCCTCTCTCTGGCTTCTGCAGCAGCACGCTCAGAAGCGGCTCTTTCAGCTTTTTCCCGAGCTTCTGCAGCTGCCCTTTCACATGCTTCAGCAGCAGCCCTCACTTTTGCCTCATTAGCAGCCCTCTCCCTAGCTTCTGCAGCTGCCCTTTCTCGTGCTTCAGCAACAGCCCTCTCAGCAGCAGCTCTTTCAGCTCTCTCCTTAGCTTCAGCAGCTGCCCTTTCCACAGCAGCTCTTTCAGCTTTCTCCTTAGCTTCTGCAGCTGCCCTTTCTCGTGCTTCTGCAGCAGCCCTTTCCCTAGAGGCACTATCTTTTTCCCTTTCTTTCTTCCTTTCCCTCCGTCCCCTCTCTCTCTCTTCCTTTTCACGAATAGCCTTCTTTTCCTTCTCCTTTTCCTCTCTTTCTTGAGCTTTGAGTCTCTCTTCAGCTTCTGAAGCTTCTTCTTCTTCATCTTCTTTAGTGTCCTTGCTATATGTCTGAGCCTCATCAGCTTTAGAACCTGAATATTTGTCTTTTTCACGTTCCAATGCCTTAGAACTTGGCCTTTCCACAGCCTCTTTCATAGCTATAGTTGATGCCGAGGCTGCAGTACTATTCTCAATCATCTCTTCATCTAGAGTCGGAGCTGACATGTCCATTTTAGTTTCCTTTCTTGCTCTTGAGACACCAGAAACAAATTGCTCAAAATCATCAAAAGGATTGCTCGACTTATCAGTGGTCCCAATATTACTTGACTCACTAGCCCCTTTCGAAATCTGTCTGATTGAGGAGACTCATGGCGAGAAGAAGACTC
This sequence comes from Ceratopteris richardii, assembly GCA_020310875.1. NCBI lineage: Eukaryota > Viridiplantae > Streptophyta > Polypodiopsida > Polypodiales > Pteridaceae > Ceratopteris > Ceratopteris richardii. The sequence goes on from MU260063.1 coordinate 952,121, forward strand.
CTTGATGCTGGAATCTAGATTAAACCCAGCTATCTTTCTGTTCAACCCGCTGGACCTTTGACCTGGTAATGGGGGTCTTCTTGATGTCGGTGGACCAGTGGTTGGTTTTGTCACCAATTTCACTCGTCAACTGAGATCCAGTACTCGTCACTTTGCCTACTCTCAGGAACTTTAGATGTAAGGACAGGTTCCACAACTTCATCTTGCGCTTGCCAAGCTTGCCTAGCTGAACCTAGAAATGAGGGAGACTCGGTTTGTTTTGGTATCTTGGGGCTGCTAGAATGACTTACTGATTCACTTACTCCATTGCTGTTTGTTTGATTCTTTGTTGAAGGTTGTTCATGTACAGCATTAAAAAATGGTCGATCAGGATAATGGGACTCGTGCAATGATGACGTTTTAAATACAGGCGGTGACCCGCTTTCAGACCCATTGTGATCGGTACTTGAATCCTGCCTGTAATAGTCATATGATGGTGGAGTTGTTCCTTTGGTAGTGGACTCCTCCAGGTCTGAAAATGGAGGAACAGATGGCTGAGCAGCTGTCTGTGGAGCACCAAACGGATTTTCAACGTTTGTATCTTGATTGTAATATGCATATGCGGTTGTTCCTTTGATATCTTCTAAATCTGAGAATGGAGGACCAGATGGTTGAACAACTGGTTCTGGGACATTAAAGGGATTCTCATCGTGCAGCACATCAAATGGATCACTTGGACGCATACTAAAGGAACTCTTCTTCTTCTTTTTCCCATTGAGACTGTTTTCTGAGAACTCTTCAGCTTCATCGGACCTGAATTATTGAAAAAACGAACAACCAAAAAGAAGGGTAACTATAGATCTCACACGTTTGTATTGAAAAAAGTAGGGTTCCTGTGATTTTCCGTAAGGATTTCTATGTATGTCCCCAAGACAGCTCCTACATTAAAAATTTAGACAACTTTCATCGGGCAAAATCCTATCAAACAACACATCGAATACAGAAAGAAACCTCAATCGCCAATTTGAAATATGTGGATAGCATAACCAGGTTCAGAACAATAAGCAGCAAAGTCGGAAATTCTAACAAAAATATGAATAAATAAACCTCCCTATCTAACAGGTTTCACAAACCCCCCCTCTTCATGTCTTGCCATGCAGAATTGACGGTTGCTCCAACTTCAAAGTTGCATCACCAGAAATCACTGAATGTACCTGGGCTTGACTTGCTCTGTACCCCCAAATCCAGGGAGTAGATCATATAGGATGCCAAGACTCCGAAAGAGGCTTGGAAGAGTTTGGTCACATTGTACGAGACCAATACAAAGGCATGGAAATTGCAACTCAAAAAGAGTTGCATACATTGGAGAAAAAGAGCATGTCGGTAAGTGACTACTCTGAAAATCAAAATCATATGTGAGTCACTTGCATCTATTAGCATGAATGTAGATGATGATGATAAGATGGAAGTGTGACTTCGTGGTTTAGGAGCTGCATATAAGCAGTTTAGAACTTCTATACAAACCAAGGAAAATATTCGGAATTTTGTTGATTTGGTATCCATGCTGATTATTAAAGAAAAGAATCTTGGTGAGGATTCAAACTCCCAAGGAAAGCCCAGTTCTGAGCAGGTATTCTATTACGGTAGAGGAAGAGGCAGAGGTAGAGGTTTTGGAAATGGAAGAGGAAACAATAACCAAGACCAAGGTCAACAACAGAATCATGTAGGAGGAAGAGGACAATTTCCAGGCAGGAGGAGCCAAAGAGGTTGCAGAAATTTCCAAAGAAATGATTTAGGTAATGATAGTAAAGGATGTTGGAATTGTGGTAAACGTGGACACTTTGAACGTGATTGCAGGTTGACGAATCAAAACAAAAGAGGGCAGCAAAAACAACTATGCATCCACAAGTGCATATGATTGTGAGAAGCTATTTATGGTTCAACATCACATGATGAATACGATGTCTGCTGGTGTTTCAAAATCGAATGATAATGTCGAGTATGTTGATTCAGGTGCTTCAAATCACATGACTAGTCATGCAGAATGGTTTAGTACTTTGCAAAAATTGCCAGTTCCTGGATATGTTGAAACACATGATGACACATCACATCCTATTGAGCATACAAGAAACATAGCACTATCTATGGATGATGGAAAGGTAAAACATCTTGTTGATGTGCTGCATGTTCCAAATATAACAAAGAATTTGGTTTTTGTTGGACAAATGGTTGACGAGGGATTACAAGTCAGGTTCAATGCTGATGGATTATATGTAGAGGCGTATAAATAGGATGGACAATTAGTGGCCAAAGGAAACAAAGTGGGTAGGATGTTCACCTTAAATGTGAAGATTTTTGAAATGAATGCAGCCATGTTTGCAAAAGGTGCAAGAGTTATTGCTTATATAGAGATATGGCACAAACGAATTGGACACACAAATCTGCAAAGGCTGAAATTGATGCAGCCAAAGGAGTTGTCCATGGACTCCCAAATTTCAAAGATGCAGAAATCCAAAAGGTATGTGCAGCATGTCAATTTGGTAAACAGTCAAGAGCTTCATTTCCACATGACAAGCATGTTAGTGAGAATGTACTAGAAGTAGTGCATATAGATGTTTGGGGTCTAGCAAAGACCACATCTATGGGTGGTTGCAGGTTTTATGTTACTTTTATTGATGACCATACACACAAAGTATGGGTATATTTCATGAAAGAGAAGAGCGAGGTGTTCACTCACTTCCAGAATTTTAAAGTTATGGTGGAAAAGCAGACAGGGAAGTACATTCAGACATTAAGATCTGATGGAGGAGGTGAATACATGTCAAATGAGTTCAGCTGTTTTCTAAAAAATCATGGAATTCGGCGTCAGTTTTCATGCAGGTACACACCACAACAAAATGGCATTGCTTAATGCAAAAATAGACATATTGCAGAAATAGCAAGAGCCTTGATGGTTGAGAAGAATATGCCTCATTGCTATTGGGCAGAAGCTATGCATACTGTTGTATACATCATGAACAGAACTCCGACTGCTATTGTACATCAAGTTACACCTGAAGAGAAGTTTACAGGTAAAAAGCCAAACTTATGACATCTGAAAGTTTTTGGCTGTATTGCATATGTACATATTCCAGATGAGTTAAGGACGAAGCTTGATCCGAAAGCAGAAAAATGTGTCTTCATTGGATACTCCCTTGAGCAAAAAGGGTACAAATGTTATAACCCACTAACACGATAGGTGAAGGTGAGCAGAGATGTGGTATTTGATGAAATATCAAGCTTCTATGCAGATGCCAAAGAAGGACTGAAACTTGAACCAAATGACAAAGAAAATGCTGAAAAATCAAGTGCAAAATCTCAAGTTTTGAGTGGACCGCATGCATCACCAAGCAATAGTCCCAACTCAAATCCATGGAGTGGAAGATTGCATGGAATTTTCAGTCCAACAAATTCATCAAATACATCCAAGAAAGGTAAAGAAAAGCTTTCTGCTGGTATTAAAACATGTGCAGGTTTTGAAGATGTTGATGGAGATTCAAGTGGTTCAGAAAAGAGTCTTGATGGGGAACTTGGATTACCCTTTGTGAAGACTCTCAGGAGTAAGAAGGGCACATGCAGATGATACAAGGAGAAGTGACCCAAGACCAAGAAGATCTGGGAGGATGCGTAATTCAGTGCAACGATTGACGTATGATAGTTATATGGCTCGTCATTGTGCCTACATGACTAAGGTAATACAAGATGTTGAACCTTCTTGTTTTGAAGATGCAATTGGAAGTGCAGATTGGGAAAAAGCTATGGATGAGGAGATGGATGCACTTTATGGGAATGATACATGGAAGCTGGTTCCATTGCCGCAAGGAAAGAAACCCATAGGCTGCAAATGGTTTTACAAGGTCAAACATAATGCTGAGGGTAGCATAAGCAGATATAAAGCATGATTGGTAGCTAATGGATAGTGTTAGCCACCAGATTGGATATGTAATTTTAGCTTTCTATATTTGCACGCACCGAAAAGGCATGACGAACAGATGTAACTTTCTATTGAGTAATGAAAAGGCAAGCATGGCACTCTTCGAAAAGAGATGAGAATCACCGGACTATCTGTCTGGGCGACCACGTTGGAGTGTTGTGTTTTAGATTTGCAGAACTCTGAGTATTGTATTCTGGTTATTAAGTTTTTAGTAATTAATCATTAATCACAATAAAGCTACGTTTAACATTAACAGTCTATGCGACTTCGTAGTTGTTGATTCGTGTGGTAGAAGTACTATGTAGTGATAATCATTGAATCGGAAGATAGTTAACTGCTCATTTGAATGTTGAATTGGGAAAATTAAAAAAAAGGCCTCTGTACTATCAGACCCCTGTCCATCCCAAGAGCCCAGAAACGAGATTAAAAGTGGCTTACAAAAGCACTTTTAACACTGGTGCCGTTTGTGGGAATAATATCCCTTGTGTTTGACCACTTTTCACTGTCGAATGCTCGTCGAAGATACCCGAACTGGCACCCAATTCAACCGCAGTGTCACGGGATGATGCTGAGGTTTCACCAAAAAGCGCTGATCCTCCACCAAAAAACGTGGATCCCTCATTGAGAAGCGTGGATCCTTCACCAAAAAACGTGGATCCCTTACCCAGAAGTGTCGATCCTTCACCGTAAAGCATCGGATGTGCACCGGAAAGCAATGAACTTCCATCGGAGAGACTCGAACGCTCACCAAAAAGCCATAAATGATCATTAATAGGTACTGGTCTATCTCCGCACTGGGTCGATGTACACCTAGTCATTGTAGAATTGTCTTTTGAGCGTAAGGAAGTATCACCGGAACAAACCGGAGTGGTACTGAAACACATCGGAATCTCACTAAAATGGGTACCTATTTCCGGTCGTAAACTGTCTTCTTCTGTACTTGCTTGTCCTTCAGTTCTACTAATGAGGGGTGTTCCTAATACATTAGGGATTGTCCACAGATGTTGGTCGCTTTTATACTTTGGGTAGGACTCGTCGGAACGTATAACCGGCATATATCACTTCTTCAACTGGTGGTTACTATTCACCATTGTTCACCTTGAGTACTGCTCTTTGTGGAGAATGAGTTCTCCTATGAGCAACGGAAGTGTGTAGTGAGCCCTTGTATGTCCAGCACTTGGACAAACATTTGCACCTTAGATAGACCACCTGCACACATAAGTACACTATAAAATTGGACTTTACTATCTGATAGATATCGCACAGAATATAAACGATATCAATGAGATATTTGGGACAGTGAAAGTAGATGCCAAGAGCTTTCCAACAAGACAAAAATCATGCAATTTGGATATGTTTCGGTTGGGAAACTTAACCGACCAAAATAGACTACCTATCTCCACAGGTATACTGAAAAACTGGACTTCACTCTTTCACTGATATCTCACAAACTACATAAGCTTTCAAAGAGATACTTGGTATGCAGAAAGTACACAAGATAAGCTTTCTTCCAATGAATGTTTAAACGCACAAATGGTTACATATGCACGGAGATATGAGCTCTACAACAGAGCTGTGTAAAAACTGACGTGCGGTTGGAAGGAGTCTAAGGGAAAGCCAAAATGACAAAATGGCTAGATCCGACTATTGGGAGCTCTTGCCTCTTCCTCTCCTTGTTTTGAAAGTGCTCCCACTTCACTTATATAACCAATGAGCATGTGAAGAAGTTTGTGCCTCCTTCTTAACTCACCACTTTCTCCACTACATGCTACTAACTACAAGGCAAGATATTGTATCTCTTACTCATCATGAATTTTGACTAGACTTTTTCTTTTTTTTTTTTTTTCCTTTTTCCTCCACTTTTTCTTTATCTTTATATTTGGTAAATTCATCCAAGCATGGCTCATATAAAAATGAGCTTGTACATTTATCTTCAACACTCCCCCTCAAGCTCATTTGGGAGTTATCTTCATCCATGTCCTTCAAATTTATCGCGTCCTTGAAACCTTTGAGTTTAGAAGCATCCAAGAACTTTGTAAACATATCTGCAACCTGCTCTTTGGTTCTGATGAACTTTACCTCCACATCTTTGCTCAGCACCTTCTCCCTTACATAGTGGTAGTGGACCTCAATGTGCTTGCTCCTTGCATGAAACATAGGATTGCTTGCCAAGTAAATACTTGACATGTTATCACCGTATATAGGGTAGTTCCAACTTGCACTCCAAGATCAGCCAAAAGCTTTTTAATCCACATTGCTTCACATGTGGCAAAAGCTAATCCTCTATATTCAGCCTCCATAGATGAAAGTGCAATAGTAGGTTGTTTCTTTGAGCTCCATGTGATAGGTTTGCTTCCTATCATGAACACATAACCTGAGGTTGATCTTCTATCTTCCTTTGAACCTGCCCAATCAGCATCACTAAAGCCTTTGACCTGCAGTTCTTCATCAAACTTGTAAAACAAAGCATGATTAACTGTATGATTTATGTATCTCAACACTCTCTTGGCTGAGTTTAAGTGTTCACTTGTCAAGGCTTGCATAAACTGAGAAAGTACACCAACAACATAAGACAAATCAGGTCTTGTAATGTTTGCATAGACCAATGATCCTACAATGCTTCTGTATGTCGTTACATCTTCCAATGGTTCTCCATCATTTGAACAAATCTTTGTATTTGTGTCCATGGGTTGAGTGAGTGGTTTGCATTCACTCATTCCAAATCTGAAAAGAACATCCAACAAGTACTTCCTTTGCATCAAGTAGATGCCACTCTTTCCATAAACAACTTCAATTCCTAAAAAATATTTCAGCTCTCCAAGATCTGAAATTTTACTCCTTACCAAGCTTCCTTTTGATATCTTTAATCCCTGTAACATCATTTCCTGTTATGATGAGATCATCGACGTATATGCAAATATATGCCTCTCTATTTTCTTCCTTCTTCATGTACAACGAAGGATCTGCACTACTTGGGTTGTATCCACACTTAGTTAGATACTCTACCAATCTCTGATTCCATGCTCTTGGTGCTTGCTTCAAGCCATAAAGTGCCTTCTTCAACCTGCAAACAAAATCTGGATGGTTTTCATCTTCAAATCCAACTGGTTGACTCATGTATACCTCTTCTTGTAGTTCTCCATCAAGAAAAGCATTTTTGATATCGAGTTGATATAATGGCCATCTCCTTGAAGCACCAATTGCTATTAAGGTTCTCATAGTTCCCATCTTTGCAACGGGGCTGAAAACTTCATCATAATCTATGCCTTGTGTTTGTTTAAATCCTTTGGCAACTAATCTAGCTTTATATCTAGCTAGTGAACCATCAACATTCCTCTTTACTTTAAACACCCATTTGTTTGGAACAATCTTCATACCTTCTTTCTTTGGCACTAGCTCCCATGTGTGGTTATCTTTGAGAGCTTTGATCTCCTCTTTCATAGCTTGCTTCCATTCCTTTTGTGTGCAAGCTTCTTCATATGTCTCAGGCTCTTTGTCTTTGATAACCTGCATCATGTATGCAAAATGTGTTGCCATAAAACTATCATAACTCAACCTTTGAGTTGGATACCTTGTCCTGGAAGATCTTCTTTCATTGCCTTTAGAGAGTTGCTTCTTTAACCCTATTTAGCTTTACCATCAGAGTGATTACCTCTTCATATTCTCTTCACTTGCATCTACCTCATTGTTTGGAGTAGCACTTGCTTCTTCGGCTCTACTATGAGCTGAATTTGGAGACAAGGAATGACTCCCCCTCCATGTTGAACATTCTTCATTTGATGTAGATGCCTCTGGACCTGAAGCCTTTGTGCTTGATTGTTGAACTTCTCTTTGATTTGTTCCTGCATAATCATCACAATCTTCTTCAAGAATCTTTTCCTTTCCTTTATCTTCATACCATGGTCTTAGTTCATCAAAGACCACATCTCGCAAGACTCTTAATTCCTTTGTTCTAGGGTTGTAACACTTGTATCCTTTTTGCTCCGTCGAGTAGCCCATGAAAATGCATTTTTCTGATCTTGGTTCCATCTTTGTTCTAACTTCTTGTGGAATGTGAACAAAGCAAACACATCCAAACACTTTGAGGTGTGTAAGATCAGGTTTCTTACCGGAATATACCTCTTCTGGAGTCAAGTGATGTATTCCCGATGTTGTGCACCTATTCATCAAGTAAATGGCGGTTGTAGTAGCTTCAGCCCAATAGTATAATGGTACCTTCATCTCGTTGAGCATGCATCTTGCAATTTCAGCAATTTGCCTATTTTTCCTCTCAGCTACTCCATTTTGTTGTGGTGTATACCTACAAGTGAATTGCCTTTTGATCCCATTCTCTTGTAGAAAATCTGAAAATTTGTTGGAGAAGTATTCTCTTCCACCATCGGACCTTAAGGTTTTGATAGACCTTCCTGTTTCCTTTTCAACTTCAACTTTGAACCTTTTGAATATAGAAAACACCTCTGATTTTTGCTTCATACAAAACAGCCATACCTTTCTTGAGTGATCATCAATGAAGGTGACAAAAAACCTATTACCAGCCATTGATGCCTCTTGAGTTGGTCCCCATACATCCATATGTATCAAGTCCAAGACATTTGGAGCCACATAATTGCTCCTCTTGAATGGCTGCCTCGTTTGCTTTCCTAGTTGACAAGCTTCACATAACTCATGTAGTCCAATGCTTTTAAATTTTGGAAGACCTCTTACCACTTCATGTTTGCTCATGTCCTTCAGCTTTGGAATGTTGATGTGTCCTATTCTTTTGTGCCATAAGTCCAGCTCTGAAATCTTCTTGTTCCCACATTGAATGACCTTTCCATGTGGATGTTGGACATCCAAAGTGAACATCCTTCCTTCTCTTCTACCTCGAGCAATGACCTTGAAGCCTTCCTTTGGATTCTTTATGAAGCACCCATTCTCATTGAATATGACATGATAACCCTTCTCTACCATTTGTCCTACTGAAATCAAGTTCTTTGAAATTGTAGGGACATGAAGAACATTAGATAGTACCTTTGCTCTACTTGTATCTCCAAGCCTTATATCTCCAATATGTTCAATCATGTGTTGAGTATCATCACCTGTTTCAACACATCCTTTTCCACTTGGTACCTGTAGATTAGTGAACAAACTTCCTTGGCATGACATATGGTTACTACAACCTGAATCAATGTACCATTTTTTGTCATCTTCACAAGAGCTTCTATACTCATGTCTCATTGCAAGTAGTGTGTCCTTGCTTCCTTCACTTGAGGTGCTTGCATAGTTGCTTTGGTTCCTTTGATTGCCTCCATTTGGTCTTCCATTCTTCAGCCAACAATCACTAGCATAGTGTCCTACTTTACCACAATGATAACATGTTATACCTTTATGAGAATTGTAGGAGCCTCGGCCTCTTCCTCTACTTCTACCTCAACCTCTTCCTTGTGTGTTGGCATTTGATGCATCCTTGTTGTCTTCCGAACTGTTTTGGTTGTAGTTGGAGTGGTTATAACCTCTTCCTTTTCCTCTTGAGCCTCCTCTTGAATTTCTTCCTTTACCTCGGCCTGCATATAACATTTGGTTGTGGCTGTCCTTTCCTTTGAGACCACCAAAGCTAAGCTCTTATGTGACAAGATGAGGGATTAGTTGTTCAAAACCTGGATATACATCTTTCAAGTTAATGGAAGTTATAAAAGGCTTCCATCTTTCATCGTCTCTCAAGCCATTGAGAGTATAACACACAAGATCTTCGTCTTCAACCGTTGTGCCAATAGAAGCTAAAGCATCGCTTAGCTCCTTAATCTTCAAAGTATATTCAGCTATGGATTGACTCGAACTTTCTTGATTGTGTTCAACTCATTCTTGAGTTGAAGTTTCCTAGCTTTGGTATTTGTTGAATACATCCTTTCAAGAGCTTCCCAAGCATCCTTAGCTTTCTCTAAATGTTGAATATGACCTACCATGGCATTAGTAATGACTTGCAAAATGAGGAACATGACTCTCCTATTCCTCTCCTCCCATTCTTTTGCTTGCCTCCTTTGGACTTCGGTGGCCATAGCTTGATTGATTTGAGGTTGAGCATCATCGCCGCTCACAATACCCCATAAGCCTTTGACCATTAGGTAGTTGGTCATTCTAAACCTCCACACGGGATAGTTATCCTTGTCCAACTTCTCTACTTGTTGACCCAAGTCAGCCATTGAAGAGTATCAAAGACTTTGAGAGTTACCTCGAATAGTTATAGTCCTTTGCTCTTGCGTTTGTGAAGCTCCTCCTTGTTTTGTAGCTCCTCTTTTGCTTTGCTTCACCTCCAACTCTGTTGATGAAGCTTCAACACCAAGTTTGCTTTGATACCAACTGTGGAGAATGAGTTCTCCTATGCGCAACGGAAGTGTGTAGTGAGCCCTTGTATGTCCAGCACTTGGACAAACATCTGCACCTTAGATAGCTTGCTGCTCTCAATACAAAACTCAAATGGATTTGAAACTTTAGTCAATCAAAGTACACAAAGAGGGCTTTCTAACAAGCTATAAATGACTCAATTTGGACAAGTTTTGATTAGGAAACACAACTGTCAAAGATGAACTACCTGTCCACACAGGTATGCTGAAGAACTGAGCTTCACTCTCGGACTGATAGCTCTCTGAATATATATCCTTTGAGAATTTGGTACAGAGAAAGTAGACACAAATAGCTTTCCAAGAAGCTAAAAATGAAGTAATTTGGATGAGTCTTGGTCAGGAAACTCAACTCACCAAGATAGACCACCTGCACACATAAGTACACTATAAAATTGGACTTTACTATCTGATAGATATCTCACATAATATAAATGATCTCAATGAGATATTTGGGACAGTGAAAGTAGATGCCAAGAGCTTTCCAACAAGACAAAAATCATGCAATTTGGATATGTTTTGGTCGGGAAACTTAACTGACCAAAATAGACTACCTATCTCCACAGGTATACTGAAAAACTAGACTTCACTCTTTCACTGATATCTCACAAACTACATAAGCTTTCAAAGAGATATTTGGTATGCAGAAAGTACACAAGATAAGCTTTCTTCCAATGAATGTTTAAACGCACAAATGGTTACATATGCACGGAGATATGAGCTCTGCAACAGAGCTGTGTAAAAACTGACGTGCGGCTGGAAGGAGTCTAAGGGAAAGCCAAAATCACAAAATGGCTAGATCCGACTACTGGGAGCTCTTGCCTCTTCCTCTCCTTGTTTTGAAAGTGCTCCCACTTCACTTATATAACCAATGAGCATGTGAAGAAGTTTGTGCCTCCTTCTTAACTCACCACTTTCTCCACTACATGCTACTAACTACAAGGCAAGATATTGTATCTCTTAGTCATCATGAATTTTCCTCTTTTATTTTTTTTTTCTTTTTTCCTCCACTTTTTCTTTATCTTTATATTTGGTAAATTTATCCAAGCATGGCTCATATAAAAATGAGCTTGTACATTTATCTTCAACACTCTTCCCCTACTAGTTATTTCAATTTCTGTTTCCATGTTCCCACAGACAGGAACCATGAGTATTTTGGCCATCAACAACAACAACAACAACAACCATAGCCACCTCGACCGGTCCCAACTAGAGTGACCTATACAAAATTCGGTGGATTTTGGGGGGATGACCCCGACAAGCATGTTCGTACATTCGAAATCAGTTATGTAGTGTTGAACCATCCACTAGATTTGGCGTATAATGCTATCGTGTTTCAGGCTGTGCCGGTTAATGAAGTAGTAAGGTGGCTGATAGAATATCATTTTAATCATTTTGGTGATTATGACGAGGTAAAGGACGCGTTCCTGCAGAGGTTTTGCTTGAAGAAGAACCCTGCAGAAATTTTTGACTATTTGCAAAACAATCGGCAGAAACCACACTAGAGTGTCTAGGAGTATGCGACACTGTTCAGTTTTCACTTGCGGCAGCTGCCACCGGTGCATGCCAATCTATTAGACGATGTCATAACACAATGGTTCATCAACGGATTGAATCCACAGTTAAAAAAAATCATGATCATTCGCTGTGTGGGCGGGATGACACTGGATGTTGTCATTGCAATGGCCTTACAGTTGGAGCACAAAGTTGGAGGGTTTACGGACGATCTGGAATGGCTGAAAGCAACTAAGAACGTGGCCGAGGATCCGTCCAAACAAGTGTACTGTACTAAGTGTAAGAATCCCAGTCACACTAGTTCCACATGTGTGCTCAACCAAATGTATTGTGGCATTTGTAACACGACAGAGCACTCAATAGAAACCTGTGCATACAATGCAAAGGTGCAAGGTAGAGCGGCAGTAAATGCCATAATACAGGAGCTGGGGTAGCCAACCACCCATTACATACCACCATAGTTGTGGACCAACCAGCAGCAAGGATATAGGAACAATCAGGGTCCGCATAGTAACAATTTCAACCAAAATCTATGGCATTCGGGTACATCGGCTCAAGGTACCTCTCTCCCACCTCCTAGATGCCATTTTTGCGATGAGGTTGGGCATATTCGTAGATTTTGTAAGGAAGCTACAAAATATGACAAAAGAAAGAAGGAAAAACAAAATCCGATGACAAATATGGTTTATATTTCCCCGGTTGATTCACAAGCAGTCGTAGTACAGACAAGATCGGGAAAACAGTTGCAACTAGCAGCTAAAGTTTTTTAGCCCAGAATTCGTGAGCAACAATGGATTTTTACAAAGGCTAGTCAATGGACAACCAAGGAGCCAACGATGTTCCCTAACCCAATTCCGGTAACTCAGTCTCGTCTACCAAATGCACGACCGAATGTACAGAATTTCACCCCGACAACATCAAAATCACAACTAGAGTCGGTGATGACCACAACACAAACAAACTAGGTATGGGATGTTATATCTAAGGCCTCAATCACACTTCCTCTAGGACAGTTACTCGCCCTCTTTCCTGGTGTAAGACACAAATTCCAACAGCAGGTCAGCCACAGACCCTCATGTACTCTAGCAACTATGACCATACAACCCGAGATGGATCCTACGGTGGATCATACGGTACCACTGATCACCATTTGGTATAAAAACCAGAAGATCACACAAGTTTTAATTGATTGAGGGTCTGGCATGAATATCGCGACAACTGCACTATGTAAGAAACTGGGGTGGACCCAAATTGAACCAGTGCAGTTCTTTGTGCGAATGGCGGACCAATCTAGAGTCCATCCAGTTGGACTAGTACATAATATTCCTATAACCCTGCAGGGAACTACATTCAAAATGACTGTTGTAGTCCTCGAGTTACCCGAATCTAGCCTTGACTATAACTTACTCTTTGGTCGACCATGGCTAAAGCAAGCCAAGGTCGTGCAGGATTGGTCAGCTCAAGAGTTAATTTTTAAAAATAATCTCAGAAAGTATGTCGTGCCATTGGATGCTATGCAACCTTGTGAATTCCATGCACGCCCATATGTAGCAGAGCCAGTCCATATGTTGGATAGGCTATCTGATGATGAGGAGGAGGCTTCCCTCAAGACCAATAAGGACCTTATCCCATTAGGTTCTATAGAGACAGAGACATGAAGGGCCTTGACCCACGAATTTATCAACACAGGGTGGTGCTGAAGCGAGATGTGCGGCCCTTCAAGCAATCTAGCTATCGGATGAATCCATATTATGCAAGACAGGTAAAAGCAGAGTTAGATCGCTTGCTGAAGGTTGGATTCATTGTTCCCATTGAACATGCAGAGTGGATCTCACTGATAGTGATCTTACCGAAGAAAAATAAACAGTTACGCATTTGTGTCGACTACCGAAAGCTTAACGCATCCACCGTACCGGATCCGTTCCCCCTTCCTTTTCTTGATACGATGCTCGATGAGGTACCAGGTCATTGAATGTATTCTTTCATGGATGGCTACAATGGATACAATCAAGTGAGGATGGCGGAACAGGATATACCAAAGACGACATTCATCACCAACTGGGGCGTCTATGCATGCACCGTAATGTGGTTCGGTTTGCGGAATGCCCCGAGTACATTCCAAATATGTATGCAAGAAGTGTTCTCACCTTACTTGACAACATTTATGCAAGTCTATTTAGATGATTTTTCATTATTTGGTGACACTTCAGTGCACTTGTATCATTTACGGTGCTGCTTTGAAAAGTGCTGGGAGTATCGATTATGTTTGAATCCTACCAAATCAGTTTTTGCGGTCTCCTATGGGAAGCTTCTCAGTCATATCATCTCCAAACAAGGAATACAAGTAGATCCTGATAAGGTAGCAGCCATGTTGGCGGCACCGGTCCCAAAGACACCGAAAGAAGTTATGCGGTTTCTTGGCCAGATCAGGTGGCGTGGCAGACATTTACGGTGGCTGGCTCATTTAGCAACGCCACTTAACTGACTTATGACCAGCACCCCACGTAAGTATGAATGGACTAATGAGTGTCAAATGGCATTTGATCATTTGAAGGTCTTACTGATGCAGGCTCTGATCCTGCAACTGCCTGATTGGGAACATCCATTCCATGTATTTGTGGATGTGTCAGACATCACGATTGGTAGTGTGCTGATGCAACAAATCGACAAATGGTTTAGGTCATTGTACTATGCGAGCCACCGATTAGCTCCTGTAGAGAGAAATTACTTTGTGACCGAATGTGAGTGTCTTGGTCTGGTATACTCTCTTAAGAAGTTCAAGCATTACTTGTTGGGACGCAGATGCACTTTCCATGTGGATCATGCCGCACTGGTGTATTTGGTTCGCCAACAACACTTAGGTGGCAGACTTGCACGATGGGTTTTACTATTACAAGAGTTTGATTATGAAGTTATCCACCAACTAGGTACGACACATGTCTTGGTGGACTTTTTATCTCGCCTTGATTCCAGTGAGACTCCGGAAGGTGTTGATGACACAACGCCACCTATTTACCTAATCGATGCATCTCCTCAAGAATCTGCAGAACTTCCTATGGCCCCTGCATACTATGATACATTAATGACTTTTCTTACTGATGGTTGTCTCCCTCCCAATACTCCCGCTCCTCAGCACCGGAAACTTGCAGTCTACAGTCGACGATTCTGATTGATTTTGGGTCAACTGTATTACATCGATCAGACTGGTGTCCTACTCAGATGTATCCCTCCACATGAATCGGCTTCAGTTATTGCCATGGCTCACTCAGCACCCACTGGAGGACACTTCACAGCTGATCTTACTCATCGCAAAATCCTGTAAAGTGGGCTCTGGTGGCCTACCATGTACAAAGATGTTGTTAAATTTGTGCAGTAGTGTGACGTCTGTCAACGGTCTGGACAGCCCTTGCCGCGCCATTTCTTTCCTCTACAACCTATCCTACCTCTTGAGCCCTTTCAGAAGTGGGGTTTAGATTTCATTGGCCCAATTACACCCCCAGCAACCCTCACCAACAATCCATATATTTTGACTTGTACAGACTATGCCACTCAGTGGGCGGAAGCTTGGGCTTTACGTTGTGCCATAGCTATTTCGGTGGCCAAATGTTTGATGAAGGATGTCTTCCCTCAATATGGATTACCTCTAGAAATAGTGATGGACCAAGGTACATATTTTGCAAATACCTTAATGCAAGCGCTGACTCAGACTTTCCAGATTATGCATAAATTTAGCTCACCTTACTATCCACATGTGAACGGTCTTGCTGAGAGCACTAATAAGACATTGCTGAATATTCTGCCGAAACTGATCTTGGAGTGTTCGGAACGATGGGACCAGCTCTTACCTACTGTTTTGTGGGCTTACCCGACCATGTATAAAGTGGCTACCAGAAAGACTCTGTTTAAATTTGCTTATGGACTGGAAGCTATTGCACCAATGGAAGTGGTGGTGTTGAGCCTGCAAGTAGCCTTATCTCAAAAATTGCTGTCGGAAGAATCTTTTCCATTTCGGTTGGATGCTCTCAGATCATTGGATGAACAAAATTTGGAAAGCTTCATGATTCTTCAAGAAGTTCAGCTACGTCAAGCCCGTACTCATGATCGTTTTTTAAAATCCCTTGTATTTACGATTGACCAACTCATTTTATTCTAAAATGCTAAAGCCAATCGATCTGCCAGAAAACCTAAGTTACGGTGGTTCGGTCCATACCGGATTGTTGAACAAGTGGGACCCGCCACTTTTCGGTTGGCGACCTTAACAGGTGCTCTCCTTCCAAAAGTGATTAATGGCTCTAAGCTCCACCCCTATCAATCGTGGTCTACTCATTCATGAGGTTTCCTCGGTAAATTTTCTCCTTTTTGCTTGTTACTTGCTTTTCTTTTCTACCCCCATGTTTCAGTTGATCATCTGACCGTAATCTTTCTGGTTTGTTGATCTAATCATGATTAATCGCCACCTGTGTGTCGTTGTTTATGTGAGTGCATGCATGTCGCACTTATGACGGATATCTCTCCAATACTACATTATGAGTAGGTTTTTTGTTGGCCGATTTTTTTAGTATTCTTACTTAATCTTGTTCTTTCCACTATTAATCGCTATTGTGTTTGTGTGTTTGCGACCCTGTGCCCGCTGTGTTTCCGTTTATCTCTGTGTGCGCCATGGACGCTCTAGCTGACATAGCAACCTTCCGTGTGAGTCTCACTCCAGACGTGAGTGAGTACTTGCGTGCTCGGGGATTGTTGGCCTTCGTTGAATTGCCTTGGCATTCAGTGGAGTGCCACCCCTTTCATGCACAGATTATTTCTGCCATCGCCACCATGCCTGCTACAAAGCAGTGTTGGCCGATTACTTGTTTAAACCCCCGTGTCATGATCACTCTCAACACGTTTGCTGAGGGATTCCGTCTCCCCCTAGGAAGGGTTGGAGAATGGACTGCTCCTTCCTCTCGCCACTATGAAGGAATTATTTCCTCGGCACTCATCTAATGAGTTTGCCATCCTTTGCTGACCTGAACTAGAGCGTACTGCTCTACAATTTCTTATTTCATCGTGCTAAACTTGCAAAAACACACCTATGGTATTTCCCAAATATTTTACTCCATGATAGATACTGCTTCTAGAGAACCCGTTAATTTCACCTCCTTTTTCTTTAGGCACATTCATCGTGAATGTATAGCGGTTACGAAACAGATAGCCAAAAAACAACATCCCTTGCACTCGTTTACCCCATCTCCTAACCTTTCTCTTTCTGGTGCTCCAAGCTACGCAACCCCCTCTGACTACCATGCTGCGACATGAAGAATCTACTCAGATGATTGAAGACGATGATGATGAAGATTTGCTTCAGTTCTTTCAACGCAAATGCAGACGCGTTAGTCCATCACAACACTAGGTACAGGGTTCCAATGCGGGTTATGAAGTTGAAGTCTTCCACAATATTGCCACCTCCGTATAGGTCAAGTCTATCCCATCTTCTTCTCTCAAGCAGCCGGATCAAGATGCTGTTATGGAAGATGTAGCTGAAGTCTCATCACGGGAGGAATCTCACCAACCGGATACCGAGGCTATAAAGGAGATTGAAGATGCTACAGGAGGTATGGATTGTCAATCCCCCTCATCACCAACCATTGCAGCCAAAGCAGATGCAATCACGGTCCAAGCAGATGCAGTCAAGCAAGTGACTAGCAATGTTGAGGCTGTTAGTGAAGTTGTTGTGGAAGAAAATCCAATTGAAATCGGAATAGTTTTGGCGACCACCTGTTGGAAGATACATTTTTCAAGAGTATTTTTGATGTAAAATAGTTGTAAAAAGCCAAAAAAACTTGTAAAATATTTATGTAATTGATGTAAAAATAAGGAAGAGTCTTCCTTATGTAGCAAAGAATCTTATGTAATTTTTCTAGAATTTTTGGAAACTCTTAGATAGCATATTTTTAGAAAATTAGAGGAAAGGACCAAATTTCAAGTGTGAAAAGGGACATTTGAAAATGTATATAAGACAATTTCCTCTATTTTGAGAGGGTTGGTTGATCATTTGTTGTATGCTATCAAGTGAATAGAGAGAGTTTTTGCAAAAAATCGTGTTGTCTCCTCTTTTATGTGGTTACTTTGATTTGTGAGTCTATTTCTTGTGTATCCATGGAGATTTGTAAGCTTTTATTGTGTGTTTCTGTTGGATGTGTATGAAGAGAGCTGAATACTGGTGTGATGAGTAATACTTTGATGAAATATGGTGCTGGAGATGAAAATCGTCTGTTGACACAGAATCGCGATTGTCACGACTGAGTGATACAGGTAACATTTTTAAGTTTTGACTTCATAATCATGTTCTGCTGAGAAAATAGCATGGAATAGACACCAAGATTGTGGAAAATGGTGGAGATTTGCTCAAGATAAACCAAACCCTAGAAATTTCCTCTTCATCTTCACTATTCTCAGAAATTCAGCCATTCTTCTCTTATTTCTATGAGTCTATCATCTAGAAGGGGCTATGGTCTTATGCATACTTCCAGGATTGACAAAATAAAGATGCTTTGTTGGTTCTTTTGTACTTAATGATTGGAGAGGACAACTCCAAAGATCAATAACAAACATTTTTTGGCGCTGTTGCCGGGGAGTAATTCAAAAACTTCATCGAAGTTGGACCTTGCTGGATCTTCTGTTGATGATGGTAACAAACACATGGAAAAGGTAAAACTCTTTAATCAAGAAATGTGAACATGAAAAGGTAGATGTCTTTGTTTGTCTTTTGGGAAAAGATAGCAATAGATCATCTTGTAGAATTGGAAATGTTGAATTTTTTTGTAAATTGATAGTTGCTCATTCCATTTTTTGAAGTAAAGTGCAGGTTTGTGAAAAGTTTGGATCAAGAAAGCTGAAGAAGAGGTAACATGTATATATTCTTGCATTTTTAGAGTGCTCTTGGACCAAGTACTAGGAAATATTGTGATCTTGGGAAGATAACATGGTTGCATGAAGGAAAAGTCAAAGGGAGTAGCTAGATGCAAGTAGAAAAGATGCATTGGTAGCCAAATCAAAGCAAAAACCTTGAGTAAAACTAATTTGCATTTTGAAAAGAGAAATGTTTTGAGTTTATCTTTGCAAAAATTGATTTTAGCATTTCTTAACACAAATTTTCTTTGAGGAAGCTTTACTCAAAAGCTGTGGTGATAGCCAAGCATAGGAGAGTATAACCAATCAAGAAACATAGGATCAAGAGATCCACAAACAACAAACCCTAAGTGAAGTGTTTACCTTGATTTAGGGCAAAACACTAAAAAAATTCAAAAAACTCATAAAAAACAATCAAACAAATTTCTTTTCTTGTTAGGAAGTTGGAGTGAAGTTTTGTTGACAAGGTTAATAAGGAACAAGTGAAAAAAGAGCAAAAAAAATAATTGTCAGAAAACCAGAAAATTAGAAAACACGATTCACTGCACAGAATCGCGATTTTCTGAAAATTTGTTGATTTTAAGGCAACATTACAGGTGATTGTTGAATTGAAGTTGGTGAAGGGTACTGAAGGGAAACAAGAGAGAAGACTATTCAAATTTGCACAAAATAAGAAATATAGAAAAAACACGATCTTCTACACAAAATCGCGATTTTCTGAGTAATGTTGTGAATTTTGATGCAAAAGTACAGGAGTTTGATGAATTGCAACTGGTAGAGGGTATTGGAAGAGAACAAGAGAAAAGAATACTCAAATTTGTATAGAATAGCAAGTACAGGGAAAACATGATTTTCTACATAAAATCGCGATTTTCTGTAAGGGAAAATTTTTGGAATTTCTAGCATATTTGGGTTCTTTGAGAAAGATAATTGCAAAGAGATGTCATCAAGATTGGGCAAATAAAAATTGGACAAGTGGAAGAGTGAAGAACTGTGGAAATCACACAAAATCGCGATTTTCTGAACACTATAAAAACATGGAATTGAAAGAAAAATTCATTTGAGTGAGAGTGAGAGAGAGAGAGAGCAAGCAAAAATCGCGATCTTCTGCAAAATTCAGCTTTTGGAGGAATCTTCAACCAAGCAAGCAAGGTAAAGAGTCTCAACTCTATTTTCATTGCA
Source organism: Ceratopteris richardii (assembly GCA_020310875.1). Lineage (NCBI taxonomy): Eukaryota > Viridiplantae > Streptophyta > Polypodiopsida > Polypodiales > Pteridaceae > Ceratopteris > Ceratopteris richardii. The sequence goes on from MU260063.1 coordinate 972,038, forward strand.
TTTCTTAGCATTTTAGTGACCTTATAATACAAAAAAGTAGGAAAATAGCAAAACTACGAAATCGTAATTTTTTGAGTTTTGAATTTTTAGTGAGAAAATATTATTTTTTGGTTAAGATGTTTCATTGCATGTTAAAAACCTAAGAAAGCGATTCTATTAGTAGAAAGAAAAATTTGAAAATCAACACTTCAAAAAATTCAAGAAATTGTTCAGAATCGCGATTCTGTAATCAAACACAAAATCGTGATTTTTTGAACTAAGGACAACATCGCGATTCCCAGAACGCGATTTTCAAAAGAAAATCGTGTTATTTACAATTGTGAGCAATCACGATTGTCTGGGAACAAAATCGTTACGATTTTGACACAAAATCGTGAAAAACACGATTTTGACTCAGAATCATAAAAAAACACGATTTTGACTCAGAATCGTGAAAAATACGATTTTGACTCAGAATCGTGAAACTAACTCAATTACGAGTTCGTGGAGTTTCCTTTGCCTAATCATCAAGTGGATTCAACCACTTCAATTCTTCACTTTTACATCAAGTAAATGTTCAAGGAAATTACAAGAGATGGTTCACAAGTGAACCCTTCATACATTGTCTTCTCTAAAGGTTTCTTCAATGACTTTGTGAGAATCAAGCCAATACTTAGACTTGTCCTAGATTGCTCCAATAGTTCAAGTGAGACATCCAACCATTCCTATTATGCCCAGACCACCAGAACCTGGTAGAAGACGGTGACCAATCCAAGTGGCCAAATGTATGAGGAGCCACTAAGATGGGTCAGGCAAACCTTATAACCACATAGCCAAATTCAAGCAAGTGAGTCATGTTGAACAAGTGGAAGATTTCCTAGTTCAATATGAGTCATTTGGTCTGAACCTCACAGATACTGCATTAGCTTGGTTCCAATCACTTGAACCCAATAGTTTCTTAAACATGGAACAAGTATTTAAGGAAATGATTGAAGAATTCACAAATACTGGCATTAAAAATAACTCATCGTCTTTGATTCACAACTTCAAACAGTCTCCTACGGAGTCAGTTTGCTTGGCAGCTAGGAGGTTTAAGCAATATGTGGATAGATGCCCCACAGAGGAAAGGCCTACACAACAAAAAATGATCTTATTATTTTCGGAAGGATTAGTCAATGGATCTCTAAGAGCACTAGTCTACATAAAGAGATTCCAAACATTCAATGAATGTTGAAGGAGTGTATAGACTTGGAAGACAATTTGTTAGAAGACTTGAAGATTTCCCAAACCAAGAATAAGAGTGAGGATACTTCTAGTAGTATCTCTAGTTTGAACAAGAATGTGGAAGAGATTGCTGATTTAGTGGCCAAGAAACTAGGTATGCAGGGACTAAAGAATCACCCCAACCCCCCGCTAAGGATGCCAATGCTTAGGAGATGTGTGCACTATGGAGGGGATCATCCTTCTCATGTGTGCAATAGAGGAATTGTCCCACTACCCCCTATGTTTATAACCGACAACTAGCATAGAATTAAGCTTAGTATTGCAACATTGAGCAGAAATAGAGTAATCACAATACTGAAAATTGTCCTTATAATAGACAACCTAGACCTGTCCAACCACCATAACTCATGCCATATGGATGCCCAGCTAGAGACCAAGGAAGGGAATTTCCTAGACATCCTTAGTACTAGAATCCACCTCCAATTATAGTCGTACGACTACACAGGATACAATCCACCACATCCGATATTAGGACAATGGCCACCTCACCCACAAAATGTTGTCCCCGTGAAATTTGCCCAAGCAGAAGAGAACACTGAGAGAGTCTCAGTGCCGACCACTTCATTAATAGGCGCTGACAGCCATAATCAATTCTATGATCAAAAGTAGGGAGAATACTATGCATACAAAGTTGACTCGATGAACTATGAGCAAAACTATGAACAATACCCTTATGGAAAAGAGGTCTATGATAGCTCACACGGATACGGAGCTGAATACGCTACATTAATGTACACAACTCCAAGACCCCAAGTAGGTTCTAGACCCTTGATTAGACCTCAAGTCCTTAGAGGACCTGTTATCACTGTGCAAGAGACCATTTCATCAGGGAAGGCACTGTGCCTTTCCAACCAACTCCGAAGGTTTGGGAAGGATATTGTAATGATTGTGGAAAGGAGCATTTGTTTAGGGATTGTCCTAAAAACCCTAACAAGATGAACCAAACTGCTCAGATAAACATAGTAGAAGTGGTAGAGCCCTCTGGGAGTGACAAGGAATATATGGTACCTTTAAAGGCTATTACTAGAGCAAGAGCTAAAGGAAGCCCGAAAAGGCTAAATTCAATCATGCAAGAAACCAACAATCTGGAGATATCAATGCCTCAAATAGTGGCAGACTCAAAACAGTCTAAAGAAAACTCCAAGGTAAAAAGAACCCAAAGATGGAAAGCTCGACGAGAGAAATTGAGAAATGTGGACTCAAAAGAAGGAGGAAGAGAAAAGCAAGGAACAGCCAAATCAGTCTAAGAATACTAGAACCATTAAGGATTCTATTAAAGAGGAGAAAGACCAAACAAAACAAGCGAGGTCATTTCGAGCTGATCCAATGCTCGAAGATCTAGCCATGTGGATAAAAGCATATCAATCTAGGATCAAAGCAAGACCAATAATTAAGTTACCCGAGAGAGGATTTGGAAAAAGAAAGGCTAATGATTTGCAAAAGGTAGATTGAAATTGCTCAAAACACACTAGAAAAACATATCCAAAGTCTCCCATAAACAAGGATACCTAATAGAGAATTTCAAGAATGTTTAGGAGTACATGATCCTTCGAAAGAAAGGAGGACTATCAAGAAGACCAAAAGTGTAGTCGTTGAAAATCATGAAAGAAGTTCTGTGATCCCAGAAGTTGAAGCTAATTGGCTTGAGGATCTATGGGCTAGAGTCCAATAAGAAAGATGGAGGAAAACTGAGGGAATTGATCTGCCTTTCGAAGAGTTAGATGCATCCAAAAACCCAAAAATGATGAACCAAGAGATAAACCATGGGGAATGTTTGGAATTGGATAGAAAATAATTGGAAAGCATAAACACTCTACCTAATTACATGGGAGAGTATGAGCAGAATTCCAAGCTTTATCATGCCATGACAATAAGAACAAAAGGATGGGAAACCTCAAGCAAAACTTCAGATATAGTACGAAAGTTGAAGGAGAAAAAAGTGCAGTGCTCCATAACTTTGGAGGAATTACTGAAAATCAAACCACAAGTATGGACTAAATTGGCTAAGCAAATGGGGCATAGACAATCAATAAGGAGGCTAATGGAGATGTGCGTATAGTCCAAATCCTGTTAGACAAAGTCATAGATTTCAGCGAAGGAGATGAAGGTAACACATGCCTACCCATTACTTACACCATGAAAGCAATCCTATACACAGGAGCTAGAGTAGGAATAGCCACAAAAGAAATATGAGAGAAGTGGGCAAAAGCAGCTTTACGACCCACAAGAATGAAATTACAATTAGCTGATGGTCACACCGAAAGACCTCTGGGATTTTTAGAGAATGTGGTACTTACAACATGTGGAGTAGACTTCGATCACACATTGGCCATTTGCCAATTTGAGAGAGCAAGTAGCTATGAGATGATCTTGGGAGGACCTTTTATGAGATAGCTACGGGTAGTGCAAGACTAGGGAAGAGATGCAGTATACCCGTAACAACCAAGAGGATAAATCTCCATACATACACTTATCGAGATGTTCCACCTCTACAATGGAACTCAGTACATAGAGAAGAGGATGACCTATCAATCCATAGTGCGGGATCCGAAGACCAATCATGGATGCATTAAGACACCCAACTATGGATGTGTAAGGTAGCCAAGTGAGAAGAAGAAAGAAGATGAACTTGGCAACTAGGTTGTGGAATCTCTAGAGCAATAGATGATCCAACATATATGCCACAAGTGTTCCCATACGAAGAGTTCGAACCCCACCGATGGATGGAGATATTGGCCACATGCAAGGAAGTATATAGCTTCCTCGATGGATTCTCTAGTTACAACCAAGTTGCAATTGCTCTGGAGGATCAACACAAAACTGCATTTGCCACGGAATGGGGAGTATATGCTTTTAGGGTTATGCCATTTGGCCTAACTAATGCTCCAACCACCTTTCAGAGATTAATGTGTCATGTTTTTAAAGAACTCCTTAGGAAAATCATGGAAGTATACATGGATGATTTATGCACCTATTCCTCTCAAAGAGTGGATCACATACCTAAGTTGAGGAGAATTTTTCAAAAGTGCAGACAATATAGAGTGTGTTTAAACCTAGAAAAATGTGTCTTCATGGTACGAAAAGGGAAAATATTAGAACATATAGTGTTCAAGAACAGAATATCCACCGATGAAGACAAGATCAAAAGTTATTCTAGAACTACCCTAACCGAAAAATGCAAAAGAAGTACAAGCATTTATGGGACATTGTGGATACTATCGTAGATTTATCCACATGTACACTATAATTGCCAGACCTCTATATGGCTTACTGACTTAGTTTGATTGGACTGAAAATTGCGAGAAAGCATTTAATGAGTTGAAAAGCATATTGAGTTCAGCACCCATTTTAAAAGTACCGAATTGGAACATACTATTCCATATACATGTGGATGCTTCCAAATTTTCCATAGGATGCATCTTAGCACAATTGACAAATGAAGAGAAACTCGATCACCCCATAGCCTATGCTAGAAGGTAGCTCAACCAAGCTGAACATAATTACACCACCACTGAACGAGAGGGATTAGGAATGGTTTTCACTATAAAGCAATTCAAACACTACTTACTGGCAAACAAATTCAAATTCTTTATTGATCACCAGGCTCTATTATACCTAGTCAATAAACCCTATAACATTGGAAGACTAGTGAGATGGTTTTTACTCTTAATGGAATTTGATTTTGAAGTAGTGTTCAAGAAAGGAAACATGCATGTCAGAGCTAATCATCTATCTCGAATGAGTCATGGAGAACCTCCAATTGGAGTTGCGGATTATCTTCCCGATAACTATCTTTTTAACTTGGAATTTTGTCCACAATGGGCTGAAAAATTAATACCTATACTCACGCATGGACTAAGTCGGAGAACTTGTTGATCAAAGAAAAACTAAAAGAGGTAACTATATCTATTTCAGAACTTCAAATGGAAGTAAAGACATTGTAAAAGCAACAGGAAATGTATGAAGCGGAGAAAGCACGAATGAACAATCGAAGCATATTATTGGAAAACCAAATCAAAGTGTATGGATGAAGTAGACAACCTACACAACAAGAACAAAGAATTAATGAACTCGATTCTGTTAAATCAACCAATTGACACCACTGTCGCAGACGGTGAAGAAATACAAGAACTGAAGGCAAAGTTGTTAGAAATGGAAGATCAGCTAAAACAAGAGCAAAGGAAACATGATGAATTAGAAGCAAAATATACAGCAGACAACAAAACACTGGAACTCAAGTGGAGAGAGGCAGTGCAAAAATGCACATAGAAATGCATTCAAGATGCTGATCAAGTGAGGATCATTTGCAAAGCTAAGGCTACAATTGAAGACAAGCTCAAGGTTAGTAAAGCACAACATGAAGAGAAAGATCAAATCATATCATCAAAATCTAAGTGACTTATGATAGTAAGAGTCAAAGAATAAGACAATCACAGCAGTCCTTAGACACTCCCTATACTATTGAGAGAGTAGAAATTGAAGTGGCAATTCAAACAACCTCAATAGATCTATTGCTGAGTCCTATACTACTGTGAGAGTAAGAATTGATGTAATGAGTTAGACAATCACAATAGTGGTTTATTTTTAAGTTATTTTCATCAATGTATACAAGTAAGAAACGTTATCAAAGTCGAACATGTATATGATTGATGATTATAAAACACAAAACTAATTATATAAATACAAATCAGGCATATGTAAGAGACACATATGCAAATCATACAATATGTATGATACAATGAACAAAACAAGAAAATAAACAATGAATAAAAATTAAATCAATACCTCAATGATACGGTGCAAGAATTTCTTCAAGTTCATAAGTTTGTGTTTGATATTCGTTACATGTTGCATCCACTTGTGTGCAAGGAGCGCTACCATACCTTAAATGAAGCTGTAGAGTTGGCCTTGGTGCTAGAGGATGGGAAATGCTCATGATCACAACCTACAAGATAAAAAATGACATGGAATAGATTTATGCCTCTAGCTTCAGTCCCACTTTCAAAGTAGGCAAGAGATGGATCCTCCACCTAAACATAACCAACCCGTCTAAAATATTACAGTTACCAAGAAGGTAACTATTGTGCAAGATGTGGTCTTATCGCCAATTGCAGAGAAGGGTTATCAATTCCCCTCAAATCCTTCTTTTGCCTTGATTAGTTGTAACAAAGAGATACAATAAAATGAGGAAAGAGAGGAGAGGAGATCAATGAGTCGAACACTCGATTTTTGCGGCGTTATGCGACTGAATAGAGGTGATGACATCGTGTCATCGTTGTCGGGTCACCTCCAATCTCAATCTCTGCACATCACATTCATCTTCCTCAAACACCGTCTCTTCAATCCCCTTCTCTATACATTCATCTTCCTCAAACGCCTTCTCTTCAATCCCCTTCTTTGTCGATTCCTGCTCTATCGATTCAAGATCTCAATAATTGAAAACCTTAAATCGATTTCCCCTACTTTTCTTATTTCGTTTCTTCTTTTTTCCCTTCTATTTCGTTTGTTTTTTTCTTCTTCTTAATATCAAAACATATTTACAGATGTAACCTTATAAAAACAAACGCTAAGAAGCACATCCACAAGTTGTCGACACGTGACAACAAATCTAGATGACATATTGGGTTTCGGGAATACGCGAGCGCGACCACTCAACAAACACGCTCAAAGAACGCGCAGGGACTCTGTTCACCAAAGAATGCGCAGAGACTCTGTTCAACGACTTTGAGGCGTCGGCTGTCCCGATTATCTTCTCGCCCGAGGAGCTGGGGCGGATATCAGAGGAATTCAAGCGTTTACAGAAAATCTCTCTTGAATGTAGAATCCATGGCGCCAGACCGAACAGGGGTTTATTACGAGACATGCTCCTAGCAAGGATGCAGACGGACATTGGTGACATCAAAGATATAAGAATCTTAGGGAAAGAGGCTTTTATCATATCGAGCTCAATTCGACAGAGTCCCTTAAAGTCCTATTGGCACAGAATCCATTGGAGCTCCGCTCCGCGAGAGGCGTCTTTACTAAATGGAAGCTGAGTTTCAATCCCACGGAAGTTATTGCAAACGAAGAACATCTGTATTGGGTTAATGCAATATTCCTACGTCTGTCGAAGGAATACATGCCGTTGATCACTCGTGTTGGGGCATCTCTGGGAGCAGTATTACAGGAACCTGAATCCATGGCCTCAAGGATTCGGAAAGCAGATGGGCTGCCGTCGGTCCTCAGTAGACCACCTTCCAAAAACAGTGCTACTTCCAACCCTGGAGTGTAGAATGGTGGAGTAGAGACTTAAATTTACCGCACTACTGGGGCAGTGTTTCGTATGCAGAAAAATGGGGCACTTGGCTAAAGCCTGGCCCGAAAGAAAGGACGGGGAGAAGACACAGGTAATACAAAAAGGAGGGAACAAAATTCCAGAATAGGTAAAAGCTTTTAGGAAGCAGCGAAGGACAAGTTAGAGGAGCTATTCCGGATAGGGGACACAGACAAATGGACAGACGCCACAAAGAGAAACAAATCACAATGTCTTACAGTGGGGAGAGGAGGGAAACCGAACACCTCAGAAGGGTACGAAACTGAGATCAAAATGTATAACCCTTTTAAATGCTTATACGAGGAGGATTTTGAGATTGAAAGAAGTCCCAATGAAACAAGTAAAAAACTAGAGGTAGGGGACATGTTGAATCTACAATCACAATCCCGTCAGAGCTTGTCAGCTATTAAGAAGGCACTTAGAGCAGGAATAGCAGTTTGGGAAGAATCTGGACAACACAGTAGGGTTGAATGTTGATGTAGTTATGGGGTCGATCTCTAACAAGAATGGAGTTGTAGTTAAAAATATGAGGTTCCCGTCACTCTGCAGGATATCGGACTCAACTTCCACATCCCTCACAAAGGACAACTTCTCAGAGAACTTCACAAAATGGTTTGGGGTGAGCAAGCATCATCCACCACAACCGGTGAGGGTTCATGGTGTCTGCCCGAAGAGAGAATGAAAGGAAACATGAAAAGGGTTTTGTGGTTTCTCTTTTCTGTTGTGTGGTCTAGACAAGGAAACATGGGAGAAAACTCAGCTGCAGGCCAGTTCCTTAGTGTGCAGGCAGCTTATTTTGTGAAAGGGCTCAATCTAGACAGGCTGGTGGAAGGACTAAGCAAAAGCTGGCATGCAGCAGAATTTTTCTGCAGCAAAAAGGCAAGAAAGCAGGTTTCAAACATCTAATAATCAGGGTCCCTTTGGGATATCAGAAGATGTGGATATATCTTCCTACATGACGAGACAGTGAAGGAGGACCAAGCTGAAGCAATAGGACCCAAGCATTGGTTGTACTTGGAGGAATGGCTCCCAGAATTACGCGTGATAGGATGTGTAGCAGCGCCATCCTCACCGTTATCGGATCCATGTCTGAAACACAGAAAAGTGCTAGAGCAAGCAGCGGTAGTCTTGACCACCAATGAGAATAGTCTCTTGGAATATGCAAGGACTGGGAGGAGCCTTATGCAAGAGGTACAAAGGTAGCAAGAGGAGAGCACTGGAGGACCAGAAAAGCAATTTCCTGTTTTTTTAAACAGGCAGCTAAATGGACCAGGGTTGTTGACAGTCTCGGAAGATTTTTTTTAGGCATTAGGGCCGAAGAACTCTAGAGCCTCAGTGCAACATTAGAGAAAATGTGATGGCGAAGGAGCTAGATATAAGGTATGTAAAACACTAAAGTGCAAATGCAGAGGGCTGACGGCTCCATAACGACAGAGCCCACAGAAATAGCAGCGATAGCCACTCAATACCACTCAAGTTTGTTGATGGCGGACCCATTTGACGAGAAGTGTAAAATGGACAGATTAGTAGTCTTGAATTCAATTCCACGAAAGGTTATGACAGGAATGAATGAACAGCTCTGCAGGTTCGCGAGGCATTGGACAACCGAGATTGCAGTAGTTGCCCAGGGGAAGACGGTCTCTCCCCCAATTTCATCAAGGGCAGTAGTAGTGACTAAAGCCACAAATTAGAAGCTAGCGGTGATGCCCATAGATTTTGAAAAAGCGTACCACTGAGTGGATTGTCAATCCTTAGAAGAGAGCTTGGCTAGATTTGGTTTCGATGCAAGATGGATTAAGGCGTGGGCAGCCTTGTATAAATTGGCAAGTAGTGCGGTCTTGATGGAAGGGAAAATTGGATCAAGGTTTCAGTTAACAAGATCAGTCTGGCAGCGCTGTCCACTCACTCACTCCCTTTCTCTTCCTATTTTTTGCAGAAGCTATAGCATGTTTCTTATACGCGCCTCAAACTGATTTAAGAGGATTAAAGCTTCCCTTTTCCAATAGCAAGCTAATTGAAGCAGAATTTGTAGATGACACAACATTATACGTGCAAGGTGAGGTGGAGAACTTAAGAAAGGCGGAGCAGGCAGTTAACATGTTCTGTAATGGCTCAGGAGCAGGGAAACAATTAGGGGCGAATATTAGCCCAAAGGTGATTTTTTAGCCTTTTGAAAATAATTTTGCTATTTTTAGTTATCCTCATGAGCATAAAAATAGCCCATTCACAGAAACCCTAACTCAAATACGTGTTCTCATTCGCCTGGTTCACAAAGTTCACTGCTGCGGTAACGTGTTCCTGGTTTGCCATCGCTATCGCCTTCTGCAGGTTTCAGCAGGTTCTCATTTGCCATCTGGTAAGCTATCCTCTCAATACTCACTGTGTAGACTAGGATGAATTTCAAGTGCGTTCCTTGCTAATGATGGCCTGACCGAGGCAGAACTTCGTGTCCTCTTGACTTCCATCTTGTTTTGTGGGCATATACAGATGCTCATATTTCTTATGCGAGCAAATAGGAATCCTTAGTTTCTTACAGTGTTTTGTAGTCTACAACCTTCTAGCCACTCGATATGCACTCATGGCAATCTATTCAACAAGTGTGCTATATATATATATATATACAGTACAGTACAGTATTATATATTTATATATATATATATATATATATATATATATATATATATATATATATATATATATATTCAATACAATATATACATATATCTGTATATATGTAATGTATTGTATATATGTTTATATTGTGCTATATATAGTGTATGTATGTATGTATGTATCTATCTATATCTATATATATATATATATATATATATATATATATATATATATATATATATATATATATATATATATATATATATATATATAT